>CM041628.1:10164380-10177011 GCA_023333625.1 Bothriochloa decipiens | reverse complement strand
ACGCTCCTGTCCGTCGCGCGATCCCTCGCCGTCGCATCCCCGCCCCCCGTCCGCCGCGTCCGTCCTCGGCTTCCTCGGCCGCCTTCCCCACGACGCCTCCCCGCACATCTTCCCCCACCTCGTCGCCGCCCTCGCCCGCTCGCCCCACCCGATTCTTGCGCTCCGCCTCTTCCTCTCCCCGCCCACGTCCGCCGTCACCACTCACCACTCCTTCAACTCCGCGCTACTCCGGTTTCCCCTGCCCCCTCACCTCCTTCCGGCCTTCTTCTCCCACTCCCTCCGCCGCTTCCCCGGCCTCACTCCCACTCTGCTCTCCTTCAACCTCCTCCTCAAGTGCATCTGCTCCTCTATGGTCCCAAGGAACCCCGGCCTCTATCTTGCTATCGCGTTGGGGATCCTCCACGATGTCATTCCAGCGTGGAATCTTGTGCCGGATAAGTTCACCTATTCTACCGTCGTCTCTGCACTGGCTGATGCAGGGAGGGTGGAAGACGCGGTGGCGCTGGTTCATGAGATGGTGGTCGATGGAGTGGTGTCGGCTGAGGCTTTTAACCCCGTGATGAGGGCGATGCTGCGTGCAGGGGATGTCAATGGGGCAGCCAAGCTATTTCGATTTATGCAGCTGAAGGGTTGCACACTGACCGCGGTGACATACAATGTGCTGCTGCATGGTCTACTGTTGTGTGGGAAGGCAAGGGCAGCGATGAACATCATGAGAAGAATGGAGAATGAAGGGATTGTGCCAGGGTTAATGACCTATGGAGCAGTGGTCGATGGGCTGGTGAAGTGTGGGAGGGTGGAGGATGCATGGAATGTGGCTCAGGAAATGGGGAGGAAGGGGCTTGCACCCAGTGAGTTTGTGTTCTCGGCTATGATAACCGGGTTTTGCAAGTCAGGAGAGGTTGACAGGGCATTGATGGTGTGGGAGGCAATGGTGGCGGCTAGGGTAAAGCCGAACGTTGTTTTGTATTCTGCAATGATTGATGGCTTTGCACGGTCTGGGAGGATGACAGAAGCTGAAATGTTATTTGAAGAAATGGTTGATGCAAAATGCATCCCAAATATCATGACATACAGCTCAATGATTCGGGGATATTTCCACATTGGTAATTCATCGAGGGCACTCTCTATGTGGGAGGAGATGATAAAGGCTGGCTGTGTGCCAAGTGCCATTAGTTACAGCATATTGATCAGTGGGTTGTGCGATGTAGGGAGATTAAAAGATGCTATGATGGTGTGGAAAAACATGCTTGGTCGTGGCTGTGCACCTGATACCATTGCTTATACTTCAATGATGAAAGGTCTGTGCATGTCTGGGATGGTAGATGGCGGTCTCCGTCTATTTAATGACATGCTGGCAAAGGGTGATGCCAAACCAGATATCATTACTTATAATGTTCTATTGGATGCGCTGATCCGCACAAATGACCTACCTAGGGCAATGGACTTGCTTAACCAGATGCTTGATCAAATGTGTGATCCAGACACAGTAACATGCAATATTTTCTTGCGGGAGATTGGAGTTGTGGAGGGGAAAGGGAGGGAATTCTTAGAGGGACTTGTCATGAGGCTATGCTATAGAGATAGGTATAGGGCAGCAGGAGATGTTGTAGTGATCATGCTGGCTAAGTATATTGTGCCAGAGGCTGTCATTTGGTATACCATAGTGAGAGGAGTCTGTCAGACTAAGAGAGTTCACAAGGTGGTTGACAATTGTTGGGATGAGATTTGGAGGCCTTAGAAATCATCCATATTTTTTTAATACGCCGATGGGCTTGTGTTGGAGTACTTTTTATACTCCAATTGTTATTGTAGCATTAACTTATTCATTCATAACAAAGATTTTGTTACAATAAAGTGATTTTCATTAATCGCTACTCTTGTTTCCTTGTCTGTTTGAAAAAAAAATTTCTTGTTTCCTTGCAGTACTTTATATATTGAATTTGCATCCCAATAGAAATAATGTTTCCTTTAATACAATGACTTCACTAACTTATATAAGTTGTACTTGACAAAAGAAAATTGTTCTAACACGTCTTCCATGAGTTGATGGGGTTGCTTGCAAACTGTAGTTTTATCATCTTAATTCTGTGTTTTGGCTCAAGCACTTATTATGTTCTTTAAATTTTCAATATTGAGTTATTAACTTGATCTTCTGTGCATCAAATTGACACTAGCTTGCAATAAATTGGTTATATATGTTATACTAACTATGAATTTAACTAATACTGTGTCATTGTAGGATCTGTAATCTCCTTGACAGCCCTCTGCTACATGCCTTTCAGAAAGGCAAGGAAATATGACAGCTTACACTTCTTTTGACCTATCTATAGGATGTAATGTGCAAATTATGTTCCAATTTTCAGAATGCCAGCTAAGTGGACATTCAACATTCAGGGAGCCTTTCAATTTGCATACGAATGTTCCGATTCATTTAACATTTTTTGCTTCATATTTTCATTTGCAGGACTGGATTCAGTTTTTCCTCATTTGGTTGTGACTTATGAGTTAACAATTTCGAGCATTTCTAATATCTGAATCTGATGTCCATAGACTTTTATAGTATGTCATGCCAAGAAATTTAACATTCAGTACAGGAATCTGAGTTAGCACAATGCTGCTCTCCCTATCAATATTTTCTGCTTTATCCTTGGATGAACTGATAGAAAGAACTGATGACTTTTGGTTCACCAGCTTTGATAGGTGAAGGTTCTTATGGGAAAGTGTACTATGTGGAATTGGAACTTTTGTTTCTTTTCACCGTGTCTTGAACTCTTGTTGCAGTACGTATAATCTGCCTCCTGACGGTTCTTTGATATCCATAGCTGAATGTTTCAAATGATGTGTAGCATAACTACCTGTTGTTCCTAAACTGAACTCTCTGGTTCTTCATGCAGATGAAGAATTACAAAGAAATGGGCATAGTGAATGGCAATTAAAGCTGATGCTGTTCCAAAGTTCTGAAAGAAGTTGGAGGATTTGGTGTCCGAATAGTCCTGAGCGCAACTGGCCAATGTGGAATTTTACTGCTGTCCACATGGTTTGAAATGTCATCGCTTTCTGCATGTAACGTTGTGATTCTGACTGAAACATGAATGGTGGTATTGTCATCAATGTTGATTTGCAACAAGGATTTGTTCGTGAAGTAATCAAATCAAGAGATTTTGAGTTGTGGTGTCCTACGACATGTTTTTATAATAATAGATAAGCACCATAGTTTAGCCGATGTGTTCGTGAGACAAAGCAGAACGGCAGGGTTGAGAGTTCCGTTTGATAAATATACCACATTAGCCTTTATACCTTTCTTTTCATGTTAATGTGAGAATGATTGTCAAACTGACATGTTGAGATCATATCGAAGGGTGCAGGTCTCCTCGGTGGTAGCATGAAGCTGCCGCAACACCATGCTGAAAAGCCATTCGACGGCTTTTGTCACACAAAGGCAAAAGTCAGTTAGCAACGACGGCAAATGAGGCCTACCCGCACAGTCGAAAGGAGATCATGGAACTTCATAACGCCTATAGGATCATAATTTTTCATGAGACATACCTGGTGTACATGTTTTTTTTTTCTAAAAAGATTTCAACAACCGTGCTCCATGCATGGATGAACATTGGGTGCACGAATCAACTAGGAAGCAAATGGAAAAGGTACACAACTCTTGTACAACGACTCGATAACATGCCCACCACCCAAATCGTTATCATGCATTCATGCTGCCCCAAGGTAACACAGGAGCACCAGATTACATTTTTTTTGAGCAATAACATTCCAAGCCATTTGCTGGCAGCAAGGTGAAGTATGGCAAATTCTGATAGAAAAAGAAATTTACGGATCTCAGGTAGATATCTTACCATATATTTATTCAAAATGCAGATTCCAACTGTCAACACCAGAACTCATAGTGTTTCCTAAACTAAAACTGCTCGACACGAGCAGCTAGAAAATCTCCACATATGTAAGCAACAATACAAATATATAGTAACACATCTTCAGGAAAGTATTAGCAGGAAGAGTTATCACAGGAATGTTTTCAAATGGCCTACGAAGGCTCACGACCAAAAGTGCAGGCACAGGCAAGTGGAACAACTTTCAATCACAAGTTTTTGAACGCAGACTCATGAGGAAGCTTCTGTGGTGTTAGCCTAGCCAACAAGGCCTTGTTCGAGAAGTGTTCTGCATCGACAAAGTAGAAGTTCCCCTCAGCCTTAAAGGTGACAAAAGGCCTGTTTGTTTCGGGAGGCCTGACATCAGCAAACTTGACAGTCCTTTTGAGGGGAGTAGCTAGCCATGACATCACCTCAGCCTCAAAGCTATCTGAACCAGGACGCCACCGGAGCTTGTGAATGTATGGGCTCACGAACCAATGCAAGGCTCCAGTTGTAGTGGCACTGAGAAAAATGACAGTGGATGCAACCGCTCCCTTGAGGATCACATTCATGTCAGGTGAAGTCATGAATGTTATCACGGGCCCTAGCGACACGGAGAGGCAGCAGGTGGACAGAGAGAGAAGCTTCACTTTCTTTATGGTTGATGATATTGGCCCTTGATATACCAGGTTAGCATCTTCGTCGTCCTCCTTCATCTGCTTTGGTTTGGGTCCGATGCTTATCTTGCTGCCACTGGCTTCAGTTTCTTTCACAGCAGCAGCCTGTGAAGCCCCACTTATCTGAGTGTGCAAACAGGCAACCAGACCAAAGTTGTCCTGTCTTGCAAGAGAATTAGGCCTGGATGTTGTGATATGCCTCCACATAATAGACTGGGGAACATGGAAATCTGTAGAAGAAAAAAAATAATGAGCATAGTTAGGCATGGTATAGTGCTTTACAGTGATGCACACAATCAACGACAAATATGCAGAACATTAACATTCGCTTCAGTTTTCGAACAGGTCAGACAGTTTGAGTCAAGGTACACATTATTATTTGATGGAAAAATGTGGAAACGAAACACTAGATTTGACATACCAATATACCAGAAATTGCACCCTATTTACCACTGTAAGTAAGCTGGCAAAACGCAAGTATATAGTGCGAGTGGAGCTCATAGAACAATAGACATCACAGAAGGCAATACACATCACTAGATTTGACATAATACACCAGAAATTATACCTAGTTTTGAATCTAGAGCAGGGATTTACCGAGGCTGAAGATAACATCACTAAACCTTGCAAATTACAATAGTCTTCTCTAAAACGAATGGCTAGTGCTCCGTCTGGCATCCTATCCTCTAACAAATATCACATTTCCTTTGAAACGCTCAAAGGTGCCATCATCTACCCTAACAATTCACAATTTTTTTTTAACAAAGCTAACAATACACAGTTATACATGACATAGCCACAACCGATATGCCAGAGAAGAACAGCGCACACCTGTTCCTACCGTCCCAGGCATAATAACAACAATCAAACAAGAAAGCATGCCGATCATTGTTCCTCAAACATTTCAGGCATGCACCCGTATCTTAGACGGCACCATTTTTGGGATCGAAGCTAACAAGGATGCGGGGTACAGCCACGGCGGAGAGAAGGGAGCGATCGAGAGGCGAAAGGTACCTGGGACCCGGGAGATGGCGTGCGGAGTCGAGGCGGGACCCACGGAGAACTGGCGGAGGAGAGCCCCGCGGAGGGAGGCCGCGGATCGGAGCCTCGCCGTCGCCATGGCCTCCGATCGATCAGGTGTTGGGGGACTAGCCTAGGGCTTTGGTTTGAGACGGAGAAATGGAGATGCAGCAGCCAGCAGTGATGCGGACCACCCATGAAGACGACGACGATGAGCAAACGGGCCCAATACTAAGTCGTTTCTGGGCCTCAAGTCGAAATCGAAGTCGGTTTTGGGCTTTTGGCCCAAGCGGTTCCCAGTTGGATACGAATCGAATCCAGCCAAACCCAGCAGGAGCAGCCCCTCTTCTCCAAGCTCTCGCATACGCGCACGGATCTTCCCAAATCCCAACCGGCTCCGCACCGCCATCTCCCTCGCCGGAACCCTAGACGCCGCCGCCGCCAAAGCAGCTGCAGGTTCGATCACTCGTGTCCTCCTTAGATTCGAATCGAAGCTTTCTGTACTCGCCCGCCTTAATCCAACACCCTGAAACTTTTCAGGTTTCCTCCGGTGGGGACGTCCCGGCGAGCCGGTATGAGTAGCAGCCGCAAAAACTTCCGCCGCCGCGCGGATGACGACGAGGACGCCAACGGCGACGGAGGCAGCCACCCCAAGCCCTCCACCGCCACCTCCACGAAGACGAAAACCCTAACGGTGAAGTCCAAGTCGCCGCCGAGACGTCAGGGGTCGAGCCGCCTCAGCTTCGCGGACGACGAGGACGAGGACGACGCTGAGGAGGGGCCGTTCTCGCAGCGCCGGCGCCCTCCGACGGCCTCGGTGCGCCCGGCCCGCACGGCGTCCCCGGCGGCGGGAGCGCTCCATCGCCTCACGCCCGCCAGGGACCGGATCAGGAGCTCGCCGGCGCCTGCCGTCGCTGCTGTGTCGGCGCCTAAGCCGTCCAACTTCCAGTCCCATGCTGAGGAGTACACGCCAGAGCGCCTCCGGGAGCTCCAGAAGAATGCGCGCCCGCTCCCTGGGAGCCTCTTGCGTTCCCAACCACAGACTCCGGCGACTGAGCCCCGGTCACAAAAATTGGCTGGTACCCCTGCAATTTCCACTCCAGCTACCGCCGCCGCAGCTGCAGCAGAAACTGTGGTTATTCTTAAAGGTTTGGTGAAACCTATGTCTGAGGCCAGCATTGGGCCAAGGATACCGAAGCCTGACAAGGAGGAAGATAAATCTGAAGAAGAGGAGGAAGGAGATGAAGAGGATGAAGGGCCAGTGATACCTGACCGTGCAACCATTGAAGCCATCAGGGCAAAGCGACAGCAGCGGCAGCAGCCAAGGCATGCAGCACCAGATTATATCTCTCTTAATGGTGGCGGTGTCCTGAGCAGCCGGGGTGGTGGTGGTGAGTCAAGTGATGAGGATGACAATGAGACAAGGGATCGGATTGCAATGTACACTGACAAGCCAAGTGATGGCCCGAGGAGCACAAATAGTGTATTTGGTGGGATCAGTAACAGGGGTCCTGCCACCAGTTTTGGGGCTCTCAGTGCAGGCACCAGGAAGGTTGATGATGATAGAGATGATGACGATGACGATGAAGAAGAGAGGAGATGGGAGGAAGAGCAGTTCAGGAAGGGGCTTGGTAGGAGGATGGACGATGCTTCTACTCAGAGATCAGCAAATGGGGTACCAGCTGCTATGCAGGTTCAGCCACAGCCGTTTGGATACCCAGTTGGTTCCCATTACCAGCCCTCCCTTAGTGGTGTTGTGCCTGTGGCATCAGTTTTTGCATCTGGAACTGCAGAGTTCTTGTCCATCACTCAGCAAGCGGATGTTGCAAATAAAGCCCTGCAAGACAACATCCGAAAGCTTAGGGAGACTCACAAGACAACAGTCAGTGCTTTAGTTAAGACTGACACACATCTTAATGAAGCTCTTTCAGAGATATCGAGCCTGGAGAGTAGTTTGCATGATGCTGAAAAGAGGTTTGTCTATATGCAGGAGCTCCGTGATTATATTTCTGTGATGTGTGATTTCTTGAATGACAAGGCGTTTTTAATAGAGGAGTTGGAGGAAAACATACAGAAATTGCATGAAAATCGAGCTTTGGCTATTTCTGAGAGGCGTGCGGCTGACCTAGCTGATGAATCAGGTGTGATCGAAGCTGCTGTAAATGCTGCAGTATCTATTCTTAGCAAAGGATCAAGCTCAGCTTACCTGTCTGCCGCATCAAATGCTGCCCAAGCTGCAGCAGCTGCTGCTAGGGAAAGTTCCAACCTCCCACCTGAGTTGGATGAGTTTGGCAGAGATATCAACATGCAGAAGCGTATGGATCTTAAGCGCAGGGAAGAGAACAGAAGACGAAGGAAAACCCAGTCAGAGACCAAGAGATTGGCATCTGCAGTGAAGAATAAGGACGTTGAGAAGATTGAAGGAGAGCTAAGCACTGATGAAAGTGACAGTGAGACCGCTGCTTATGTTTCCAGCCGGGATGAGTTTCTTAAGGCTGCTGACCATGTGTTCAATGATGCTAAAGAGGAATACTCGAGCCTTAGAACTGTCAAGGACAAGTTTGAAGGGTGGAAATCTCAGTACCCCTCTGCATACCGAGATGCTCATGTAGCCCTGAGTGCACCATCTGTGTTCACCCCTTTTGTGAGACTGGAGCTACTGAAGTGGGATCCCCTCCATGAAACAACCGATTTCTTCGACATGGATTGGCACAAGGTTCTTTTTGACTATGGTATACAAGCCAATGAGAGTCCCTCAGGTTCTAATGATTCGGATGTGATTCCAGTCTTGGTAGAAAAGGTGGCTCTCCCTATTTTGCACCACCGTATTAAGCACTGCTGGGATGTATTGAGTACCCAAAGGACTAGAAACGCTGTGGATGCTAGTAAGATGGTGATCGGTTATTTACCAACCTCGAGCAAGGATTTGCATCAATTGCTGGCTTCTGTGAGAAGCCGTCTAGCTGAGGCCATTGCTGATCTTTCAGTACCAGCCTGGGGATCAATGGTAACGAGGACTGTTCCAGGTGCCTCTCAATATGCTGCATATAGGTTTGGTGTTGCTGTACGTCTCCTTAAGAATGTTTGCCTGTGGAAAGACATCCTTGCAGAGCATGCTGTTGAGAAGCTTGCTTTAGATGAATTACTGAGAGGGAAGATTCTTCCTCATATGAAGAGTATCATCCTGGATGTTCATGATGCAATCACTAGGGCTGAGCGAATAGCTGCCTCACTTTCAGATGTGTGGCCTGAACAAAGTCAAAAGCTGCAGCCTTTTGTAGATCTAGTAGTTGAGCTGGGAAACAAGTTGGAGAGGAGACACACGTCAGGCATTAGTGAGGAAGAGACACGTGGTCTAGCTCGTCGATTGAAAAACATATTGGTCAGTCTTAATGAGTATGATAAAGCTAGAGCTATTTTGAAGTCCTTTCAGCTCAGAGAAGCCCTTTAGCTCATCCTGGATGTAGTGTGAGAATTCCAGTTTTGACACAGGTTTCTACATCCTTCCACTTTACAGAGATGTTGTAATTCTGATGATCTATATACATCTTGGTCATGAGCTTTTAGTCCAGTGCTTGATGCTATCAAAGAAAACTATGTTGCTTCTAGATTACAGCAAGTTGGCCTATCAAAAAACACCAAATGGGTATTCACTGTACAAGCATAAACTGGTTAACCGATATGTATCTTGTATCAGATTTATTTTTTGTGAGTTTAAGTATGGTCTATGCATATCAATGGAGCTGGGAGAGCCTTATGTATATGAACGTAGTGTGCTATTAACCTACGGGGTTACTGGTGATCTGAAGTTGTCAACATGACAGCCATAAGCGCAACCTGATTCTGAGGCGAATGCTCGGAACTAACATTGTATCTGTTAAATGCTAGGCATGAACCAGAACTGACTCTTAGATTAATGCTCTGAAGCTTCAATTTGTACATCATTATCACCTATTCATGCTTGAGACATTTGTTATGGTTATTAAGGGAACTTTCAGTTTACAGAACTTGCAGCATACAGAAATATTGATTTTAGAAAGAAAAAAGGTATGATTTTAGTCTATGTTATTGTGGTATAGATGGGTGCTCCTGAAGATGTCTAGCGCTTGCAGGTTAAAAAAAAAAGCTTGCAGGTTAGTTGCTGCTCCAATCCTCCAAATATCCTAATGATGCTGGCTGTTCTGTGGAGTGCAATGCTCTAGTAACTTCCCATTGCTGTTCTTTGTTGATTACAAGGTTGCGTGATGCTAACTTTGGTGTCATGCTTTACGGGTTTGATTGAGCTCTGCTGATACTTCGGCCATGCATGGCATTGCAGCGCACATTTCTTTTTATTGAGATATTTACTTGTATGGTTCTGAAAATAATGTATCTTCCTTATATATACCTGAAAAATAATATTTTTTACCTATATGACCTTCCGTTTTTACACTTCTTGTGGCACTTAACGGTATTAAGTCAAAGTTAAAAGAATACTGTATTTTACCAGAGGCACTCATCGTTGAAGAAAGGGGGAAAAAATGTGGGGTAGCAGGCAATGGCAAATTGCAGGCGGCAGGCAGGACGCAGGATAGTAAATTGCAAAGGACAATATGTCATCAAGGGACGGGACAACAGTCATTTGCTGCCTCTGGGACTGGGGCCTAACCAAAGGGCCTCGTATAGTTGCTGGAACTTCTAGCCTTAAAAATATTTTATTATTTCATTTGTATTTGATAATTATTGTTTAACTATAGTCTAACTAGATTTAAAAAATTTATCTTATGATTTATAACTAATCTGTATAATCAGTTATTTATTTTATTAATATTTAATACTCTATATAGTTTGATATGATGGAGAGAGAGTGAAATTTCTAACTTTTTAAGGACAATTAAACAGAGACTGTTTTTGTTTTTTTCTTTGCCAGCTGCCCGCTGACCGCGGCAGAAGCGCCACTCTCCGTTGGCAGCAGATTCCGGTTGCACAAACTGGACGAAATGAATCGACCCCATTCTGATTTTAATGCTTTGTCAAATATAAAGATTCCAAACACTTAATTTGCCTTAATTTTTTAAAAAAGATTTTAGGTAAATAAAACCTTGAAAAAGATAATATTACATAAAACCTTGAAAAAGATAATATCACATGTATCTACCGTTCTAACACCGAGAACAGTGATTTCAGGATACCTTGAAAACATTTAATTTTTGCATCATTTATTTTTCCACATAATATATCCTACCTTGTATTTAGGACAAGGGTAGAGGCATTTTCTTTATACCTCTCATCTGGATATAACTGTAACATCTGTTCGTATAGTCCTTGCACACATCGTTAGAGTCAAGGCTCCGTAGACAACGGGTACGTCGTAATCCCATCATGGCGCCACGCGCTGTACTGACAAGATGGGAATAAATCCCCGTGAGAACACCGGCAATCGGAGATTCAAACGCGGATGGGCAGCGTGCACACCTGCTACGCTAGCCAACCGAGCAGCAGCTCGTTCTCGGGTAGAGGCATTTAAGATGGAGACGGATATTTGCAAAACAAACCAAGATAACACCTTTTTTATCTCTTGTATAAAGGCATTCATCCATCCCAATAAAAGTAAAATCTTCTAGAGAGTCAAACAATAAAGAAATTAACTAAATAATATATAAAATAAATAATATTAACATTACAAATGCATAAAAAATGTAACTCGACTAATGTATTCTCATAATAAATATATTTGAGAATATAGATACTCATACTATTTTATAAAATTAGTTAAATTTATAATTAAAATTATTTGTCCTTTTAGATTTTTGTTGACATTTTTAATGACAATGTAGTACTGTGACCATACTCCCTCCATCCAGAAAAAAGTGTCATATATGTTTTTGCAAATTTTTACTAGATTTTTACAGAAAATGTTGCCAATATTATGTACCCTAAGAATATGTTTAATATAAAAATACAAATTCAACAATTATTCAAACAATATTTTGTTTATACAATACACCATTATATCTATATATCTAAATATGTTTTGTTATAGAAACATGCAATTAGACATACATTATATCCAAATATATAACAAAAATATTGTATCTAAAAAGCGAACTGGACAGTACAAGGTACTACACTGGACAGCGGTGACGGTGATGGCAGCGTAAGTCACGGGAAGCAATCGCACGACGACCCACACGGAGCAGCTTTTGCCTACCTCCCCGTTTGGAATCGCCTACCGATTGGCATCACCATGACTTGTCCATGGCAGCTGCCTTCTCCTGCCATGCTCTGATGCTCACAAGTCACAAGTATGGAGTGCAAAGGCAGTTGTGCTTCAATCATTCAGTAAGGAAAACTAACATGATCTCGAGAACGTACGGAGTAAATCTAAATAGATGGAGTTTATGGTAAAAAGAAAAACAACAGAGCTACAAGCTACACTCATCACAGACAACTTCACAATGTAATGCTCTCATCATCCGAAAAGGAATATTTAGATTGGCATCAATAAATAAAAAGTATAAAAAATTTGGACATCAAATAAGTATTATTAGATTTGTCATCAGATGTATTTTATAATATACTATATTATTCGATGTCAAAAACATTAAAAATATGTGTATATTTGATCAAGCTTTGGACACTTTAACCCAGTACATAGAATCGGAGCATAGTACCATCGGACGACAACAAATTAACGGCTCCCACGTACTGTACACCAGTGCCGGGGGGTATATACACATACACGTACTGACGTACTTGTTGGATATTTAGTCATTTTACACCATGTATTAATTCATAAATGTGGTAAGCAAAATACTAGCACTAGTATGATGCGTGCGACAGCCTCATAATCAGTACTGCTACTGGTACTCATTAACATAAGCAAAATAACAGCAGCAATGAAATGAGGCATAAACAGGGATCTCAGCTTATATCCTAACGTGCTACTGCCGGTACCCGCGGCCAGTACAGCACTATTGTCGCCTGGAGCGCCAACTGCAGGGATGGCGGTGAAGTTCACCGCACCAGTAGCAGCAGTGGCGTCGGCGGCATCACTCGCACCAGCACGCGTCCTTGTGGCCACCA
>CM041628.1:10137468-10158620 GCA_023333625.1 Bothriochloa decipiens | reverse complement strand
TGAACTAGAATGGCATTTGACTGTAATTAGTTAGCTGTCCAAAAAAAACACCATTGGGTACCCACTTGCATCCCTAGTGTAAAGTTTTCTCAAAAGGGTTGGGTCAATTTGTGTTCACGTTAGGTCATTTGCTCCTGTCGGCATCACATAACTCATTATTACTGTGGATAGTCACCTAGTAGCGCTTGATATTGTTAAATACGAAAGTACCTCAAGGCTCAAAGGTCAAAGTAGTAGACTACAGAAGAGGTGTCTACGCTTTTAGTGATGTTTTAAATTGTGCGAACCTCATAAAAATGTAAGGATTTTAATTAATGTGAAATTATGTGTTGGTTTATTTATACGAGATTTTTTTTCAGAGTGAGATTCCAGTGATAAATGTCTCATCGATAATTTTTTTCTGGTCTGAGAACGAATGCTGTATACTTGTAGTATAGGCCTGTCAAATCTTGATCTCTCAATGATATTCCTGTGTGATTATTCTTTCTTCTGTTTTTCAGTATCTCTGCAGTATGCAGTGCTAACATTGCTAGCAACTGGAAATCCTCTCTCTCCCTCAACCCTCCGTCTGCAACACATGCTACAATGTGTGGTTACTTCAGTGCCTATGTCAGTTACTTGATATCCATATATGAATAAAAGGGTTTGTAATGCACAACCTGAAGTAACAGCAGCCAACTAGAACACTATGGTCCTTATTGGCTATTCACTACAATGTCAAATGACCAACATTTGTACTAAGTTACTAAATGCAGATTTAATGATTGTTTTTTCAAGAAAGAAAAAGATGAAAGGATGTTTGATGTTTCACATTCGTACAAGCTGATGCTCTTTTCAGTTCTTGATTGTTTTGAAGAATTTGGGTGATTAAAAGCTTGAGTGTCTGATAATACAGGGGATATAACCATTGTCGGACTATATAAATCCTTGTGCAACATGTGGCTATCCTGTGTTTTCAAAAAACTGTTATAGCACTGTAAAGTACAGTGTTTTCTTCTTGCTGTTTTATCCCAATACGATTCTCTTTGCTCACTGCACGTAGACAATGTTGTAGACATAATTGGGTCATTTATGTTATTTGTTTTTAGTGTGTGATTTTTCTCTCATTGCTGGTACCTATAAAACAACCTTTGCAGAAACAATGGGAAAAGTTAACTTATAAAGAAAGCTATGGTTCAGTAATTTTCATGAATGTTTAACAGTTGCCTCAAAAGGTTGATTTCTGGTAGGCTAGGGACATTTTCATTTCCTTTATTTTTTGGTTGTGTATTTGACTCTTTGAACTTGCATCTTGTGTAGGACCTGAAGTATGATACAGTTGAGCAAACGTACAACACAAAGCATGCTGTACCAAGGTAAAGATTTAACTGACGCACATGGCTTGTTGACATAGCCATGAATAAATTCCACTTATAATTTACAGCCTCTAAGCCAACTGTTCTTTAACAGGAGAGAATCACCCTGGAAAGTGGATGTAGAATCGTCAGGAGTCCCAGCAAAACTTAGGTTGCTGGAGCAGGAACTAATTAACTTGGAAAAGGTAGTGAATGGAGATTTGTCCAAGATTCCATTAGTGATGAGAAAACAAGTGAAAAGATATCAAACTCTAGCTGGGAAAATTGATGATCTTTGCAAACGAATGGTAAGCCTGCTCATCTGAAATAGCATTTACCTACTTAGTTTTGTGCTTTTGTTGAATTCAAACTTGCAAAGTACCTGATATATCACTCAATAGTTCATTTTCCAGGATGTAACAAAAAGATTCATGTGTTGATATATGTCTATTTGATCTGTACCTGGTTGGAATTATTTGATGAATACATGGTCCAAAGATAGCAGCGGTTTCCAGCTGTATATCATCTTAGTTTCTTGTTCTGGTCCGTAGTCATGCTAAGCACTTTAAAAGGAGTAGTGGCATTTTCCTTGTATGCTGGTAATTCCTATTTTGTACTATTGCAGCGGGCAGAAAACCTAATGAATATCTATTTGTGCAGCAAACAAGTGACCCTTGTGATTCAGCACTTAACTCAGAGTTCAGAACACAGCGGCAAACCGAATTCTTGCTGGAAGCATTTCACCTTCAGCATCGTGCAACTGAAACAAGGCAGAAGCTCAGCACACTGCAAGCAGAGACTGCAAAAGGCAGCTTTGGGGATGAGCTAACAGCAGAAGCCAAAATGTGCACAAGAAGAGCACTAAGTTCAATAAGGAATAACTTCAAGGAAATCCAGCGAAGCTTGGAGATTTGGCTGGCAAGAATTCTTGGAGACCTCGAGGGCATGCTAGCGAGGGATGGGGCCTCACGCATTAGGGAGTACTTTCTGTCTCCATACACATCTGCTGTTCGGTGAGTGCTGGTGTCATGGAATGCAGGAATGGTCATGTTCCCCTCACTACTATATAGTGTCTGCATGAACACCCTGGAGAATCCCTGGATACACGATCAGCAGGTAAAATGCCATAATCAAGTCCATGCTCACCTGTGCACCCCCTTGGTCTTTTTATGGACCTCCTTGCAAGCTTTAGCAAAATTGAAGAGAAGTGATCTGGGATCCTTCCAGATTTTACAGGCGGAACAAATGTAGAATTTAGAAGCATATCCCCATTCCTAGGGGCATCAAATTTTGGCACCAAGTCTGACCAAATTCTAGATCACCCCTCTTCATCCTTGTCAAATTTATGTGAAGGGTTGCATTTAGGCAGAGGTTGCATCAAAGTGAGGCTGTCAGTGTATGCTGCTGTTCGTGCTGTCAGCAGGTTGATGGGCTTACCAGCTGCCTCAAATCAGTCTGAATATAGGCATAGTTCTGTCTGTAGGTTTTAACGCATTATCTGTCTCTCTGCAGTTCTCCATCTTGATAGGATTGTACAGCTTTATGCTTATGGTTGTGATGGATTCTCCCAACTGTATCTAGAACAGAGCCCTTGGATGTGCTAAACTGTATTATCGTCAGTTTATAATTAATGAATTGTATGTATGTTCATTTCAGCTGTTGGGAAAACTTGTCAAGGCAATGCTTGGTTGTGGTTTTTCTTCGATTGATTGCTGCTGCTACCACATATTTTATCTGTTCTGCACTGCATGCATGTACATCGGACGGCAGAAGCAGAAACAGAAACATGCATGTACATGGCGACACAAGATCAGAAAGATGTGGTGGCTGTCATGTTAGAAAGTGAAACCGAAGATTAGGCACAATAGTGGTGGATTGGTAAAACTTGAGTACGGTACACCAATCACAAATTACCTGGGCTGCCACTGCCAGGTCAGGTGCCCTAAACATGCATGAACATATTTTCCCTGCTGTCCCCTCTCACCCCCTCCTATTTTTCCCAGCTCCAGATGAATCCCCCTACCCAACCCCGCCCCCCCCCCCCCCCCGCGGGGGCCGCGCCGTCTCCAAATTAACTTGAAACATAAACTCTCTATATACTCATACCAGATTTATTATATGTCTGATTCGTAGCCCTTGCACAACACCATACTTATCGCCAGCTTCTGCTCAGCTGAATTCAAGTTCAGTTTCAGTCTCCTTCCAGTTTACTAGTAGCTTCAAAGGTACTGAGCCTGTATCCTCTCCTTGTTCTCCTCCCACCACAGCTTGGCATTCAGCTCCGCAAACCTCTCGCGGCTGCAAAATGCAAAACCAAACCATCCATTGTCAGTAACCATCGTGCCAGACGACATGGTGACAAAATCTCAGTAACAACTAATGAAGTAATCATCAGAGCTGTAGGACTTTACCTGAACCTGACGCGGCGCAGCTCCCGGCTGCCGTCGGCGAGCTCCCTGACTGTGATGTACACGCCGGGCTGGTCCTGGATGATCCACTCCGTCACCTCCATCTCGCTGGCGTTGCTGACGGACACATCGTCCCTGGACGACGTAGTCGTCCTCGCCGCTTCCGTGGCGGTGGCTGCCTCGGAGGCGGCAGGGCTCTTGCCTGCCGCTCCACCACCGTCCTGTCGCTGCTGCTGCTGCCAGGCCCTCTCCGAAGGGTTGGACGAGGACGGCGGCGGCGGCGACATCGGCCGGAAGCTGTGCTGCCGCGCGGCACCGCCCGCGGCGCCTGCCGGCGGCCCCGCCACCTGCCGCGCGAACGCGCCCCAGCTGATCCTCTCCGGCGTGAGTGGCGCCGGCGACGGTGTGGCCGCGGGGCTCCCAATCATCGACCCCGCCTGCGACTGCGAGTAGAACGACTCCCTCTACGAAACACAAACAGTTTTTGTTGGTGCTAATAAAGCTCTGCTCTTTGCGAATGAGCTCGTAGCTCAGTGGTGGGGGTCGGCAGTGGCCACCCCACCCGCCGCGGTTCGAATCCCGCTGGGATCATACTGGTGTGGCACCACCGGATTTATTTTGATTAAATAAATAGTCTTAGCGTTTTCCGCGTAATAGAGACGACGATGGCTCCCAATCTCTACTTAAGCGTGTGTTGAAACGCGCTGTGCGTATGGTATGAGCGTGAAGTGTGTGGGTTGTGTGCGTTCAAAATTGTAAAAAAAAAAAAAAGCTCTGCTCTTTGCGTCTCTCGATGCGAAAAGCGCCATGGATGGACACATGCATGCAGAGGACGGACAGCTCCAGCTCCAAGAATTGGAGGAGAGCGACGGGTCTGTTCTTGTCTTGTTCAGCGGAAGGCCGGAGACGGTGACGTGGCGTGACATGTCAGCGTCACCGTATCACACGTTCACATCATGGGAATGAAACAAAGAGGCAGCGACAGACACTGACCTCGCCGTCGTCGGAGGGTGGCGGCGTGGGGAGCACCTGTCGGCTGAAGCGCTGGACGTTGTAGAGCTCCATGATGCGCTCGTTGTTGTCGCCCCACCACTTCTGCGCCTGCCACTTGTCGTACATCTCGCGGCTGCAGATCGATCGCATACAGGCCGTCAGTGATCAGGCCAATCAGGAGATGGCATGCGCTGCGCCAGGTCGCAACGAACCTGAACCGGATGCGCTTGAGATCGTTGCCGGCGCCGCCGGGGAGGGACACGAAGGTGATCTGCACGCCGGGCTCCACCTGCGCCACCCACTCCCTGGCCTCGCCCTCCGTGCGAACGGGCAGGTCCCACGCTGGAGTAGAGCTCGCGCTCGACGCACCGGTGACGCCGCCGCCGCCGCCCAGGTACGTGGCCGGGGGCACCGCCATGTCGTCCTGCACCACGCCGGGGCGGTAGTAGCCGCTGCGGTACAGGGAGGTGGCCCGGCCCCGAGGTGGCGGCGACCCGCCGCGCCTGTGCTGCGCGCCCTGCTGCCGGTGCGTGCCGGACAGCTTCAGCACCATGTCCTTGAGCTGCACAGATGCACACCAACAACATGTACATCAATCAGCTGCTGCCTGCTGGATAAGGCAACAGTTTGTGATGACCAAATACATTCAGATTTCATAGTAGAATGATCGGTGTTGCCAAGGTTTGCACGGATCCTCAGTCAAGTGTTGCCAAGACATCATCTCAGGATCAGCTTTCAGAATTCAGAAAAACTGGGTTCTTCGTGTGGATTTTCATCGAAAAGCAGGCAGACACAGAAATTATCATCCAGATTCAGTGTTCTTCAGACCACTCATTCTGAAGCAAAGTTTTTCACCGTCAGAAGCAGAGTTTTTCACCAGTCAGTAGTACTGCTACAGATTAGCTTTCGCCGATCATTATCTACTCCCTTCGTCCTAAAAAAGTTTGTAATTCTCAATTTTCAATGAGAAACAATTTTAAATTTATTCAAATCTATACAAAAAAAATACTAACGTTTATAGTTTATTCATCAGATTAACTGTAGAGTATATTTTCATTGCATACATATTTCATATTTGAAGTCACAGATCTTAATTTTTTTTTCTGTAAATTTAATCAAAATTAAGGAAGCTTGACGCAATCTAAACCTAGAATACATCTTTGGCTATAGAAGAACCAGTCCACATCTGACCTATCTGCACTGCTGTTAGCATACCATTTCGCACCTATCTGCATTAGCCATAGCTATGTTCAGACCAATCTTTGACTGCCACTGATGAAATGGCATTTCACAATCACTGTGTCCGTGGAGCTGCTGTATCTTTTGAAGGAGGATCAGTCAAACTATGAATGCTAGTGTCACCTCTTTAGGGGTCAGGCAATGACATGTTTTCAGATGGTTGTGTTGCATTTCTGGGTCTACCATTTGACCTACTAATCTACCTTATTAGTACTAGAATTTCATGCTGCTCACACTCACACATGGGAACACATGACTAGACTACTAGGAGAGAAAGAAAACTGAGGGTTGTTATCTGCGCGGTAAAAATCTTTGTTCTACCATGGGGTAAAGTAAAGAATACAGATTTGTTTGGACTTGGAGGTACGGTTAAGGATGGATTCTCTTCTCTGGCATCGGCGATGCTTTCATTTTACTTTACCCTCTTTTCAGCTTCAAAGACTCGCTCTTGTATTGTGGTTTTCATCTACAGTTCAGGTTTTCTCCTTTGGTGATCCTCCATCCACCCCATGCATCTTTTTCAGGCCTGCTGGCAATGGCGTGCACTCTTTTTTTCCATCCACACAGACACAGGGTTTAAAATAGACTGGTGATCCTGATCCCAATTCAATGCAGTGCTTGGAGGATTCTTGCCTTGCTTCCGGGTAAAGCAGCAACATCCCGATCCATCCATCCAGAGGATCTCTTTTGCTTGCATTTTCTTTGCAGGTTTGCACTAGGACACTGAACCCCCAATCCATCTCTGCTTTCGAGAAAGCAAAGCATCCATGTATCGTCATCTGGACATGCATGTCTGCATGCTTTACTGACCCAAAAGCCAAAAGAAGAGAAATATAGAGATAGTAGAACTAATCAAAGATTATTGCACATATAGTAGAAGGCTAGGAGTTGGAGCTGAAAGAAAGCTTCTTTAGGTGTACATATATACATATATGTAGTAGTATGATTATATCAGAAAAGAACAAGGAAATAGTCCGTGGCCGCACTTTGTGCTTTCCTTTGTTCCAGGATGGATGTCTTCGATCTCGTTCCCCAAGAGAATGGAAGGAAATGACACAAAGCGAAAGGTGATATCTACCAGGCACAGGCAGGCCGGCCTGCTGAGCCTACACTATCTGCCCCCTAATTTTGACCGCCTTTCATTTGATTTTGACGACTGTGCTGTTCAGTCTAGTTTGAACATCATATCTTGCAACTGTATCCACTGACTGAAACCAGGAGACAGCGTGGTTCGATCGGTAACTGAAATATTGTTCGGTCAAAATTGTGGAGCTGGACTTTGTAGCTTGTATGGAGGAAGTAGGATAAAACTTTTATTGCGGTTCATATATAAACCAAGATCGAGATTAAAGCTGAGCTACATCACCTAGACTTGAGTCCTCGTCAGGACCGATTTGGGCGCCTATTTTCTTCTTAATAAATAAATAAAAAAAAGACACTTAGGTTGGTCACTGATCCTGAACTGAACTTTTGTTAGCCGGCCTTTGCTCGTTGTATGGCGATCATGGGGAGATTAATCAGACAATACAAGTTTTGCACTGTCAAACTGAAGATATGTACAGTAGCTAAAAAAGCTGTAGTAGTGAACGGTTGGAGTTGGAACAGCAACGGTCGAGTCGAGAAGAGGGCCTTTGCTAGCGCTGCATAAAGGCTGGCGATCACAAGCAAGGCTGGGTGGGTCACGGGCCTACTTCCTCCGTCCCTTCCCTTTTTAATTGTATTAACAAAAAGAGAGAAGGAAAAAAAGAAAGGGCTCAGGCTCATCGATCAGGCACGGTGGGTGGCTTTAATCTGCCGAAAGAGATGGAGCCGGATGCGGATGCTGATGCCTTGCTTGTTCTGCCTCGCTCTTTGGGCTTTGGCATCGTCCTTGGTTCCTTTGAATTCCTTGGTGGCGCTCGGTTAGAGGAGGCAGATAGCTGCAACCGCAGGCTGCCTAGCTAGCTAGGACAGGAGGACTGGAGGCGGCTATAGCATCTACGCTTTCTTCTTTGATCATCGTATCCGATTAAAGAAGAAAGCAAAGCGCTTTTGTATGTACGTACACTGTACGGTGCTTGCGTGTAGTGTATACACACTGTACTTACAGTAGGTACGGTAGAGCCAGAGATGAATGACTCGGTTCGGGATCGACGCCAACAGTCTCATGCATGCAGACAGCAAGACAGGGACCATGCGTAGAGAAACATCCATGGATTAGAGGAGCAGGGCTAGAGGCCTCATGCTACTGGCCGGGGGGCCAGGGATTGCAAAGCAAAAGGTTCGGTGTGTGTGCCTGCCGACACGCGCGCGCGGCGCTCATGGCTCATCCCATGCGTCAATCATCCCGTTCATCCCCATGGCCGTCCTCGGCAGCCGCGCCGCGACCATCGATATGATCACACTGTGCTCACACTGACTCAGAGCTAATACTCGTGTCGTCGTCCATATGCATACCATCTGAGCATGATCGTCCATGGCTGGTGGCTGGTGGCTGGTGGCTGGTGCTGGTGGGGGACGACTGCCGGTGCCGGACTGTCCGGACTCTCTGGCCGGCTCTGGGGGAGGGGCCAACGCCGGACAAAGGTGCACGACATGTCGCCCGTTTCGGGGGCGCTGCCCACGATTGAAAGCGACGCCACCTCCACGACCACGATCGACCAACGACACCGCTCACGCCTCACTCCTCACATTCAGACACACGTCAGCTAGAGTAGCTGCTTCTTCTTCTCCACTACTACATACTCACTACCTAGTACCTGGCATAATAATCACGCGTCATGCCAAAAGCCTAGCTTTAATCCATGCATCTAACCTCTTTGTTTACTCCATATATCATTAGTGTTTCCACAACACAAGCGCTGCTGTACCTATCTGTCGATCGCTTTATTTCAAATTCCATCTTCTTCTCTCGTTCCTTCCAGGCTCCAAAATATCAGTGTATGTTTGTCGCTACGCTACCACGTACTACATACTAGTACGTACTTATACGTACATACCTGAGACCGAATCAATGTCCTAGTGCTACCGCTACCTAAGCTGTCCCTGTTCCTTACGGATGCAGGAGCACACTGGTTGGAGGGAGGAATGAAGAAAACAATCGAGCGAGCGATGGTGGCAATGGATATACATAGGAGCGAGCTGGATGATGGCCGGACGTACGTACGTACGTACCTGGGAGGTGAGCGACTTTACAGGGTCTCTACATGTCGGGGTGTCGGCGCCGCCGCCGCCCGAGCGCGCGCCGCCGTCCTCACGGTCCCGGTCTCGGCCGCCGCCTTCTTCCTTGACGCACGCGATGCAGGCCAGCATCTTCTTCTCCAATTGCTACGCCGCCGACTCCCAGTCCCTGCCTGCTGGACGACGCTGGTCGGCCGGCCTGGCTTGGTATGTATATGTACACGCACCTAGTGTGTGTGACAGGCAGCACACGGTGCGCTAGCTCTCCCGGCCGGGTCCCGTGAAGAAGACAACTAGCTAGACTATTATATATGGAAATGGAACAAGGGAAAATGTCTTGGATCGAGCGAGCAGCGACTGGCCGGGGGGTACGGTACGGCCGGGAGAACCTCCTTTGCAAGTTTTGGATAGCAATAGCAATAGCAATAGCAAGTGCAGCAAGTGGTGGAATGCCTCATCTCACCGGCCAGCGCTATATATAGTATAGGCAAGCAGGTAGTGAGAGTAGTGCTTGGTGCATCTTCTCCTCTAGCTTTACAAAGCTGTTTTTAAATCTTCTCTCACATGCACATTTCTCTAAGAGAACGCCAGATGAAACTGAAAATATATATGGCTCCACGGTCCAGATTCCCATTTCATTTCGTGGGTAGCGATCGCTCCTAGCTTGACATTGCCTGTTGCCCTGTTGGAGTGCTTGGTGGCAGCCACGCGCGGCTGGTACCAACCAGACTAATTTTAGCCGTTCCCCCAGCTAAAAGCTAGCTACTGGATCCGTGGATCCATGGAATCCATGCATCTCCGTCCTCACTGTAATACTGTTGCGCTGCCATGGCATGGCATGCAGCTGCCGCTTGCTACCTCTCATCGGCTCCTCCTATGCTATATACAGCTGCTAGCTGTGCCTGCACTATAGACGTGCGAACCGTACTCCCTTCGCCGTACTTGCGATCTGAGATACGTGACGGATCTTTCAATCGGCCGTGGCAAGTTAACCGTGATGTATTTTTAACTATTTATGACCAGAGCGACCGTCATGTAAAGCACCGTTCTTTGTAATGCGCACTTGCAAGCACGTCTGGTACCGTCACCAGAAGGGCCTCTTCCTCGTGTTTATTTGTCTTTCTGCGTTCCATTCGTACGTGTCTCGCCTCCGCGTGCGTTCGATCATGGCCTTATGCGTACGGCAGCAGGTAAAAAAGAAAGAAACATGATTCTAGCTTTGAACCTAGATAAACGCGGCAAAGGGAATGGCTTTGCCGAGCGCCATGGCAAAGTAAGGAGATTTGCCGAGTGCCAAAGCCCTATCACTCGGCAATATGTGCATATGGATTGCAGCTCAGGGCATATAAAAACCACGAAGAAATAAATTAAAGGAGGTGATTGATGATCCATGATCGATCCAGCAGAAGGTCCTGGTAATTGGCGCGTGCGTGCCACTTGAAATCACATTACATTACGGCAAGGTTAAGATCGATGAGTGCGCCCATGCCATGCAACGCATGATGATGGCCACGCGCTCGCGCGCCCGAGACTTTTGAGTCGTCTTTGACGACGATAGATCGATGATGGCCGGGCCGGAGATAGTCGACACGGGGCCAGCCCACCACCACCACCACCACCACCACCACCAGTGGTTCTCCATCGATCATTAGCACCTTCTGCTTCCATCAATGGATGACGCACTATCATTGGCATGCACAAACGCCATAAGTAATCCAGCATATACTGCAAAGTTCTATTTTATTGGTATTGTTTCATGATAAGCAACGAGACAACGTTATTGGCCAAACAAATTCACCTTTATATTCGCTCCATCTTAAATTCATCTTATTAGAATTATCTAAAGTCTATCTTAAATTTTTACCAACTTCATAGGAAACAAACAACGTCTACGATACTAGATAAGTATATTATGAAAATATATGTATCTCTTGATACTGATTTGATGCCATATATATTGGTGCTCTACTAGAAATTTGGTTAAAATTGTGATAGTTTGACTTATAACTCTAGAAGTTGACTCGTTTGAGCTTTTTGGCCACTTTTAGACCATAGTGCCTCTGCAACATTATTATTTCTTCTCCCACCACTCATTCTTTCTTAATTTGTCACATCATAAAGACAGTACGCCACACCCCAGTCTAATGAAAAATGGACATGCATGCCATAAACTGTACTGTATGTTGCTAAAACGAGACAATTATGACCATGTCATCATCTGCTATATATATGCAAGTAACTATATGCATGGCTTATTAGCACTAGCTATATATATATATATATATATAGCCATTGAAGACACCCAGGATAAGTGGACGAGAGTACTCAACTTGTTAGGAGTATCATTCATGCCTGTGCGCTATATAGCTAGCATTGCCATATTGCAAATGAAACTAACTTTCCCTCGGCGCGCTTCCATTACTTGTAGTGATGGATTAGGCTGCTTCCCAAGTAGCCTGGCCGGCTATCATTTCCTCACTAAGCTTTGCTTAGGCCACTAATTAACCACACGTCCATCAAGACAGCGTGGAGTTCACGCCCCATGCATCATCTGCCTCTCACTTCATTTTGGTTTTAATTTAGGACAGTCTAACGTGATTCGACCTAGGTCATTTTCCTCCATGTGTGCATTAAACTACAAGCTGGCAACCTAAGCTCTCTATAAGCTTGCAGGAAGGCTTACGGCGTCCCCAGTCAATTTCGCTAGCTTAGCTGACATGCAAAGACCATAAAGTCAAAGAAAGTAAATAAATGCAAAATCGTCATTTGCCATGAAAGTGGACGTATGCAACCAAAAGTTAAAATGGAAATTCCATCCCTACATTCTACTCTATAGTTGGGTTGCACCGGGGAGTGGGGAGCATAGCACCAGTGCGGCGGAGCGAGCATGCATGTGGAAGGAAAAAGGCAGCAGGAGCAGAAGGGACACCAGGTGACGTGATGCAGGCAGGCAGGGCATGCCGCGTACGGACGGATATGTGGCCGACGGGACCGGCCGGCACGCCGCGTAGAGGCGAGCAGAACTGTACATCGGCCCCGGCCGGCCGGGCGCGGCGCGGCGCCCTATGCAATGGACGCCGCCGGCGGCCGCAGCCTCTGCTCTCCCTCTGCGCGCGACATAATAATGCTCGGGAATCTTAACCGGCTAGCTGGCTGGCTCTCCGGCCAGCCGGCCGCCCGGCACAGGGAGGCGCAATGATGGCAGTGCACACTGTCGCCCGGCCGGCTGCACACGCACGAACGCCCACGACACGCATGATGAAGGAGCGTGCATCGATCAAAGCCGGCCGGCTGGCCGCGCATGGGGATCCTCCCACCCGGTCGAACGCGCCATCGCCATCCATGGTCTCTACTCTATCATCGCCATGCATGGATGGCCCGGCGGGACCACGTGGACAGTATTCAGTAGGCACAGGCCACACACGGCCGTGCCGCGCGCCTAGCTAGCTAGCTAGCGCTACTCCGTATCCTCTATAGTAGCTGTGCTGTGCGCAAGGTAGACGAAGCCGGGCGCCAGGTGGACGACGATAGATGGACGTACGGTGGTGGTTTGCACTGCGTTGCCCCGGCCGATCGAGTTGGCTTTTGCTTTGCCTCTCGCGCTTTGCCTTTTGCAGCGCGCGGCGATCGATGATCATATCGGGCCGTGAGTCGCCATGCGCGCGGTTCGCTTTGGAGCAGCCACCACTCGCTGCAGGCATAAATGCGCGTGGCCATCGTCGACCGGGTCGTGCTCTGATCTCCGCTCGTCTCTGCCACATCTCGCAAGAAGAAAGAGCAAAAAGAAGACCAATGCAGTGCAAGATGCTGGAAAGGAAAAGGAGCGCCTTGATCTCGATCGGATTGCCTGCTTGTTTATGTTTATGTTTAACGCACGCACGCATGCCCATCTATCTAGGGATCGAGTACATCCATCTACTCCCGGTGCGGTGTCTGTGCCTCTCCGCCAATGCCATTAGGCGCTACTATGCATCAGACTAGATCAGGATTCAGGAAGAAGAGGCCATGATTCCATCGTACGTGGAGGACCGTCCTTCTGCTACCATGTCGCAGGCTTCGTGCTCCGCGCGCCCCTACCTACTACGAGCTTCGTCCAGCGCCGGATCCGCATGCAGAAGCTAGCACCAGGCAAGGTCTGTGTCTGTCTTGTTCAACGGGCCGGCCAGCTACATGCACCAACGCCAACATGTACAGCCTGCTCTGCTCTCTGTGCCACTGTGCATGTCTCCATCTCTTCTTTACAGACTGCGTATGTTGGTGGTTGCCTGCCTCCTAGTCCTAGTACTCCTCTCCTGGGAGTTCTTTTTTTATTTACACGTAAAACCATTATTTCAAAAAGAGCACATCCAAAAACATTTTTTTTGATAGCCAAGGCTTGCCAATTTTTTGGTACGGCAAATTTTGACCTGAAATCGCTAGCAAAATTATATTCCATTCGACGTGGACGAGAGGAATCCAAATATCAGACTCATTAGCGACTCTCCAAACGGCAGGCTCAAATAGAAATCGAAAAGCTCACGGTCACTAACACTCTACAAAATAAATGAATTGGCGGTGCGTGATTGAACTTATAACGAGAAATACGATCAAACTTCACTAGAAAAATGTAATTATTTTTAACAAAAAGTTATCTATCTTAAAGTAGAAACAAAACCATAAAGAGATCCAAACCAGCCAAATGTAGTCGCTAGCTAGCCTGTTCAAACCCCAAAGGAATATTGTTAGGGAAAGCGTAACAATTGTCTTATAGCTAAGCTAAGTCAACATTTTTGTTGATGGAGCGAGAGAGAGAGAGAGAGAGAGCGAGCTTGTCTCTCATGCAAACAACAAGTTGGGCACATAGGTTAGACAAAAGAAGCCAACTATTATATATAGCTTAACTCTGAAACTTGCCTTATGCCTGAACACTATATTATTTGTCTTACGCTTAGGCTTAGCGGCTTGCACAAAGACACAAAACATTCTTTAGTCCCGTTTTGATCCATCCCATGCTCTAATTTAGCCACTATCTTCAAACAAGAGGTCTAAAGTTGTACATTGTATTCCTTAACTTTAGCCAAATAATCTTTAGGGAAGAGAATCCAAACAGACACTTTATCATCAGAAAACAAAACCAACCAAGCTAAAATAGATAGAAAACCATACTCAAATAAAAAATGGTGGAATATACTAGTACCGCCATTTGAAATTGAATTTTGCCTATTCAGCCGTGGAATTGTACCTAGCACCGTTTGATTCAGCGGACCTTTTTTGCACAATATTATTTTTTTTAAAAAAAGCATATCTTCTTAGATAAGTTTGGACGGAGATAAAATTTATATGAAAATTGTCAATTGCGATAAAATCTACAGCTTTCTATTTGCTCGGTTTTACATTCATTCCCATTTGTTTTGCAATGCTTACTTTCAATAAAACATGACAGTTCACACACATCAAAATCAAATTACCTCCTGTTTGTTTGCTTTGTTTGAAACATTACATTTTAATGATTGAAATAAAATATCAGTGCAGTTCGATCCATTCCGTTGCCAGTTGAGTTGTATTGTCAGCGCTACCTTGTGAGACCCCAGAAAAGGAGAAAAATTCCAAATCGGTCTGGCCTGGCTGGATACTGAATTCCTGACAGGTCGGCCCAGGCCCAGGAAGGTGGTAGTCTCCGTCCTACGAGCCCGCCGGCCGCCGCGCCGCCGCACCACGGACAGAACCCTAACCCCCTCGCTTGATTCAGGAAGTGGGAGAACCATGGCGTCCTCCGCCGCGGCGCCGAGCGGCGCGCCACCGGCTGGGAAGCGCGCGGCCTCCAGCGGACGGGAGGGGGACCAGATGGTCATCACGCCGCTGGGCGCCGGCAGCGAGGTCGGCCGTTCCTGCGTCCACATGACCTTCAAGGGCCGCACCGTCCTCGTGAGCACCTCATCCATCATTCCTCTCTCTCCCCTTGCGAACCCTACCTGTTTTCGATTCGCAGCTGACGAGTGCTCCTCTCGTTGTGATGCGGCTAGTTCGACTGCGGCATCCACCCGGCCTACTCCGGCATGGCGGCGTTGCCATACTTCGACGAGATCGACCCGTCCACCATAGACGTCCTCCTCATCACCCAGTAAGCTCCTTTCTCTTTCGATCCGACCCCTGCTTGTCTCTACGCATGCCTAATTCGCGGGATTAATAAAACTTACAGCTTTCACTTGGACCATGCCGCCTCGCTGCCGTACTTCCTGGAGAAGGTAATGCCTGCCTGCGCATTTTCGCTATTGGTGCTGCGTGGTTGTTGTTATGGTGCTATTTGGTGCTCAAATCTGCAGGTAATTTCTGCAGACTACGTTCAAGGGCCGGGTGTTTATGACCCACGCCACAAAGGCTATTTACAAGCTGCTTCTCTCGGATTATGTCAAAGTCAGCAAAGTGTCCGTGGAGGATATGCTGTATGATGAGAATGACATTGCTCGCTCCATGGATAAAATCGAGGTATGTTAGTACATCCTTATTACTGTACCTTTTATTAGCTTGTTTGGCTTCGCACTGCATGAAACAGAGTGTTGCTTAAATACATGCATATTCGATACTGGTGTTTGGCATATTGATTTTAGATAGGGACTTGACAACAGATAAATTGCTAGTACCTCCTCTTTATTTAGGACAGGTGTATTAGACAGTGAGATGTTGTGTCTGGTGTGCAGTGTGATATAAGACGTTGAACATATTGCCTATGTTTCTAGTATATATTTGATTTTCCATAGTGAAATTATATTTCATCTGTATTACCCCTTTTAGTTGCAGCCATGGATGGCAAACAATCCTTATAACATGTGCTGGTTATGATGCTCTGCGAGTGAAACTTACAGTACCTGCTAATTTCCTCACTTAAGCATCATTTGTTTTTCTTCTTTAAAGAAAATGCAGAATTCTGCTCATCATGCTTGAAAGGCTATATTTTTAGGGAATGCACATTTTTATTAATCCGAAAGTCGTCTTGTGCAGGTTATAGATTTCCACCAGACATTGGAAGTTAATGGGATACGCTTCTGGTGCTACACTGCTGGCCATGTACTTGGTGCCGCCATGTTCATGGTGGATATTGCTGGCGTGCGCATTCTTTACACTGGTGACTACTCCCGCGAAGAAGACCGCCACCTACGAGCTGCTGAGCTCCCACAGTTCTCCCCGGACATTTGCATTATTGAGTCGACCTATGGTGTACAACAACATCAGCCGCGGATTGTTCGTGAGAAGCGCTTTACTGAGGTCATTCACAATACTGTTTCACAGGGGGGTCGTGTTCTTATCCCGGCTTTTGCACTTGGCAGAGCACAAGAACTGTTGCTTATCCTCGATGAGTATTGGTCCAAACACCCAGAGCTCCATAAGATTCCTATCTATTATGCTTCCCCTCTTGCCAAGAGGTGCATGGCTGTCTACCAGACATACATAAACTCCATGAATGAAAGGATACGGAACCAGTTTGCACAGTCCAATCCCTTTCATTTCAAGCATATCGAGTCCTTGAACAGCATTGATAACTTTCATGATGTGGGTCCTTCAGTGGTGATGGCTAGTCCAGGTGGTCTTCAGAGTGGTCTCTCTAGGCAGCTGTTTGATAAGTGGTGCACAGATAAGAAGAATGCTTGTGTTATCCCAGGTTATGTTGTGGAGGGGACCCTTGCTAAGACCATTATCAATGAGCCAAGAGAAGTGACACTAGCTAATGGGCTCACTGCTCCTCTTCATATGTCGGTCCACTATATCTCATTTTCAGCTCACGCTGATTTCCCTCAGACAAGCAACTTTTTGGATGAACTTCGGCCACCAAATATTATTCTTGTGCATGGAGAAGCAAATGAAATGTCAAGGCTTGAACAGAAACTTATTACCCAATTTGATGGTACAAATACGAAAATTGTGTCTCCCAAGAATTGTCAATCAGTAGAGATGTATTTCACTTGTGAGAAAATGGCCAAGACTATTGGCCGTCTGGCAGAAAAAGTTCCGGAAGGTGGAGAGTCTTCTGGTGGCCTACTTGTGAAGAAGGGGTTCACCTATCAGATTATGGCTCCTGAAGATCTCCGTGTGTTCACACAGTTATCTACTGCCAACATCACTCAGCGCATCTCAGTCCCTTACTCTGGTTCTTTTGAAGTCATAAGGTACAGACTGAAGCAAATATACGAGAGGGTAGAGTCAGCAACAGAAGAATCTGATGTTCCAGCATTGGTCGTGCATGAAAGAGTGACTGTGCGCCTAGATTCAGAAAGTTATGTTACACTGCAGTGGTCATCTGATCCCATCAGTGACATGGTGTCTGATTCTGTGGTGGCTATGATCTTGAACATTGGTCGTGAAGGTCCAAAAGTTGTTCCGGTTGAAGAAGCAGTGAAGACCAAAGAAGAGACAGAAAAGGTTGCTCAAAAGGTGGTGTATGCTCTTATGGCGTCACTTTTCGGTGATGTTAAAGTTGCAGAGGAAGGGAAATTTGTTATATCTGTAGATGGAAATGTGGCACACTTGGATGGGAGGAGTGGCGATGTTGAATGTGAAAATGCTACACTGAAGGAACGGATCAAGACTGCATTCCGTCGCGTACAGAGCGCCGTGAGACCAATCCCACTCCCAGCCTCTTGATCGGAGGGCAATGTTTGTACTTGTTTGACATTTCCCAGTTTTTCAAAGTCAGATTATCAGTCTAGACTAGGATAGCAGTTCCTTTTTGAAAAGAATGCCCAACTGCATTGTATTGCCTGCTACTCAAAGAGGATTGTTGCTCTGGGATTGGCACTGAGACGCCAGTTGTAACTTTGTAGCATGAACTAACTGATTTTCATGAAAGTCCTACTTATCTGTCCTATTTCCTTTTCATACCCAAATTTGAAATACTTCGATGTGGTGTTCCAAGTTCTGTTTGGACATGTTTCATCAATCTTCTGAAGCAGTTGTTTTCTGTTAGAAATATGAGGATGGTATCAGAAAGTTATGTTACACTACATATATTTAGATACAATAAGGTTTCGTACTGTAAATTTATCCTTAGTATCTTTATTTTTTGTTATCAGAGGTAGTAATTATCACCAAAGTAAAGCATCAAAGCATCTGAATCCTATGATCAGAGGCAGTAATTATCAACATGTCTTGTATTTCGTACAAAAAGAAGTCAACTTAGCTTTCTCTTTTCTTTGCTTTGTTTGAAGTATCTCATTTTTATGAATAGAGATGGTAAATATACTTGGCGCTTCACACCTTGGGAGTTGGGCCCACTATTTGAAAACCATGTATACCTTTTCCTCCACACAGAAAAAAAGAGTCTTATGTTGAATATGGTCTCGCTTTTCCTTGTGCTACTGTATAAACTATGACATGAGGTCCTGAGTTCTGAATATTTTTTGTTATTATCATTGCGGTCTATCTATTCTATTCTAAATCATAAATTATCATTGCGGTCTATTCTATTACAAGTTATTTCAGATGACTATTTTCTGTTTTTTTAGTCAATCTATTCTAAATTATAAAACATTTTGATTTTTTAGATATATTACCTTTACTATTTATCTAAATACATGTAGTGTATATCTAACTGTACAATAAAAGAAAGTAATATTTAGAAACCGAGTGAATAGTTGACTAGTTGAGTCAAAGAGTCGTATGTTGTCCAGTGCTAGTTGCCACTCGGGAAAAATCAGAAAGAAACGAAAAGAAAGGCGAAACCCATGGCGTCATCCACCGCGGCGCAGAGCGGCGTGCCACCGGCGGCGAAGCGCCCGGCCTCCAGCGGACGGGAGGGAGACCAGATGGTCATCACGCCGCTGGGCGCCGGCAGCGAGGTCGGCCGCTCCTGCGTCCACATGACCTTCAAGGGGCGCACCGTCCTTGTAAGCACCCTCGTGCATCATCCCCCTCCCCTTGCAAACCCTACCTGTTTTCGATTCGCCATTACTGCAGCTGATGATTGCTACTCTCTTTGTGACACGGCTAGTTCGACTGCGGTATCCACCCGGCGTACTCTGGCATGGCGGCGCTTCCTTACTTCGATGAGATCGACCCGTCCACCATAGACGTCCTTCTCGTCACACAGTAATCTCGTTTATCTTTTGATTTGATTGACACGATACCCCACTGCCTCTCCCTCTCTACGTGCCTAATTTGCGAAATTAAAAGAAAAGCGAATTGCACGATCGGTCCTTAGACTTGTCTGCCTATGTCATCAGGGTCCTGAACTCTTAAAATGTAGAATCACAATACACATAAATTCTGTTTGGGTATCACTATGGTCCTATCAGGTGTCTACCTGAGCAGCCGGCTAACGTGGCCTTGCCACCATGGACGAACAAATATGCCATTACCTCTCGTTGTTCTCCCGTTTTCATTTTTTTTATTGAGTGAGGAGGGCGGCAGGCCCCATTTCCATTACATAAATGGAAATTCCAGAGTTTGCACAGAGAAAACAGAAAGGAGCAAAGAAACAACTATGCTTAGACTAGGACAGTAGGACTAATCTACTTGATTCAAGCAACTAGCCTATGTTCCACGAGTGCAGCATGAGGATCATCTCAAGAGCCACATCTCAGTACGATTTACTACATGCTCTCAGTCCCTCAGGGCAAAGACAACGACCTACTAGATTAGCACCAGTCACTTCTCCTTTTCCTTTGCATTCTAAGAGTCAAGCCCATGGCAGCCACTGGGTTGGTGTCATTGACACTTGTCAGCGGATCCTGTTGAGTAGGACCTCTGGTGGCAAGTGGCACCATGAGATCATGGGAGAGAGCCCGCACATAGGGTTGTAGATGGATTTGACAGTCACTGACCCATTTAGGTGGAGGCGGACGTGTGCCAAATGCTATTGGTGGGAGGTTAGAAGCTGCTCTGTGGATCCTGCCCTCTGCTGCAGTTGAGGCACCATTGTCTTCCATGGTCAATTTGGTTTGCGTCACACAGTAAAGACCAACTTGGGTCTAGGTCACCACGTTCCTCGCTCCTTGTTGCGTTGAACGAGGCATTGCGGGTAACGGTCGAGTTGCTGGATCATGCAGACACTTTGGGCTTGGGCATGCTGGTTTCGGTGCCGCTTGCTATCTTAGCACTCCACATCACCCACCACCGCAGCGGTGGTGGCCACGTCCATGATATAGAACTTCTCGGTGTCGTTCCAGGGGGAGTCCTACAATACGTCATGCACACTGGCAGCCTTGTCCGTCCTCCTGAACCATGTGTCCATTAGGGAGCTGAAAGTGATGGGCAATGCCATTGATAGATGCTATGGAGTATGGAGGCGGAGAGGTGGCGGATGATGAATGGAAGTGACGATGATTTTTTGAGAGTGGTGTGGTTGTAGAAGTCCTGTCTAGGCATGCCGATGTCCACCGACGGTCACGGGTGGAGAGTCCAGACCTGTTTGGACTAGCTTTGAGACCCAAACAATAATTAGGGATATAAAATGCATTTTGAGAATACAAGGGCCGGGAGAACACAGCGGTTCAAGTTTAAGGACCGCCTGTGGACTTTAATCAATTAAACATTTCAGCTTTCACTTGGACCACGCTGCCTCACTGCCGTATTTCTTGGAGAAGGTAATGCCTGTGAATTTGCGCTGGTGGTGCTGCAAAATTGTCGTTTTGATGCTGTTTGGTGCCTGAAATTTGCGAGTAATTTCTGTTGACTACATTCAAGGGCTGGGTGTTTATGACGCATGCCACAAAGGCTATTTACAAGCTGCAACTTTCGGATTATGTCAAAGTCAGCAAAGTGTCCGTGGAGGATATGCTGTATGATGAGAGTGACATTGCTCGCTCCATGGAGAAGATTGAGGTATATTACAGCATTACCTTTTAGGTGTTTCTCTTTCAACAGCAGGAAACAGGGTGTTGCATATGGTGTGTTGATTTAGATAAAGTGACTTGACAGATAAAAAATTTACTTTCTTTTATTCAGGGCAGCTATGTTAGACAGTGGTGATAATGTGTGTGTTTAAGATGACGAAGTTGTCTCCTAGAATGTATATTTATGGTTCATATAAAATTTTCAATAGTGAAAT
>CM041628.1:10086901-10097468 GCA_023333625.1 Bothriochloa decipiens | reverse complement strand
CTTGCTTGGGACTGACAGGCTTGGTTGTTGGTTGTTGGTTGTTGGTTGAGATGTGCTAGCCCCTTTTAGTACATTGGTTTCAAGGTCATTGTTCCTTAATTGATGAAGATATGCATCATGTTGATGTGTTACAATGGAAGCTTTGTGCACCCCTGGTGTCCAGCGAGGAAGGTCTGCCCTGGTGCATTGTGCCATCTATTTATGTTTTTCAGAGCTGCTGCTGTGCATAACATCAATTTTGAATGCAAAACTTATCCATGTGTTTTGCTGGTCTTCTTTTGTAAATCTATATGTTAAACTCAATTTTGAAGATATGCTGACTCTCTAAGAAAGTTGGAATGCCATAATTTGGGATGGAGGGAGTATATGTAAACACAACTTCTAAGCTCTAATGCTATAGAGCAAATTGGAGAAGTATCTTCTCCTGCACCATCAGACCTTTTTATGTGAACCTGACTCAGTGTCATCAATCTTAGTTGTGCCACAATCCACATGGGCTGTTGTACGAGTCATTCTTTATGACTACTTGACTAGGGTTGGGCATGCACAGTGTACAGATTCTTATTTATGATTTAACATTGGTCATCTAACTACTTAAACTGCCACAAGAGGTGATCAAATGAATTCAAAGACTGGACAAAACCACTGGTTTGCATCTGAATATCTAGAACCAGTGACTCTGGACACAATGCTACTTTCTATGCATTTAACAGCATGGAAATGCTTATATTCTTGGCTTATTGCATGTTTACACTTGCACCATTCCAGACATATTTACTGTTAGACTTAGATTTCTTACTGTTTATTTGCATATCAAGTGTTGCTCCCCTATAATAAAACTTACTCTCCTTCTTTTTCCAGATTTGGATTTTCTGTTCCACATGTTTTTTCTTGCACGATACTGCAAGCTTCTGGAAGAGAATTCATTTAGAGGAAGAACCGCCGACTTTTTCTACATGCTCTTGTTTGGTGCTACTGTCCTAACTGGCATTGTTCTGATCGGAGGGATGATACCTTATATTTCCGAGACATTTGCCAGAATTCTGTTCTTGAGCAATTCATTGACGTTTATGATGGTATGGGATTACCATTGTTTATAATTGTAAATAAAAATGTCTGAATTTAATAGTAGGGCATGTTTGAGAAAGTCTTACATTGGTAACTCTGACTTCTGATATGTCATGGCAGGTTTATGTCTGGAGCAAGCACAACCCTTTCATCCATATGAGCTTTCTGGGCCTGTTCACCTTTACGGCTGCTTACTTACCATGGGTAAGTGTTGTTTTGCCCTGTTTCTTGAATGCCACATCAGCCAGATTCACATTAAGTCATTTTTTGGTGACCATGTATCACACCAATCATCTTTCTTATGCGGTTATGTCTGAATGTTCCATGCTTCCATGACATCTGAAATGTGCAATTCTGTTGATTGCACATCCTTATATTTATGCAATGGAAATGCAGTATTTAGTGGCATGGTTTTTAAAAACCATCCTTCTGTATTTGGGAGGGTCACATGACATAAATCTCACATTAGTTTTTAGGCTTTATTTTTCTTTGTCCAATGATCTAATTATATGCTGGACTTTTCTGAGAACCTGTGGCATACAGATGTTTTTTTATTAATTTGACTGCTTTGCTTCTTTTGTTATGATTTACCAACTTCACAATATCAGTAACTCAGGTTCTGGCACAAGAAGGAATGACCTATTTTTAACGTATTGAAATTGTATAGAAATTTGTAGGAAGAAACTATTATTTCCTTTGCTCTGTTTTCATATTATTCAAGTGGTGCCTGACCTGAGCCGTGACATAAATGAATACTGTAACCTCTTAATTCATGTGATGGACGATTGATGAGGAATAGGTGTTCACAAAATACATATCAGAAATGTTTTAAATGAACAGTAAGTTTCAGGTTGGGAGGAATTTTGAAACGACGATCACTATTAATTTTTGTTCTTAAAGAAGAGCTTTATGATTTTGTTCAATTAGATTATTTGGGAGTGAATGATCATTTTGGTGAAATTGAGCTCCAACCAAGCAGAACATGGCCATTATCTTAATTGTTTTTTATCTTGAATTGCAGGTCCTTTTGGGCTTCTCTATCCTCGTTGGGAGCAGCACATGGGTGGATCTCTTGGTATGTTTCTTCTAGTTCAGCTGAATCTGTAGCAATCGTTACAGTTTGAATTAACGAATTTGTTGGAAAAATCCTTATCTAAGGAGTTGTTTTTCCTTGGTGCATGCTTATAGGAATAGTGCTTATTTCCGCTATTTTCCGTCAGCCACAACTGGGCCGTGTGAATGTAACTGTTGATTATTTGCTTGCATATGTGACCTTAGTTTGGCATTTCTTATGTGCCAATATGTGGTAGATTAGTTTGTAAGCTTTCAAATTGTTGATGAATGTATGCAGTCCATCTAGTTCTGCACTTTCTGCACAACACAAGTTGTTTGTACGTGATTTCGAGCTTGTTCAGCATTTTAAAGAAAAGGTATGTCCACTAAGGTTACGGTTCGGATCAGAATGATAAATCAGTTTGGCCCTGGAACTTGTATAGTGGAGGTGCACTTGTTACTCTCACTAGAATACTAGATTACCTCTTCCGCGCTTGATGGGCTGCTGCCATCTCGATTCAAATTGTTATAGTGTCCTGAATCATAAACTTAAGCTGACTCACATATGCCATATGAGTGATTGAATTGACATAGCATCCTCTTGTAATTTGCCTTTATATAATTCTTATTGTCTGTCACCTTGATCGTTCTCTGTTATTGGAGGAATGAATGACTGAATGATATATCTCTAAATGATATCACATTTCTTTTCAGGGTATGATTGCTGGACATGTGTACTACTTCCTGGAAGATGTATACCCACGGATGACTGGCCGTCGCCCCCTGAAGACACCGTCCTTCATCAAGGCGCTATTTGCCGATGACAATGTTGTGGTGGCACAGCCACCCAATGTTGGGATTGGTGCCGGTGCAAGGTTTGGTGCTGTGGGTGTAGATCCCCAGGCTCAATGAACTACTTCCAGTGACCTGAGGCAGTGACTGTTCTGAGATGTAGCAGTTTGTTTTCTCTGCGCAAATTGCGGAACTGTACAAGCCATTGTTCTTGTGTATTTATACAGGCTACATGAGAGTTATTGTGCATAACAGAAGATTAGTAGTATCTGAGGCGGCTAAGTTTCTCACCTGTTGGCAAGGTCCGAAGGAAATGATTTATGATGGGCAAACAGGCCAACCCCTGTTGTGGAAACTTGTTCTTGCGACGGTCTAACATCTAACCTGCTACTAGTTCATGCATCAGTGAGTTTAGTCTAGGAAACTCTTTCAACCAGGGTTAAGGTTGATGCTTTGGCAGCGAGAATTTGTATGGAGCGTTGTAATTAGAATGGTGCAAGGAATGACTAACATTGTGGATGCTTGGAAGAACATGGATGGAGTTTGATTTCTCCTACGATTCTGTTGTTTCATCAATCTGTATGATCTCGTCTCCTGAAAATTATTGTGGCAGTCTTTGTCCATTTTTCTATCATCAGTTGCTCTTCCAGTGTTATAAAAATGTTTTAGTTATATTTTACACTATATGCACACTAGCGTTCCTTTTTGCCCCATCCGTCTCGAGGTTTTTCCTCCCAAATCTGTAGCACGTCAGTGGGATATGTAAATGATAGTTTAAAATTGAGTTCGCAGATACATGCATACATCTTGTAAAGAAAACAAAGCTGGACGAAATAAACTTCTGATTGAACTGGATAACTGGATTAAATTTTATATAAAAGATCTACGTCTATTTTTTTTTTAAAAAAACAAAATTTACGTATACCGGAGAACCTGCCTTGCAAATCCTCTAAACAGGTACAGCAAGTAGGCATCCGAGAATTGAGGGCGGTCGCCGACCGTCGTGAGGCCGACCTCAAACTCAAAAACGATGCCCGCCCCCTCCCGCCACCAGCGCCTGGCGTCGCTGACGAAGCTGCTCACCACCCACGTGAACGCCGGCCGCCACCGCGACGCGCTCGGCCTCTTCTCCCGCATGCTCTCCGCCCCCGACCTCCCGCCGCTCACCGACCCCTCCTTCGCCCACGCATTCCCGCTCGCGCTCAAGTCCGCCACCGCGCTCCGCGTGACCGGCGCCGCCGCCTCCTTCCACGCGCTCGCCACCAAGTGCGCCCTCCTCTCCAGCCCCTTCCTCGCCTCCGCGCTCATCGCGTCCTACGGCGCACGCGTCAGGGGCGCAGGCGGCGGAGACACCTCTTACGAACTCACCCGCCGCCTGTTCGACGAATTGCCCGCCCGCAACGCCATCGTCTGGAGCGCCATGATCTCCGTCCACGTCCGGGCGGGCGACCTCACCGCCGCGGCGTGGGCGCTTGACCACATGGACGTCGCCCCGACTGCCTCCTGCTTCAACACTGTGATCGCCGCGGTTGCTGAGTCCGGGGAACACCCAGCCCGAGCCGTCCAGGTCTACCGGCACATGCGAAGAGTGGGCGTCCCGCCGAGCTTCATCACTCTGCTGGCGCTCGTCCCCGCGTGCACCACGATGGGCGCGTTGACATCGATCAAGGAGGTGCACGGCTTTGCAGTGCGGCATGGCATGTGCTGGAGGTCCCACATTGGCAGCTCCCTCATCGAAGCATATGGGCGCTGCGGTTCTCTTGATGCTGCACAGAGCGTCTTCAACCAGGTTCATGATCGGGACGTGGTTGTTTGGAGCTCTCTGGTTTCAGCTTATGCTTTCCATGGTCGTGCGGAGGTCGCAATGTCACTTTTCCAACACATGGAGGACCAGGATGATGTCCGGCCTGACAGCATCATGTTCCTTAGTTTGTTGGCGGCCTGCGCCCATTCTGGTCGTGCAGATGATGCATTGCAGTATTTCGATGTGTTGACCAGGAGGTATGGAGTGGAAGCTTGTGGAGACCATTATTCGTGCATGGTAGACGTCTTGGGCCGGGCAGGACGGCTGCATCAAGCTTATGAACTTATACGAACAATGCCAGTAAAGGTTACAGCGAAAGCCTGGGGAGCTCTTCTTGCTGCATGCAGGAAACATGGGGAGGTGCAGTTGGCAGAGGTTGCTGGGAGAGCATTGTTTGAGATCGAACCAGAGAATGCAGGAAATTTTGTTTCGCTCGCAAACATCTATTCAGGCCGTGGCATGCATGAGGATGCAGAGCGTGTGAGAAGGGAGATGGAGCAGCGAGGGGTGCAGAGATTGCCTGGCAGCAGTTGGATGATACATCACAAGTCAAGTTGTTAATGCAATGTCCAATAATTTTTTCCGCCCCCAATGGTTCGTTGTTCATGCCAGCCAAGCTATGGTTTTAGCTGCTTTGCTATAAAAGTATAAAGGTCACCGACTGTTTAGTTTTATATAGTGTTCCCTTCATTTTTTAAGTCAAAAAATTCATAGTTTTGTTACTAATTGTTGACAATAGCCAAGTTAAGCAGTAAAGCATACATGGGACTAAGTTGAGACTGATACTCAGAGTCAACTCCCAAAGTTTTTTTTTTCTTAAATATACAGGAGAGTTGTGTATCATTATATTAAGAAGAAAGGAGGGGGCAAAAGCCCAAATACAAACACCCACATATCCCATGAAGAGAAAACTAGAAAAGATCTCACCCTTAGGAAAAACAACAGCGACCTCAACTTGGACACAGGAGCCACCTTATTCAATGCAGTTAATTTTGTACCATCTTACATACATTTCCTATGTCATTTTTCAATCTGATATGTCATGAAATATTCTTGAAATGCAAGTGTAAGTATTATCTTCGTCAGCCAAAAGACTCTTCTGTCTGTGATAGTAATCAATCTATTTCCTTCCGGCAACATCATTTCCCATGAGCACACATGGTAAGTTTTTAGAGGCTATATCACTGCTGGTAGTGCACTTAGCTTTAAATCTGTATATATGTTGGTTTCCTCGATCCACATTACAATCAGTCAACGTTAGTTTTACTGATTCAATTTGGCCAACTGCTGGAAAATCCATGAATGTTTCTACAAGCATCCTTTTCTACATGATCAGTCAACATATGTTTTGCTTCCCTATTTAGTTGACATATCCTTTGCTACCTTATTCAGTCGACAGATAGAAGGGCAGTGAGATTAATATTTAGGCTTGCCCACTGAATTTGTTGGTTCCTTCTGCTCGTTAAAATATATTTTATTAGGTCAGTTTCGATGGGCTGGGGAGCTACCTTTAGCTTTGTAATGGAATTTCTTCTACCTTTAGCTGTTAGTGCATAGCGATATGATGCTTACTTTCGCACATCTTCACCAAAAGCATGGTCAGAATTACACAAATTTATGGGTAGTCAAAGTTGGCGCATTAAGCAAGATCCTTAATATCTTTCCTCTTGTCTTTCATCCATGTTATCAGTAAATTTTTAAAGAGTACGCTCTCACATAACTCTTCCATTAGTCGTGTTGGTATGTGTGCGAGCTGTGAAAATAGCAAGATATTTTGTATATGCATATCGTATGCTTTTGGAAAAGGATGTGGCTATTCTTTTTAATCACCATCCTACACCCTGGGTTCAATGCCAAGCACCTGAACCATAAGTAGTTGGGTGTTGATTCTAGGTCAGTGACTATTTCCTAAGAACTTGAATGAAAGCAAAAAAAAATGTTTGCAAAAAGAGGGTCTTATACTTTTTAGCATCTCTAGATTATGCTAATACTTTGTATAAATCTGAAATGCTCATCTGCAGCACATTATAGTATAAAATTGCTTGTACCATTTGTGTATCTGCTCATATTCAGGTTTGGGACATTCATTTAGTGCATTCACTGGCCTATGTGTCGTCTTGAAAGTTTGAGAAGTCTTCATGATTTGTACAAGCCTGTATCAAACTATTATTTGATGATTAAAGATTTCAACTTCAGTACTCTCTGAGAAAAAAAATACTGGTGCAAACTCTTTGGGTTAGCTTTAGTTAAGAAAAAAACTGAGTAGTAATATCAGTATAATGATCCCTATGAGAAAAATATGATTAAGTAGCATGGCTGGTGATGCACTAATTGGGATGGTACATTAATTTTTCATGCGAGAAGCTAATAGGTGTATGCCAATGACTATTACCCATTTACTCTTAGCCTTGATTTATATCGAGTGGTACGAATCATATGGATTCTGTAGTAACCTGGAAGGACACTAACCTAACATCCTATGAGGTCCCTCTCAATAGCTCTGCTGTGGCGTTGTAGGTGGGCCAGTGTGGATCACTATTGTTTGTGGTGCTAGGTCCCACTTCAAGCAGCTTATTCGCTGATGTGTAAGTGATTCTATGAACCTAATTTCTCCAACAGTTGTTGTTTATCTTATGCACTAGAAAACCTGAGATTGTTACTATTTGTCTTGTCCACATGAATTTCTTGTACTTTGCTTTATAAATTATTGAATTGGATCGAATTTCTCATCGGACATGTGCCCTGATGCTATGGACCACATTTTTTTGCTTTTCTTGTTTGGATCACTAAATTTGCCTGTTTCGTTCAGTACTTTTCTGAACAAAATCCTTGATTTGCTTCAAATATATGGAGAGTGGCAGAGTGCAACTTTGCTGATTCCATATACTTGGTCATGAACCCATTGAACATAGAGTAGCACATTGAGCCACTGACATGCATGTAAATGCAACTAGCAGGAAGCAGTGTGTTAATAAAAGGGGTTTATATCAGCTAATATTTAGCGTGTGGGAGCCTCTGAGTGGGAAACAGGTGTATCAGATTTGCTCATGCAGCTCATCTTTCATGAAGAGTTGAGCATAACTTAAAAGTGTATCACTATGCTTCTGAAAGCGAAACATTCTTGGTGTGCCCTCTTTAGTATGAAATGGTACAGCCGTACAGCCCAAGAAAAAAAACTGCTTTGTGCTGAACTGCTTGAAGTGCTTTAGTATGCATTTATCTTTTGTTACTGCTCCTCTGCTTCTCTTGTAGAACTAAAACTGTCCAACTCTTTCATTTGCCTTCCTTAGGCATAGCTTTTGCCTTCTAGGCTTAGTATATCAGCAGACACATTTTCTTGATAACTTTGCATATGAGCCATCCGTACATTTGTGTCAATTGCGTCAAAGATACTCAAGTGATAACCTTTATCTTTGAAAAGCATATACTTTTCAAAAGGGTAATGATGATGCACACTAGATAAAGTGCTTCATGTTCATCTATTCTGTTCTGCACCCTTGCACAGTGTATTTTGTGTTGTATGCCAACTTGTGTTAAATTGATCCATGATTGAGATAGCTAACCTCTTTGGGTCCTGCAAATTCATTCTGAATTCATTATTACTCAGTAAAATTTGTTAGTTCCTGTAGGAGAAATAGAATTGGTAGAACTGGATATTGCATTGCTGAGCTTTGTGGGCAGATTAATATAGGGGTGCGTTGTTTAGGGGCAAATGGTCAAGGTCAGCCACGATTCAGTCCTAATATACCATATCTGGAGCTCTAATACACTGATGAGCTGTGATTACGAAGTTTCTCTAATAGTTCCTTTCAAAGAAAATAGCAAATATTTTGTTGTGACATCCCTTAAAGCTCTGGAACTTCCTATCCTTTCCCAATCTTAAGCTACAGCTCTTTGGTACATTGGTATGGAATCCATCCTTTCTTTGGTACCTAATAACAAAGATATCCTTGGGGACATACCTGAAACTTCTATCCAGAAGAGTGAATGCGTCACCTCCTTGGTAACTTTCTTTCCACCCTTAGAAAGTGTATTCCATATATAATTTAACGGCTTCTTTTTCTTTGAAAAGACAGACAGTGAGATGAGCTTCAAGCAAGCACTACCACCAGCAGATGCATGTGGACCACAGCACTGGCCAGTACCACGGATGGTTCTGCCTACCTGACCGTGCACGTCAGTCCACTTCTCATCATCCTCTGTACGTGCAAGTGCAGCTCCATTAGTTACCTTCCAAGTATATATACCAAGCCTCCTCACCTTGGAAGTTTGGGCTCTTATAACCAGAAAAGCAGACGGCAGGTGGTGCAAATGACCCGGCTGGAAGACCTGACACCTGCTCCATCCATGACGTTGCCCATTGAGCATTCCTCAAGGCCGACCCTGGGGTTTCCCCTGGGGACTGCTCTCTTGCTCCTCGTGATCTTTGCCCTGAGTGGCATGTTCTCATGCTGCTACCACTGGGACAAGCTCCGCTCCCTCATCCGGTCTCGGCATCCCGACATGTTCCAGGAGAGCGAGCATACGGGCATCTCCATCGCGTCATCACCAAGCAAGACTTCTGATCACAAGGTAAACTTCTGACCGATGCACAACACACACTGCTTCCTAACATGTTGCTGAATACCCAAAAGACCGTCGGTGTTACAAACCTGAGCTGAGAATCATATATGTGTCCTGTTTGCAGCTGGAGAAAGTGGGGAAAGAGTGCGGTCTGCCCGTTATTATGCCTGGGGACAAGGTCCCCACGTTCTTCGCGAGGCCCTGCCCTCACGAGACGTGTTTGCCCGAAGCACAGAAGGCTGAAGTTCCGTTGGAAACCAAGTGTTCGGATCATGAACAGTCTGTTAGTATCTGTATACATGAAAGCACTGTTAGCTGTTAGCGATTTATGATTGGCGGATTGAAGTGTATATATGCTTGTAGATAGATTAATAGAAGTGTGTAAACATTCACCTGGTGCTATACAAGAGTCCGGTTGAGATAGGTAGATATTCTTTGTTTTCTTTTTCAGTTTGAGTTTGAAAGGACAAACGGTCCTAACTAGTTGTTGCTGAATGTTGTTATAACCTTGAGGTGCCGCTCTCCCCAATTCGTGATCGAAGAGCAAAGGAGCGTTTGGTCAGATGCACGGAGAATAATAGTGTTCTTTTGTGCTCTTTATTAGGTGTTTTGAGCGTGGATCAGTCTTATGAAAACTGTTGTCGTTCCAGGTGTCACCGATGGGGCACCTGCTGTTCTTCTGGGGGTGCTGTCAAGAAAGATTGAGTTCTTGTTTCCTGAACCAGGTAAGCAGTGCTCTGCACCACTACTGTACGTGCCCAAGTGTTTTGAGACATTACTTGTTTTTGTCACCGTGCCGTGGAGCTTGCATGCTGCTGGCTGGGTGCAAACGGTAGCCGTCCAGTGTTGATTAAAGGGTGGTACTTATTGGTGCCGTGCACGTTGTTTTTAGGCGAATACCGGAACCTAACGCATTACCGGGGGCTAAAAGCAAAGCAGGGCACCCAGCGAGTGCTCTAAACCGGCCAGGATTCTCATTCACCATCACAAGTGTGAGCAGAATGCAAAGTGCGTATGACTCCCTCCAGCTGTTTACTTTTGCCATGGCCACTATCGGCAGTTTCTTGTGTACTACTACACCAGTATAGCATAGCATATGTAGTACGTGGAAACTAAAATGCCCAGGACGATCATGAATGAAGCAAAAAAAAAAAAGATGCAGCATGCATGGACATCACTGCCAGCCTGGGGGACAGCGGCCTAACATCTATCTATCGCAAACAAGGACTGCCACTGAATTTGTAAGCAGTAGAGAGAAAGAAGCGAGACAACTCAAGTTGTATTGCT
>CM041628.1:10001487-10044135 GCA_023333625.1 Bothriochloa decipiens | reverse complement strand
ATTTTTTATACTGCAATTTACACATTTAATTTGTTGCTTAAACACATAATTATAATACCCGCAAACAATGCGCGCGCTGCCCTCCCCTTCACACACATATGTCACATGTTTGGTCACATCCATCCTTTCCGTTCCTCCTCTAGTTCATAACTGCAAAAATTAGTCATTGGCTGAAATAATTGCCCACGTTTCACTCGATCCATCTGTTAGACGGTGTGTATCAGAAACGTGTGTAAATAAAGCCCACCATGCACAAGACCTAGTGGTCTTTTTATAGTTAGGACTAGCTATTCTCCATGTGCGTCATATACTGACCATGTATGTGTGTTTTCTCGAGTTGAGATCTCTCCAGCAAAACTAAACTAATTTGGCTCCACAATTAACATCCATGCGCATGGTCAACACCACCACATATATAGCATCCATTCATTTCTCCTTCGTCTTCCTAGGCTTTCTTTCAACATTTTCCTTCCATCCATTTTAGCTATATCATATATGCTCGCCTTCCTAGCCATTCTTTCAATATGCATGTGGCAAATGGATATGATTACCTCCAGCCATAAGGTTGATTTCATATCAATTCCAACTTCACGCCATCTTCTAGCGTTTCCAAAGAATAATCTTCGCAGTCGATGCAAAGGGCCGGATTACTAAACACTGACAGTAAGTTTCCTCAAACTCTGTCTGTTCTACCCTTGTTTGATTGGATAGACAAATATATGTGATTCCTCAAACAAGGGTATAACCAAACAATTTGAGGAAACTATATATGTGATTCCTCAAATTGTTTGGTTATACCCTTGTTTGATTGATTAGATTCAGCCTCTTTTTGTTTGGACTTTCTGCCAAGTTCTATACATATAGCTTGCCTCTGCATGCAGATATATATAGGTAAAATAGATGGAATAGGAACTGGCCGGGTGAATGGTGAAATATTGTGATCTGAACCTGCCTAGCCAACATCTCAACATTCACAAACTCATGGCTATGGTTTATTCAATGATTCAGTGTTTATCCAAGGGTTCATTATTACAATATTTGTCTTAGTCCTCAAGAGGTAAGGAATGAATATTTGTCTTGGTCCGGATCAACGGTGCTAAATCCTTGGCTTGTTTCTTTTTTCCTTTCTTCAAGACTTTGCCTGCCTGATTATTGCTCATGATAGCCGCCTTCTCCATGACAGCCGTGCCTGCTGCTATTTACTACTAGCTAATACCTCTGGTAGACTCCTCTACTAACAACTAGGTATAATTAGGGAAGACAGAAGACAAAATGTTGAAAGTTCATTCTTTTTTTTTATGACGACGAAGAAAAAGAAAGGAACTATTACTAAGACGGGTGACTGCAGGATGCTACACCCACTCAGGTCTGAATGAGTATCTTATCTTGCGGAAGATGCAGTCCCAGAAGGAAACCACAGGGGAGAGCAGGAGCGAGAAATGGTAAGCGCCTGCTATTTCATCTACGGTTAGTCTTGTCCCAAACTTGTTGTTGAGCAGGCCCTGACCCATCTTAGTAGCACCAGAAATGGAGTAAAGCCCCAGCCAACCAGCTCATAAGGTTCCTCCACTGGCAGGGAAATGAAGCAAAACAGGAGATGAAGAAATGTAGGCAGCATATATATTATTAAGTACAGAATGTGTACAAGAATACTGGACTGCAGTCTATAGACTATAGTTCGGTAGTAAGCTGAACTACTCCATTAAAAGATCTATCTATATATCTGGTGAACTTTCTACTAGACGGCAGCTTATCATTCACTGTACATAACAAGACATATGCCCCCATGATCCATTGCAAAATTTAAATTAGTGTGAAGTCCAGAATTTCATCATTCATGCATTCTCTATGGCCCAATTCCAGAACTTCAAAACTGTAAATAAAAATGGAGGTGGTTTGCAAGGAAAAGGCAGAAGCTCGAAACCTGTAGGGTCCAAAAGGAGACAAGAACACCTAACAGCAGTTAAATCACTCAAGTACTACTCTGAAAGCCATGATATGTTTTACAGTTAATCCATCACATAAGCTCCCGGTGACGTAGGCAATTCGAGACAGTTACAAAAGGCTAGACTTTCTCCGAGTCTTAAATAGTGAAGAAACGCATGCGTGAACGAGAAGCGAGGAGCACGAGCATGCGCACGCATGAGCTCGCATCCATAAAGGGGAAGGAGAGAGGAGTAGGAGCAGGGGCGAACACGGCGGCGGCTGCGGGATGGAGATTGGGTTGCCTACCGACGTGCAGCACTGTTGGGTTTGTAATCAAGAAAATTGCTGCACCTATCTATCTATGTAGTGAATGAAATAAGCATAGTAGTGAATGAAATAAGCATAGTAGCAAAATCAAGGTCCTTCCCCAGGAAACGAAACGAATTGGACAGCGGCTCAATTGACTTGACAGATTGAGGTATATTACAGCATTACCTTTTAGGTGTTTCTCTTTCCGCAGAAGGAAACAGGGTGTTGCATATGGTGTGTTGATTTAGATAAAGTGACTTGACAGATAAAAAATTTACTTTCTTTTATTCAGGGCAGCTATGTTAGACAGTGGTGATAATGTGTGTGTTTAAGATGACGAAGTTGTCGCCTAGAATGTATATTTATGGTTCATATAAAATTTTCAATAGTGAAATCATGTTTCATCCCTCTTCGTTTAATTCAGCCCATGGTAGAACCTGTCTAACCCCTTGTAAGTGATCATGTTAGTGCAGCAATAAATGGCAAACAACCATCATTATGGGTACTCCTTATGATACATTGCTTAGTGAAATATACAATATAGTCTCTTCCTCTCAAGTCCCCTCCCGAACATTATCTATTTTTCTCCTTCAGATTATGCAGAATGCTGCTTGTGCTGTTTGGAAGGCTAATTTATTCAGGGAATGCATACTTTTGTTAATCTAAAAGTGCTTTGCAGGTTATAGATTTCCATCAGACATTGGAAGTTAATGGCTTACTTGTGAAGAAGGGATTCACGTATCAGATTATGGCTCCTGAAGATCTCCGTGTGTTCACACAGTTATCAACAGCTAACATCACTCAGCGCATTGCAGTTCCTTATTCTGATTCTTTTGAAGTTATAAAGTACAGACTGAAGCAAATATATGAGAGCGTGGAGTCAGCAACAGAGGAATCTGATGTCCCTGCATTGATCGTGCATGAAAGAGTGACAGTTCGCCTTGATTCAGAAAATTATGTTACACTGCAGTGGTCATCTGATCTGATCAGTGACATGGTGTCTGATTCTGTGGTGGAAATGATCTTGAACATCGGTTGTGAAGGTCGCAAAGTTGTTCCAGCTGAAGAAGCGAAGACCAAAGAAGAGACAGAAAAGGTTGCTCAAAAGATGGTTTATGCTCTTATGGCGTCGCTTTTCAGTGATGTTAAAGTTGCAGAGGAAGGGAAATTTGTCATAACTGTAGATGGAAATGTGGCACACTTGGATGGGAGGAGCGGTGATGTCGAATGTGAAAATGCTACACTGAAGGAGCGGATCAAGACTGCATTCCGTCGCATACAGGGTGCGGTGAGGCCAATCGCACTTTCAGACTCTTGATAAGTCGTTTAACATATCGTAGTTGCCCCCAACACACACACACAGACACACCCTGCCCCCTCGTAGAGGACTCTCTAATCCCTGCTACTGCATGTTCCTCTGGAGTATTGTTGCTCTGGGACTGCCTCTGTAAAGTCTGTACCAACACTTGTAACATAGTAATCCTAACTTGAACCACCTCTGTTTTCAGTAAATTTATAACGTCCATCGTGTTTTGTTTTCGCAACCGCTTGAACTTGCAATGCTGTGCTGTTCCTAATTCTGTTTTGCCATGTTCCATGCAATCATCGATCAGTAAAGTTGCTAATCGGGCTAAACAACCGTTGAACCCTTTAGGCGCGCAGTACCGACTTGTTTCTCTTTTAGTATCCACTCAATTTCGAAGTTTCTGTATTTACTCCACCTCTCTATTACGCATTAGAATATTTCAATAAAAGGGAATACAAATGCATATAACCACAAATCAATCTACACAACTTAGGTATCACACTGTAAAATTCAGAAGCACATCAATCAGGCTATATGCTTTACGTTGCTCCTTTTTTATTCTCTATTCCCCTGCAACTGCAAGAACAACAGAGACCCCTTACAGCTTCAAAAAAAAAAAAAAAAAAAAAAAAAAAAAAAGAGACCCTTACTCACCGGCCGGTTCTGAATTGAAATTTCTGATGCCTGGACGCACGCATCATCATCAGTCATCAGAGAGGTCACGAGGGACGGGCACAGGGGAGGCAAGCCAGCGCCTTGGAGACGAAGCTGCTCTTGCTCTTGTCCTTGTCCATCCCCGACGACGATGGCTTCACCGTGGGGATGTGGCAGCCGTCCTCGCCGCGCTTCTTGCATTTTTCGCACTCGTCCCTGAAGGCCTTGAAGGCGTCGACGCAGTACCTGGCCGCCTCCGCCACCGTCATCCCCTCCACGAGCTTGTGCGGGTACGAGTCCTTGGTGTGGTCGCCGTTGAGCACCGCCGCGAGCTGCACCAGCTCCTCCTGGAACTCCGACAGCGGCGCGTCCTCCGCAACCGCCGTCCGCCGCAGCTTCACCGGCTCAGGCAGGGTGACTGCATGCAGGCATGTGCACATTATCAGTGTCATTCACGCATGTCTGTCACTACACACTAGCTACTACTGACGACGTACGTGGGCAGTCGGTGCGCGGCGTGTCCCGCTTGAGGACGCAGTCGAAGGTGCCGGCCCAGGCGTCGCGCTTGGTGAGGAAGCTCCTGAGGTTGAAGAGCTTCTTGACGGTGGCCGGGATGGAGGAGTGCTCGAACTCCGACGTCGGGTACGGCCCCGACGGCCGGTGCAGCACCGTCCCTGGCTCGATCCACGGCGACACGAGCAGCGCCGGGACGCGGACACCGAGGCGGTCAAAGCCGAAGAAGAAAGGCGCGGCGCTGACGATGCCGTCGGGGCTGGGCACGACGCCGGCGCCGGCGGGCGTGGGCACGTGGTCGTAGAACCCGCCGTGCTCGTCGTACGTGACGACGAGGAGCGTCTCCTTCCACTGCGGTCCCGACCGCAGCGCCTCGTACACCTCTTTGACGAACCGCTGGCCCTCGGCCACGTCGTGCGACGGGTGGTCGTCGTTCCCCGGGAGGATCTCCAGGTCGAAGTAGCGCTGCTCCACCACGACGTAGCTGGGCAGCTTCCCCTCCCGGCAGTGGCGCCGGAAGTCGAGGTCGAAGGGATGGAAGCTGCCGGCGTACTTGAGCTGCCGGAGGTTCCGGTAGAAGAGCGTCGACGGCGGGTACTGGTAGTAGATGCCGAACGAGAACCCTTCGTCGTGGAGCGCGTCGAAGATGGTCCGCTGCAGGAGCCCCGCCACCAGCGTCTTGGTGTCGTTGCTGACGAGCCCGTGGGAGGTGGCGGAGTGCACGAACAGCCGGTTGGGCTGCGTCGACGCCGGGTTCGACGCGAACCACCGGTCGCACACGGCGAACTCCCGCACCAGCTCGCGGTACACGGGCACGGCTTCCGGGCGGAACCCGCTCATGACGGTGGCGGACATGCCGGGCTTCTCCTTCTCGGCCTGCTGCGCGAAGCCGGACATGGGCGGCGCCGGGACGCCCGGCGGGGTGATGGGCGTCGTGGCGGCGTCGACGAAGGGTGTTCCGTAGACCTGCTCGTAGATGGCCTGCATGGAGTGGCCCGGGTCCGGGTCCACGTACTCGGCGCCGTCGCTGAAGCGGACGGCGCGGGAGGTCCGGTCGGAGGCATCAATGTGGTTGGTCTCGGCGCCCGTCACGCCGTCGATGTCCGGGTTCAGCGACTTCATCCACCCCAGCATGTGGTCGAAGGAACGGTTCTCCTGCACAAGCACCACCACCGTCTTGATCTTTTGATTGTTACTACTGTTCCCGGCCACCGCCGCAGCCGGTGCCGGTGCCGCCATTATTGTCGTTGCTCGCTTCTCTACAACACAAGTGCTTGCTTCCTTTTTCCTTCTCGGCAGGGGCAGATTGATGGATGCGGATATAGATCGGTGTACAATGCACAATATATGTGCTAGGCTAGATAGCAGCAGTTAGTCCAACGTGCAAGGAAAAAACTGCAGACGAGGGAAGGAAGGTCGTTGTTGACACGGCGCAGCACTACACATGAGCTAGCTAGGACGACGAGAAGAAGAGCAAGACAAGCAGGATGGCACCCAGCTCGGACGCTTGTCTGCCAAGCATCTTATCTTCGGAGTTTCAGACACACACACGCATGGTTTCGTATATACTCCTCCTAGTATATTCTGACATGACAACAACAAGAAGTGAACAAGAGAGGAAGCTAGATAGTGCGTGCATGGACGCACACGCATCGGAGAAGGAGGACGCCGGAAGGCGCGAGAGACGGAGAAGCATCCTTGTCGTCGTCGCCATTCCTCAGAGAGATTTCTTTGGCTTGTGGAACTATGCGGAGGCCGCCGCCGGCCATGTTGACCCAATTTGTTGGGCTGCTGCTTTTGGATTTGCTTGGCACTCCAAGTTAATAAGCCAATAAAAGATAGAGACCTCAGACCACATGCAACAGGTCCAACAAACAAACAGCAGCAGCTGCTTAGGCGTCCGACTCCGATCACCGGATCCAACCACCATCACTTGCTTAGGCGTCCGGCAAAAGGGTTGTTTCAGTTTCAGGCATCATTTTATTTCATCGTTTTGCAATCTGCACACCATCTTTCTTCTAACACATCGCCGTCAACCCAGAGTGTCGTTATCAGCTGATTAGTTTGTTCATAAACCATAAGCATCCATTCCTGTTGGTGCAAGCGTATTCTCTGTTAGCGTAGCAGTGCGAACAATCGTGTTTAGTTTTAGGTTTTAGCTTCTTACACACAACTTGCAGTATAGCTCTCATCAGTGAGTGAAAAAAAAAAAATCATCAGCCATGTCTTTTTCTTTCTTAAAAAATCAAAGTGGTAAGAACTGACAGATCAAAATGGAAGGAAACAAAAGCAAACATGATATGAATAATATGTTAGCTAGGCCAACATTTTCCATTGGTAGAAATAGTAATAGGACCTGGAGTAAATTTACCAAAGCCCAGTGAATATATTAACCAGAAAGTTGAATGGGTTACATGATTCAAGAAACTCATCCACTTCATATTTGAAAGAATCTAACAAAAGACCAATTGTCAGCCCAGCTTTACATATATTGATATATATTGACCTATACCTATTCAGACAATCGCTGCTTTTATGGGACTAAACAGCCTATTTACTGCCTATGCAGGTGGCCAGGATGCAGGGGCATCATGTTCATTCGTCACAGTTGGCAACGCAGACAAGAAAGACATCTACATATCCATGTCATTACAAAGTGGAACCTTTGATGCTCCTAAGCTTTTGTAAATTACCAGTGACTAAGCAATGTATAAAGTACCCCTATAAAGGCTCGTGTAGGCTGCCCGTTACTAAATAACACACAAAGTACCCTTAAGCTTACCGAATGCAACATAACTGTGCTCGTTTCCTCTCCCTGATCCTATCACCATATCGATACTAAACATGCATTTTTTGCCCCAATATTTTCCTATTGATTCCTCGTGCAATGGCGCGCGCCTTCCACTAGTATTTGAAAGAATCCAAGAACAGGCCAAGTGTAAGCCCAGCTTTCCAGTAATTGAATATGGTAATCATGTTCCTCATCCTACCAAGCAATGCAAAGGAAGCCCTGTACATCAGCGCACCGATAACCTCCACAATGGCAACAGCAAGTCCGGCTGACAATATATCCCAGTCACCCGTTTGCCCAATTACCGTAGCGAATGCGGTAGCACAATAGAATCCAATCAGAAAGAATAGGATCTTCACTGGTAACCCTTTCCTTGCTTTCTTCAGCTTGGCAAACAATGTGTTCCAAAATGAACGTATTGCAATGAAAAGGCGAGTGCTATTGCCTGGTTGGTCACCACTGTCCTCTGTCATAGTTCTGATGGCCCATTGCACCTTCCTACATAAAATTGAAACATGCCTTAAATTCTTATCGAAATGCACTAATACATAGTTAGAAGATGATAACTGGTATAGGTTTCAAAGACAGCAACAGCTTTGATGAAGGAAAACTGGAAGAAGCATAACATAAGAAAATTAGAGCACTTAGTTAAGAGGGGACGATCGCTGCTCAAATCATACAATTAACAGTGATCTGACTGAGATTGCACATTTACTAGGATTCTCTAATTGCAAATTGCTGAAAGCAGACACCTAGTATTGTGTAGTTTTGAATCTTTCAAGTGAATGTGTACAACTACGGATATAACAAACAAAGAAACTAATGTGGAAAATAGATGCATATAATGTGCATGCATAGAGCAATGAACAGATTGAATTCCCACTTTGGAACTCAGATTTGATTCCTGAATCCTGATCAGAAAACATCATGCTTACATGCATTCTCTAGACTGAGTACTGTTTGGCCGAGTAATTCCCACTCTGGAACTTAGATTTGGTTCCTGATCAGAAAACATCATGCTTACATGCTTTCTCTAGACTGAGTAGTAATACTGCTTGACTTTGAAACCGTGCTCGGTGTTATGGTGTATCTGAATCACATTCGCATAGCATTCCACCAGTGAAGGATCAATGAAAACACGAGACCGATTGCTACAATTCCCAGTCAAAAGCTATTGCAGCCCAGCAAAGAAGGGGAGTGCTATACGCATATTGCATCTCTCTCCCTCCAGTGTCTGCTCAAACATGCATCAGAAACACTGACGTATCAGTACATTACATACACATGCTGCTGCTAACAATTTCAGTTACGCGAACAAACCTCGAGTGTCTGCGCAAGGAAGGAGATTTTGCTCTCAGCAAGCAGATGGTCCCCGGCTTCTTCCAGCGGCAGGAAACGGCAGGTCCCCTCCCAACACGGGGCGCAGCAGCAAGCCTCAATCCGGAGCATTCCGACCAGCACGGCAAGTTGGCAGTTCCATCGCACAAGGGGAGAGCTGACATGTGCCGCCGCCGGCTACTGACCAAGCATCTGCGCTGAAAAATTAGAAGAAGAAAAACCGTCAGCGTTTCAAACGTTCCGTCCGCGGCCGACGTTATCTAGGACAATCGGAAGGAAATCCAATCATGCTGAGCTTGTTTCCCCCTCAAAATTCACGGTGGACAGAGGCGGCCAGCCATCTAGGCAAAGGCAAGTGGACTCGGCAGCCAGCAGGAGCGTGAGAAGGAAGAAAGGAAGAGGTGCCGCGGGGTGCTGACCTGCAGAGACGCTCCTCTTCAATCGGCGGCGAGGTGAGCGGGCCAGTCACCACCGGAGCGGAGCCGGCGGTCGGCCCGGAGGGCGCGGCCCGTGGCGCGTGGCGGAGAGAGATGAGATGGTTGGATGGAGGAAGGGAGCGGCCGACGACGAGTCTGTCAGAGCGCTGGGGCGGATGGACAAGCTGGCCGAGCCCGAGGCAGCAGTTGTTGGGCTGGGCCTGTTGGGCCGAAATGGAGAGAGCATTTTCTCCTCTAGCCCACTCCCAGGGGAGGAGCCGAGGAGGCTTTAGGCTGAACCGGAACTGAACCCCAGCGACCCAGGCGGCGGCGGCGTGATGCAGTTCCTCCGAGGCGGCGTGGGTGGCGGTGGGTTCGGGGGGACGGCGTGGGAGGTGCTGCGGCGTCACTTCTCTAGGAAGCGGGCGGTGGATGTGAAGCGGATCAAGCCCAAGGTGCCCAAGGAGGAGGCCGTCGCCATCTCCGAGCGCCTCGTCCAGATCCTCTCCGAGCATGGGCCCCTCACCGTCGGCAACACCTGGAACCACGCCAAGGTACGAGGACAAACACGCTGCTACCCCAATATTAACTTCACTCATTCTATGTGTAGTAATAACCTGATATCTAGCTGCGGGCAAATGTGTACACTAATTCTACTAGTACAAAAGAGAGAACATAGCAGTCTGTTGCCTTATTCATCATTTCTGAACCAGTAGTGGTAGGTATTTCTGAACCAGTAGTGGTACGTACTGCGCATTTGGGGAATCATGTAGCAAAACCAGATACATATACCGGTATTCCCAACAGCTAGTTCGAGTTCAGCTAAGCACGGTTTTATTATCGGACCTTTGCAATTGCAACATGTCTGTGGCTTGTTCAGTCTTTTGGTTGAAGCGGCAGTGTTATGCACAACATATTTTATAGGTGTTGTGATCCATTTCATCTGAATAATTAGTCTGTGACCTTGAAAATTAAGTGGCGTCATGTGATCCATTTTCATCTGAATAATCATATGTTCATTTCGGTATGTGATCGTATTGCTAGGAAACTGAAATTGGGATTACTTGGTTCCCTGTGTATGAATTAGGTGATCATGGTTTATAGAACTTTAGTTACCTAATCTATTAGACAGTGGCAATAGTCTTCCATGAGATTAGACTGCCATGTGTGCACACCGTAATTTCTATACGTGACTGTTTAGCTCCAGTTATATGTGTGTGCCTGCAGATGGTTCTGAAATCGTCATTGTTGTTGTGGACAACATACAGCACCACAGTTCGGCAGAATGGTCTGAGCACCATTAGTTTTTGGCTTTTCGTCACTAAGTTGGAGTCACCTGTGTACATTAGCATGCCTATATCTATGTTAATTTTAATTTCCTGGCTGCAGCTTTGCACCTGCTTTCAACCCACTAAGGTCTGATTTATGTTGTACAAGGATGTATATATAGTATTCGAACCCGACAGTCATAAGCTGTTACCTGCTGTGATGTCAAGACCTGTACACTGACTGTGGCGTATTCCTACAATAACAGGACGCTGGTATTGCTGGCCTGAACAGCAAGACTCACATGAAGATCTTGCTGAAATGGATGACGGGGAGAAACACCGTGAAGCTGACCTGTGTGCATGTGGGCAACGCGAAGAAATTCCTCTACTCCCCGTTCACTGAAAGCAGCGCCGAGGCATTATCGGCGGCAGCGGCGGAGGCCAGTAATAAGGCTTCCCCCCAAGGAGCGAGAGGGAAACCTGCGCGAGGGCAACCGAAGAAGCAGCAGGCTGCGGCGGCCTCGCAGTGACGGTCAGTCGCCAGGCAGGCAGGAGGAGAACCCTGAGGGTGATTCTTGTGGGGACTTTGCTGTTGCTTTGTGGGTGGGAGGTGGAGCAAGAAGCGAGGTTTCGCCTCTGGTCATATGATCCCAAGTAGAATTGTGACGAACCTTGGAAGCATTTTGGGTACGTATATTTGAGCTGTGTTGCGCACGCTGTGTGGGTAGTGACGGTTGTATTTGCCAAGCATTTGTGGACTGGAATAATAATTTATTACAAGCATCAGGATACCAATATTGTACTCATCAGTTGAGGCGCTCCTATCCTGATTTGATCATTTACAAGCATCATGATACCGTATTTTGGACTGGAATAAAATCTTGCACAATTTTATATATATATTTTTTTTCATATGTTCTTTTGATGAGATATATAATATACTACCAAGCTTCTAATATAATTCTCCCTTCCCTAGGTGACACTTGGGTAGCAAAGTGACTGGCTCATGAATGATTTCCGTCTCCTTCTCGGTTGCGGATTGGCTAACGACTCCGACTCGGGTTCTTATCTCGTCGGTTGGCTCTCCCTCCACTTGCCATCGCGGTCAGCAAACTGAATATGGGCGCGTGCATGTCGAGCTCTGTTGGTGGCGGCCACGTTGCACACAGCACGTCGGCCATCGAGTCATCGACTCCATGGCGTGAACGGTTGTTGTCCCGGCATCTCAATCGCAAGAATCCAAAGGGTGTTGAGGTTGAGGCAAGCTACAAGTTCGGTTTACTTGACGACCAAGTTCGGTCGTACAACTTGTCCCATGAGTTGATGATGGGTAGAGCACGGTTGGACTAGAGCTGCAGAGCCCCAGTTCGTGTGCTGCCGGCTGTAGCTAGTCTGGCCGAATCGGGTGCAGCAAGCAGCATAGCAGCCTAGGAGGTGTGCGCGTCAGAGACCCCGGGTCCCGCGGCGTCGCACCGGCCACCGTCTCTCGTGTCGTATCGTAACCCGTCCGCATGCATGGTGGCTGAGATGCGTTGCAAAATGATTTGCTTGGCGCGACGGCGACCTCCGTGCCTTCCTTTCCCACACTTCCTTCCTTCCACTAGTATTTATTTAAAAACCTGGCCACCTCGCCTCGCCCCACCAAACCCATACCCGCCATCCAACCCACACCGGCTTCGCCGAGATCTGCGCCGCCCTCCGCTCCTGCCTCCTGCCTTCTTTTCCATCCCATCCATGGCGCCGCCGGCATTGCCCCGCGCCATTACAGTCCTCGTCCTCCTCCTCCTCGCCTCCAGGGCGCGGTCCCAGGATGAGGCGTCCAGCCCCACCGCCGAGCCCCCCGCATCATCCGCGCCTCTCCCCGCCGCCGCCGCCGAAGAGGACTCCCAGCTCGCGCACTCGCCAATCTCCCACCCACCCGCCGCCTCCACCCCATCCGCCGCCGCAGACGCACCCTCACCGCCGCCGCCCGCTCCGCCCAAGACCTCCCCCGTGGCAGCCCCCTCCTCCGACACACCCGCGCCCGTTGCTGCGCCGTCCCACTCCTCCCACCTCGCGCCCGCGCACCCTCCCGCCGCCGACGAGTACAACAAGGGCAACAAGGACGACGACAGCAAGCGGTCCCCCTCGCCGGCCCCAGCCGCCGACCAGATCAAGGCGGCCAACGCCACCGCCGCCAGCATCGGTAGCGGAGAGCAGCCGGAGGAGGAGGGGCATCGGGAGCTGAACGGCGGCAGTAAGGCCGGCGTGGCGCTGGGCAGCTTCGCCGCCGCCGCCGTCCTCGGGCTTGGCGTCTTCGTCTGGCGGAAGCGCCGCGCCAACATCCGCCGGGCCAGGTACGCCGACTACGCCGCGCGCATGGAGCTCGTCTGATCCGGTTCCGGTGGGAGGGGAGCTCGTCTGCCGCTCCACGGATCGGACCACACACCAACCGCACTGCTAGTAGAGTAGCTAGCTTAGTAGCCCTTGATCATCAATCAGCATATCTCGTTCATTCTTTTTGTGACGTGACCACAAGCAATAATTCATTTCATGGAGGATATACACGCATACGTATATTCTATATTCATACGGAGGAGATGGATCGGATAATACATTTTTGTATAAACATCATCATGTACTATATATACATATATTTTGGAGAGTGCTCGGTTTTATCACTACGGTAGTATTTTTAGCTACAACGCCAATGCGGTACTCGATCTTATTTATGCTTGTTCATTCATGTGATTGAGTGATTTGTGCTGAAAATCCAGTCATGAGTTGGACGATTCATATGACACACACTCACTCACCTACCCTCTCACTCTCAGGTCAGGGTAGTACTAGTATATGATTGTACAGCATTATTGGCACGAACAAGAGATCCAAACAAACGTGTCGTTGGTGGTCTGAGACACAGAGATTGATTTTAGTTTAGGCGGTGGGAGAGCTTTATGTTAAGGCAAAAAAATTATCTTTATTTATTTTATTATTTACTCTAGTCCTTCCTTCTGGCGTCGGTTCCCTTGGTGGTGGATCTCCATCACCCATGTGATGCGAGTGTGAGTGCCGACATCCAAAACCTTCGAGATCTTTCTGACGCTTTAAGCATGGACATGGGGTTGGTTGCAACTCTCCTGCTCCTCTCTCGCTAGTACGAGTAACTACCAGCGGCTGGCTGGCAAAGAAGCTGTTGTGTTGTCACATGTACAGTGCTCACACTGGACAATTGAAACGAGCTGCGGCGGTTGACGTTGCAGCTCAACGAACAAACAAAACACACAGCGGCATCATTCATGCTTAGTTTTCATAGAAACATTCGAACAAACGAATTTTAGCCAGACAGGCAAGTACGTACGTTGCCTGCGGCTAGCGGCATCAGCAGAGTCAGGACGTGCACGTGGTACCATAGTAGCAGCAGCAGCAGCAGCAAGAAATCATTGCATCGAGGCGTTGACCCTTCGCCATCAATCAAATGAGCAACGTCGACCTGTGGTCAAATTACTTACTTACTTGCAATCCAAGTCAAAGTGAGCAAAGGTAAACATGACGTTCATCTACTTGCATTGCATGCAATCCATCCTTCCTTTTCCTTCAAGCAATGGAAAGAGTGATGTGTACTCGTGCGCCTTGACTTGCATCTGCTTCATCTACCACAGAAACGCAAACATACAGTAGGCCAGGTTAAGCCGTGGCCAAACTAGATTGGAATTGGTTGATTTAGTGGATCAATGTATCAAAGTTTTGAATCGGTAAGGTGGCTATTTTCGCCCCTAAACTATCATCAAAAGCTTAGTTTGGTCCACTTTAGCCTTTAAACAATGGATTTGTATCCCAATCTCATTCATTCCCTTTCATGGCTTGCCATGTGGCGAAACACTACATATGAAATGTCGCTCATGCCCCCCCCCCTTCTATCCGCTGGCAAACAAGCATCGTTGTCTTTGCATGTGAGCAAGCAGTCCCAACATTGTCTCAATGACAACTAAAGCACTATCTCCAATAGATGCCTTCGCAGATGCTTGCACTTGATTTTGCAGATACGTGTGCACTCTCTCCAAAAGATATAAGTCTTCTCTTATGGCCAGACTACATAAAGCAAAGCCAATTTAGGTAAACATTCAATTTACTTGTTGTTGTAGTATGGACGTGTCATTATTTACCAACCGTATAAATGACAAACCCTTATGCATCTTACACTGACTGGCTAGTGGGTAAAGGAGAGAGCAAGGGGGCGTGAGAGATATTTTGCATATATTGCTAGCCACGTGGTGAGCCAAGAGAGGGGATGGACATGATGATTGAGCAGCAAAATCCATTGTTTAAGAAATAAAGTGGACAAACTAAAAGTTTATGGACCACATTGAGCCTTTAGCGATAGCATAAGGACGAAAATGGCTATTTTGCTTGTAGTTGGTTGACTGGCAGATAAAACTCATAGCCTTCGGTATCACTATATATATGTGGGAGCTCTATATTGTAACCAATAATATTTTAGAGAAGTAAATAATAGTCTTCCTATCTTGTGTCTACTTATTTTTTTTACTGTAATCTATTGTATTGATCGATCATGAGACAGAGAGAGATCGGTTGTATTGATCACGAGACGAGAGGAAAAGGTTTGAATAGCCAGTGACATGTTTTATAATAGTTTTACCTTTTAGGGGTCTCATGCAACAGGATGTCATATGTTTGTAATAGACACCCGTGAAATAAAATGTCATGTTTAGTGCATACACGATAGATTCCACATCAGATTCCTCATTCTTCATAGCAAGTCAAATACAAAGCATCTAATCTCTCACAAAACCATATCCTACTTTAGCAAGTGGCTGGACACATGCAAAAGCCAACATAGATTCTTGACTTATAATATATGACTTCATTTTAAAGTTTGAAATGACCTGAAGGCTAGCCTCTGCACAGCTAGGGAGCCAAGAAAGATGGGGCATTGGGGTTGAGGCCCAGCAACGACACAATGTAGGCTTATTGCGCAGCCAAAGTCACCACCGCATTCGACGCTGACGCTAGAAGCGGCGACGGGGACCCATACCAGGACCTTCGAGATGGGAAGATGGAGAGGAAGAGGAGGAAAAAAGTTATCTTTTGCTCGAGAGGAGTGTTGTGCATCCCTCTCGGACTTCGATGTGCTGCATGAAGAGGGGGAGCATTGTGCATCCTCAGCCTGCACCTGCATGCTGGAGGAGGAGCGTGCATCCTCGATCTACTCTGGCGTGCTGGAGGAGAAGGACCGTTATGTCCACTGACACTCGGGCCTCCACTTTTTGGTCTGCTCCAGCGTGCTACAGGAGGTGGAGGAGCGCCTGCACCTCCACTGCCCTCGGTCGGACCTCCAGCACCTACACTGCCTCTGCCAAAACCTGAAGACCTAGTAAAGGAAAGAGTGTTTGTAGTGGTTTTAGAATGAATGATATCCATGCGAGCCCATAGGAGATTCTCACTAACCGCAGTAGCATAACGAACACGCAGAGAAGATTGACTAAGCACTTCTTCCTCGTGGCCAAAGCTCAGGCCAAGAATGAAGGCGAAGGCAGGAGTTAGAGGCGGGCGACATGAAAATGGTTATTTTGCCTTCAGTTAATTTATTGGCAAATAAAATTATTAGGCTTTGGTATCTCTATATATAAGTGGCTATTTTTTCTACAGATTACTCGTCTCTAGTAGCCTTCCTCCTGTCCTCTACTCTTCTCTGCTCAACCTGCTGCTTGCGACTCTAAGGCATAAAAAAGATGAAGTGCTAAGGTGATGAAGGCCAACATAGCACACCAACAACATTTGCAAACTGAAATTATGACACCTATTCAAATTAGGTTAAATAAAATAGAAGAAAAGATCATGCACATTAGTAGCTGTGAATGGCAGATTACCTAAAAAAAGTTATGCTTGGTAAGTGAAAACACAGTACATCACCTAATATATGCACATGGTTAAATTGCAACTACAAGAGTGATGATTCCTTTGTGTTGGCGTGGAGAACATGTCTGCAGGAGGATATTAAAGTAGACATTGCACAACATAGAGCAAAGTCTGTTATATTTGAATGAACATATGTTGTCGATAGGTGGTAGCATATCATTAATTTATTTTGCATCAAGACACGCTTTTTGGAATAACTTGAATTCATAGTGTGGATAATAACTTGAATAATCAAAGAATTCTAAAATTCTTGAAGACACTTGTTTCTAAATGACATCACGCAAAAGAGGTGATATTTCTACTCTTTTAGTGACCTAGTATGAAGCAACGTATTGAATTATTCTACAAGATTTCAATGATACATATCTTAGAGATATCTAATTTTGCGGTTGATTTGCTGCATTATAGCATGTCATTTAATGATATCTTCCCTCTACCCGCTCCCTCCACACGTCCTCCCAACCTGGTTTATCACACATGGTACAATGTTTTTCTCTCATAACAAAACAACATTGGCTAACTTATCAGCCACAGAAACCATTAGCCCAACAACCCATACAATATTGTAGTACTTTGTTATTCATGTCTATGATATAAGGAAGTGAAGTGTTTGTGTGTATTAAGTAAGTTGTGCTTGATCTATTATAGGCTTAGGGTTAAGTAAGCTACTCCCAATACATCATATGGTTATTTAAAAGAGTAAATTGCACTCACGATATAACAACTAAGTAGGTGCAAGTTAGTCGAACGTTTTGTAGTTTGTCCAAATTAATACAACAACTATCTAGCTGGATGCATGCTGATCGAACATCACATGATCTATTTAAATTGATAGGAGAACTTGGCTCATTGTGTATATATGATCCAAGCATTGTACATTCAGAATCATTGTTATTGGAAGCTATATATATATCCTAGCACGCTCATCTCATCCATTAGCGTCTAAGAGGCACTTTCAACTGTGCGCTCCCTAAAAACTAGATCATTTGGCACACCCGAGCAGATGTTGTGGTGTGGCATGACTCATGCATGCTCACAATTCGATTTGGTAGCGGCATGAGTGTGGCATGCCCAAACTGTATTGCACTATAACGACATTTACCATGGGCTAAGATTTTATTTTGATCCCATTAAATGAAAAAAAAAGGATCCAACGAGAGATCAAGCTTGCCTACAAATGAGTCGTTATCTCAGCGTTTCTAAGCATTGGATGAGCTAAACACCCATCAAAAATAGTTGTCGTAGTAAAATTGAACAAATTATAGGATTTTAGACTACAATTTACATTTTTCTTTAAACTAGGTAAGTGTCCGTGCGTTGCAACGGGTAAAATTAATACCATGATACTTTGACGCAATGCCTCGGCCCATCAAGAGGTGTCAGCCATCATACTCACATTGAGGCCATATCATGGAAATACTCAGCAACAGACTGACAGAGATACAATTTTGTAAAATATTGGTTTCTGATTTGAAGAAAATCCATTTAAAAGGGCCTACAAATTCTCTCCATTTAGCTGAAATCACTGGACCACAGATTTCCACCTACAAAAGCACAAGATCACATCAATAGTTGTAGACATCCTCTAAAGGCAGAACACGGTCTATGATTTCCAAGGCAGAACATAGTAACTCTGACTAACAGGGTCCTTGTGTTTCTTTTTCATCCAGATCACTGCTATTTAAAAGGAGAAATAGAGAACTACAAGTATGAACCCATTATCTCAAAATTATTCATTTTTTTTGTGAATAAATTATTCATTTTATACTCTGAAAAGCAGAAAACTATGTAGTCTATGTTTTGTTATTTCAAGAAATTTGTAATTCTAAGTACAAGTGAAATTCTGCAAGCAGATACGATCACTGCAGATATAGAAATGCCTAATAATGGCCTATAGTTGCAGTAGTGGCACAAGCAAGAACTATGCAGTAACACATTATCTTGGAACTTGTGTACTCACTGATTTGCAGGATAAAAAAATTGACAACAACCAAGTTAGCATTCTGTGCCCTTTTACATTTTTTCCTTAAGACTGCCATTTAAACATGTAATGCACGGGCTGGTAGTGACAGATGGCTAATTAAAACACGCCATAAACATGCACTGACTGTACAAAACAAAACTCAGTTGTTTTTTTTTTTACTAAACTACAGCCTAAATAGCAAATGCATTAAGCGATATTAATTTAATTTATTAAATACACAGGTCATCCAATTCTAGGAGCAAGTCCTTTCTATTTTCTTGTATACAAAGTATAGTAACTGAACCATTAGGCACAAGATCAAGTAAGGGAAAAATCCCTGTATAGGTGAAGAGAGATCAATTGTTAAGTACTTAATGAAAATACAAAGCACTGTGTATTTGTGATTACCATTTACCAATTCAATAGACAACTGCAGTTTAGTAAAATCAATCATAAAGGATTACTATAATCAACCACTACTCAGTGTGACTCCTAGTTCACAAAAAATGCAGGAATACCAGTTGGGGTTGCACAAATGAGAGGCTGAATTCTTCGCAAAAAAAAAATGAGAGGCTGAAGTGAGGAATTCAGTTTGATTGAGCAAGATGGAGTAAGAGCATGGAGAAATAAAGGAAAATAGAGAAATCACTTGCCTGTGTGCACAACTTTGCCAACAAATCACTACACAGCTTCACCAAGAAATCAGTGCTGCAAAAAGAATCTGAGTCAGAGAGGAGACTTTGGTGTTGCAGGGAACTGAGGAGCACCAGATCTGAAGACCCACTCTTGTGCCTGTACCTGATACACAAGAGGCACCTTAGGCACCAAGGAAACAACGAGAATCTTCTTGTTCTCCTTGATCATTTTGTCACAGCTATGAGAATCTTCCCCGCACCAGTTTCAACGAAAGAAATTGTGTTCCTGTTGTTTGCTTGCTCAAGCACCTTGAGCTGGTACTGCCTCGCCCTCTCTTTCAACATCAGTCAATAGCCGTCACTCTTTTCCTTGCCTGCCTGCACAGATAGTTCAAAAAATAAATAAAAGATTTCTCTCATAGACATTTTGCAATGCAGAGATAATCTTCTAATCAAGAGAAATTATCTTATTTTTGCATCAGCTCACAAACACATACACCTCAAATGCAAATGTGCAGACAAATAATAGGGATATATGTGCAGAATCGACAATCTCCAGCACCAATCATACCTTCTCTTTTCTTTACTTTTGATAGGCCTTGATTGCACATAAATTCCAGTGTAATGTCAAACTACAATATGATATATGATGGATCTTCCATGTAGCAAAAAAAATTCAGATAACAAGCTAACCTTGCATCTACTGCAGCTTGGCCTACTTGAAGCCGATCATGTATTCAAGGAGAATCCTCATGTTCATGTCCTTGTTCCACACATCATACCACTGGATTCTTCAGCCTCTGGTCGGCCCATCAGCACACATGGCACAACACTGACATGAGCCTTGGCACTCCCATCTTTCTTGGCCAGCATGGCACTGAAATAAAGATGATTTCAAAAGGATCATTAAGCTTATATGAGGTGCTGCTTAACCGAGCAACATATTGTTCAGATGAAATTAACTGGGATATCAGGTATCATTCTAAGGTAAGCTGTTGAGCCAGCTCTTTTCCACTGAAGCTACTTCTAACCTCACAACTATACTTGCAAATATTATTAAGTTTATTTTGATATACAAATCCAAAAATGTTCATATTAGAAACAAATTCATTTTAATGCAAAGCGACCATAAGTATCTACTGTCTTCGTGATTAAGCAAAATGATAAGAAATGTAAAAACTCTGTAATTTATTTTATTGGAAAGGGCAGAGAAACAGGGAATTGGTTCTGGCTTTGGCAAGATACGTTGATTGCTTATTGTTACTAAGGTACTGGAAATCTAGAATTTATGGACAAAGGAATATGAACTTTGCTCTAGTTTGATATGGTAAGCCAAACTGGGTCGCACGGTCTCCATGTTCATCTGTTAAGAGATTAAAAAGAGCAGCATACATGGCACTCACATTCATCCTCATCCGTTCAACCAGCAACGAGTTGCCATTTCCTCGCCCTCTTCCTCCTCCGCGTCACCGAGATACGCATCCATACGGCGTTCTCCAAGCCTCCAAGTACTTGCTCCTCAGATCTGAAGAGAAGGGTGGCATGCACCTCGCTGGTGAGCGGCCGGTGAAGCAGCGATGACGGAGACATGGCCGCCTGGGTTGACGGGGCAGGTTCATTCCAGCGGCAGCGGCAGCAGGGCACGTTGTGGGGGTGGTGGTGCGCGGCGCGTGCCCCGGCGTCGAGGCGGCGACGCGTTCCTCGCGTGCCAGCGGCGGCGTGTGGCGTTCGTGGGAGGGCGGGGAGGCCGCTTCGTAGCGGCGGGGTGGCCTCGTGGATCCCGGCGGCGGTGGTTTTTTATCGGGAGAGGGGACGGGAGCGCCGGGCGGACTTACGACGGAGGCGAGGTGAAAGTGCCGAGAAAAAAAGTTGGTGCCAAAAACTCATCGGTTGGCCATTGCCGCCGCAGCGGATCCGAATCGCCACCCCGAATATCCCACTCGCTCTCGCCTCCCGCTGATGATATCCATCCATTCCGGTCCCCCTCTCAGCAGCGCCGGTGCTCCATCTTCTGCTCCCTTCCCCACTCGCGCTCGGCAGGAAGACGACGGAGGCGCCGATCAACGACGACGTGGCAGTCCCAGGCTCGGCGGCGGCGTCAGCTGCTCCCCTCCCGCCTCTCGCGCCCTCGCCTCCGGCCTTCGCACACCGGCCTTGGACCCTGCGTACGCACCTCCCTCTCCCCTCCCACCTCCGCCTGTGATTCCAAATTTAAGTTGTTTCTGGTATTCTTCATTTATTCTGAAACTTTAGTAATTTTTCATTTATTCTGGAACTTTAGTCATTTTCTCTTAAATATGCTTGCTAGAAGAGAGATTGGGAAAGAGGTCTCACTTATTGATGGGAGCATAAGCTTTTATTCAAAAGAATGGTATAATATAATAGTTAGAGTGGGATAAACTTGTCTTTAAATCTGTATATCATACAGAGAAAAGACCAAGTCCACAGGAAGTTACAGTATGTTGTCGATTGAAAGAAATATTGTTCTTCTGTCTAACTTCTCAAGTTTTGCTCCATCTGCTCATCTTGTACTATATTTTGTATCTACTTTGTTATTTCCCCTTCCTTTACTTTACTGACCCCTGGTTTATGTCTACTACTCTGTAGGACATTTACATCTTTAAGCTCAAAAAAGAAGAGGAAGGATTATGAAAATGGCGCACTTGATCACTAACTGTAGTTTCAGTACAACTCCTGCTGTTCAGACATTCTCCAGTTCTCCTAATTATCGCTGCAGTGTTGGCCAACTACATAAGTCAAAATCTTCAAATCTGTCCCTCAAATCTTGTTCCAGGAGACAAAACAAGTCATATGTTACCTGTGCTAGTGCAGCAGTACAAGGACAGACACAGACACCTCTTACTGGTAGCCAGCAAGCTTATGAGCATTCATCCTCCAAACCTAAAAAGGTAATGGTTATCGGTGGAGATGGATACTGTGGGTGGGCAACAGCTCTTCATCTCTCAAACAAAGGTTATGAGGTTGCTATTGTTGATAATCTTGTTCGCCGTCTTTTTGACCACCAACTTGGTCTTGATTCCCTTACCCCCATAACTTCCTTCCAAAACCGCGTCCGTAGATGGAAGTCTCTCACTGGTAAGACAATTCAGCTCTTTATCGGTGACATTTGTGATTTTGAATTCCTCTCGGAAGCCTTCAAGTCTTTTGAGCCGGATGCTGCTGTTCACTTTGGTGAGCAAAGATCTGCGCCATACTCTATGATTGATCGTTCACGGGCAGTCTACACACAGCATAACAATGTCATTGGGACACTTAATGTCTTGTTTGCCATGAAGGAATACAGTGAGGAGTGCCATCTGGTTAAGCTAGGAACTATGGGTGAGTATGGAACACCAAACATTGACATTGAAGAGGGGTTTATAACTGTTACTCACAATGGAAGAACGGATACCTTGCCTTATCCAAAACAAGCAAGCTCTTTCTACCATCTAAGCAAAGTGCATGACTCCCACAACATAGCGTTTACTTGCAAGGCTTGGGGTATAAGGGCCACAGATCTTAACCAAGGTGTTGTCTATGGGGTCAGAACAGATGAAACTGCAATGCATGAAGAGCTATGTAACAGATTTGACTATGATGGCGTCTTTGGGACAGCACTAAATAGGTTCTGTGTTCAGGCTGCTGTAGGGCATCCACTCACAGTTTATGGAAAAGGTGGTCAGGTATGTCTTCGTTATCTCACTGTGCCAAATATGGAACTGTTCTTTTATTTGTACGCAGTGGCGGAGCATGGGAAGAAATTAAGGGGGGGCTAATTCCAGTAGTGACCGACATGTATTTATATATTTGTGATTTTTTAAGCCTGTTAACAGTCTAACGACAACACATGCATGAAAGGAAGTCCATGTCATAGTGCACAATTGCAGGGGCACCAGTTTACTTGCATGTATACATGCAGAATTAGTGTGCGGCAAGGGGGGCAACAGCCCAGTTTCGCCTTAACGTAGCTCCGCCAGTGTTTGTACGGACTATTCTTTATTACCCCCCCCCCCCCCCTCTTTTAAAGAAATATGGCTGTGGCTGAAACTGTTAGTGTGCACGGGTACTTGAAATGCCATCAAGCAGTGGTTGAAATCACTTTGCATTTTGTCATAAATCTTGGGAGTTCGAAATCATGTTAGCTCTAGCTCAGCAGATATTGAAATTGTTTTTTTTCTGCTAAATGCTCCAAACAATATGACATGGTAAACCTGCTGGTTATATATCCTGAGTGTATTACACTTAATACCCCACTGATTTTCTTTAGATCACCTATCTAGGAGAAGTTCACAACAATTTCTTTACGTCATATGGTATTCCAAACTGGAGACTCTGTTTACCCTAATACTGCAGTACTTTGTAGTTATCCTAAGTTTGTCAGCCACAATTTTTAATAAGTAATTTAATAGGCTGTGCTTACACATGTAAACACCACTCCAAATATTGCGACCATCTCATAGTCATTAGCTATAAAAAACCATGCATGACAGCAAGATTTAATTGAACATTGTACTCTCAGTTACCACTTGAAATTACTTTTAATCAGCAAAATGTGGCATGAATTTACTGAATAGACTTTTTATTCCTGTCCTCTCCAGACCCGAGGATATCTGGACATCAGAGACACTGTACAGTGCATTGAGCTAGCAATAGCCAACCCAGCCAAACCTGGCGAGTTCAGAGTCTTCAACCAGTTCACTGAGCAGTTCTCTGTTAATGAGCTAGCCAAACTGGTGACAGCAGCAGGAGCGAAGCTTGGTCTAGAAGTGCAGACCAAATCAGTGCCCAACCCACGAATCGAGGCTGAGGAGCACTACTACAATGCCAAGCACACGAAGCTCATTGAGCTTGGCCTGGTGCCCCACCTGCTCTCGGACTCCCTGCTCGACTCGCTTCTCAACTTTGCCATCCAATACAAGGATCGGGTCGACACAGCACAAATCATGCCCAGCGTGTCGTGGAAGAAGATTGGTGCCAAGCCACGGACAGTCTCTGTTTAGAGGGTGATTCAACTTCACATACCTTATAATGTCAACCATGACATTGACATTACTGACATACGTAATGTAATAATAATTATGCGGATTACTATGATGTGGTAGGTAGTGAGGTATTTATTACGATATTAAATTTAATTTTTGTTGCACGTGCAACTGAAGAATTCATGTTTAGCTGATTCTGTTGTTCACGCGAGCTCTTGAGCTCTTACAATGCACCTGAAGGTTAATCAGTCACATGTCGCCATTTCGCTGATGAACCCTGGCGTGCAACAGTTGTAGATAAAATCTTGCAAGAATCGTTAGTAGTTACTGTGATAGACCAAATGACTACATGATTCTGTTCCGCAGCTATTTTCTCGGACGTAAATCTGTACTAATATTGTCTTTGAAGTCGCCACTCCAAACGCATCACATCCGTAGGAACTTTATAGAAGCCAACAGTTTATGCAAATTTAAAGCGGAATACCTCTGTAGCTGCCGGCTGTCAACATCTGTTAGTTTTTGACAGACCGCTCGAATTAGTTGTAAGATATTATAGTCCCTTCGTTCCAAATATGTTTTATATGTGTTACCGGTGACCACAAATTTAACACCAAATAAGCTTTTTTTTCAAATATGAATCCATGGGTACCTTAGAAAAGAAAATAGAGGTATATTAACAAAATTAGATGTTTATAACATGCATAATTACAGTTTTACTAAGGATTTTAAGATTTTGATCAAAAGTAATTTACTGGAGGCTGACAGACCTAAATTCTTTCATGCGAGGACGCAACTTTCTAGAGGGTCGTCATCTAAATGGTGCATGAACACACATTAATAGACATAATCGAGTTAGTTTTAAAATTGTTTTTTGAAAAAAAAAAACTTGTGGCAAGGTTGGTTGCTCCTACAGGCTGAAAGATTTCTCACTCAATTGTGTTGTATATCTTGCGTGGCATATTTTGTTTTGGGTGGAAGCGTAGTAATAAATGTTAACGACAATGTTGGGTTCTGTTTTTAGACAACAAAAGGCCTTCGACAAGGGATCTTTTGTTCATTATGTCAAATTAATCATAGCTGGTATATTGGTTACATTGGTAGATGGAGTCAAAGCGGACAAGCAAGTACGTGGGGGTAGTGCTACGTCTAGTTAATGGTCATCTTCTCATTCTACACAGAATTCTCTTCATGAAACATGACTTAAAGAGGTCTTGTAACATGAGCTACTGCTTGACAATGTGTTAACAATCGATTTTCACAAGAACGAAATGTTCTGTTTTGAAGAAACAAAACCACAAAAGTTTAATTACACATTGTTTGGTCGAACAATGGGAATCCCCCTGTTATTTAGACATATATATTCATGGTAGGGAACTGAATAATGCTAAAGAGCGACCACCGGTTTGAGGAAAACACACATTGTAGGTGGTAGCATATCATTAATCTATCTTGCATCATGACACATGCTTTTTTAAAGAATTTGAATTCTCAATATGGATAATAACTTTAATAATCAAAGCATTTTGAAATTATTGAAGTCATTTTTTCTAGAATGGCATCATAGAAAAGAGGTGATGTTCTTTTACTCTTATAGATATCTAGTTTGAGGTTGAATTTTGTATTATAATCTGTCATATTGTGTTCTTTTAATAAATATCTCCCTCTACCCACTCTCTCCCCATCCCCCATCCCACTCTCTATAAAGGAAGGAGCGGTCCATATTCCTATAGTCCTATGACAAAAGACATAAGAAAGGAGGACAACTGATTATCTAACACAATATTGGACGCCCCATATGACAGTTTGTTTCTTAGTTTGTTTGTTACTTTTCACTCAATACAATTATCTTTGCTTTGTGATAGTTATAGAGTTTGAGGGACTTTTCAGCATGTAGGATGAAAACCAAACTAAGTATAGAGTTAGAGAATCAATGATATATTTTTCAAAACTAAACCATATGAAACAATTGCTTTAGAAAACCTTAGATCGAATAATTTGTAGCACATGTCGTCTTGATAACGGTGCAAAGTGGATAGACAATAACATCCATGAGATTCACCATAATAGCTTCTATTACCTTCAATATGTAACTGTGTGATATCAAACAATAGTCATGCAAAACAACTATCCACACGGTTGACAGATGAGGAGGTGATGTGGGTCTCCGTCAAGCTAGGATTCACCCGGGCCTTCCCGAACGTCATCGAGTACCAACAGATGACGAGGACGCCGACTTTCTTTGGACCCCCCCCACCACATGGGGCAGTCTCCCTCGGATAGAATTGAAATTCCACAACCTAAAACAAGAAGCCATGTGTTTCAAGAGTTGAACAAAAAAAATTGATCGAAGTTTTAGATTAGATGTTAGAGCTTACCCAATAGAAGCATCACCTCCCTTGTGACACTCTCTTCAATAGATCTGCAAGGCCCACATGGTGGAGGTGCTTGGAATGTGAGAGAAAGCCCGACTATAAAACCACAAATTTATATTAACAAATCACAAAAAAACAAATTAATATATACTTGTAATTTTCCACGAGCATGCAATTTGCGTATATTTCAAGCTTGTCAGGAAGAAGACCAACAGAGCATGGAATGTGAGAGAAAGTCCAACTAGTTGCTCTCCCACCCAGCGGTGCAACACAGGCATTCAACAAGACTATTCCATGTATATAGGCTATCGCGATGTGGAGCAGACTAAGGGTGGCGAGGTTAGAGTTACAATCTTGATCCAGCAGTTCCCTTCCTCAACCATGGCGCCAATGAGCGCACCAATAGCAGTGCCCTTGCGGTGCCAACGATGATTACGCCGATGGGGGCCCTGGTCAGCCATGACCGCTTCCCCTTCCCCATCACCATAGGGGTCAGTAGAGCAAACCCTCCACATGACGCTAAGAGTCCCACCCAGGTTTACCTGAGAGCTATGAATCAGTGGTAACTATGGGGAATTTGGTGTTCTCAGGTCACTGTTGACAGTCGTGCCTGCTAAGACCATAGCCTTCGGCTGGTCCTTATAGTTATGTTAACACGAGATTTTCACGCACAAGATTAGTCCCACGTACCTGGTACAACCCAATGCCCATACGAGAGAAGACGGCCGATTATCTAATAAGGGTTTGCACGCCATTCGCATTGGGGAGAAGCAAAGACACGTCAGATGCCATTAGAAAAGAAATATTGGAGTCCAAGTTATCGTTTTCTTTTCCATATTTTGTATAAGAGTTGTTTTTGAGTAGGACTCATGTTATGCCCAGGCTATAAATATAAAGCCCTGGACATTGTAATGATCATCCAATCAATCAATACAACAATCATTCCAGCTCCGGCCGTCAAACCCTTAAGAGTAGGGGTAAAGTAGATCTGACGAGTTCTTTGACAAGTTGGGTGTCATCCGGTGGACGCAAGCTTGTTGTAAGCACCATCATGCCTTGCTAGAGTTTTGCTTGGGTGTCATCCGGTGGACGTAGAACAGGATGGATCGGTAGATTCTTGCTTGGTTTAGGTTTAGCGTCATCTGGTGGACATGGGCTTAGATCAAGTAAGGGTCAGTTACCGATTCTTGTTTGTTCTTATGCTTGGTTTAGGTTTTAGCGTCATCCGACTCTATTAGATTGGCGATCTAGTAGATTCATTAAATTACCGATATTGTTCATGCTTTTATTGATTTACTTATTTGTAACAATATCATTGCCCAATCAAGGTCGACAGATTCAGTCCTCAAATCTAGTAAAGATTCATTGTTCTAGAGCTTTTTACGTGCTTTATATGCTTATTCTTGCTAGAACAATAGATTTGTGCTCGCGTTGGCTAATTTGTCGATCCTGATTGCTACATATTGTGCGTTCAAGTGTTTGCCCGACTATGATTAGGCTTAGGGTTAAGGTAGATTTGATTTAGTGTTGCTGACAACCTGTAGCGTATCATCCCTCCACCGTCAGTAATATTAGACCAGGTTTCCTTTGATCAAATCTGTTTATGGTGTAGATAGATAGCCTGTTCATGCCTCACGGATCCCTTATCGGCTGAAATAGCCGATACGATTGCGCTTTCATCGGTAGTGTGTATCCATGACTAGGTTTGTCGTTAGTTAGTCTTTTATACTAGTTTTATATACTTAGGACACATTGTTATTACGGTTGTATCTCTGGACTCCATTATTAGCGATGTCCTGAATATATCTAGCTAGTGTACGAGGTTTATTGGTGTTGACTGTTATACATGCATGCTACATATCTTGAATATACCCACCAATGTTTAACGACTAGATTGATCGGCTAAGTGAATTACTCTCGATATACATATGATTTTGCCGTTTTATTTCATGTCTTTAAACTTTGTATGCTTTATTCATGAGAGTTGACTTTTTAGTCAACTTCGTTTGATTATTGCCCATTACGAGAAATCGCACTACAAACTAGAGACTCCATTTACCCTAACTGGAGACTCCGCACTACCTATCTAGGAGAAGTTCGCAACAATTTCTTTGCGTCATATGGTATTCCAAACTGGAGACTCCGTTTACCCTAATACTGCAGCACTTTGTAGTTCTCCTAAGTTTGTGAACCCCAATTCTTAGTAAGTAATGTAATAGGTTGTGCTTACACATACAAACACCATTCTTCAAATATCACTGTTACCATCTCATAGTCATTAGCTATAAAAAACCATACAGGACAGCAAGATTTAATTGAACATTGTGGCATAAATTTACTGAACAGACTTTTTGTTCCTGTCCGCTCCAGACCCAGGGATATCTGGACATAAGATACACTGTACAGTGTGTTGAGCTAGCAATAGCCAACTCAGCCAAACCTGGCGAGTTCAGAGTCTTCAACCAGTTCACTGAGCAGTTCTCTGTTAATGAGCTAGCCAAACTGGTGACAACAGCAGGAGCGAAGCTTTTCTAGAAGTGCAGACCAAATCGGTGCCGAACCCACGAGTCGAGGCTGAGGAGCACTACTACAATGCCAAGCACACGAAGCTCATTGAGCTCGGCCTGGTGCCCCACCTGCTCTCGGACTCCCTGTTCGACTCACTTCTCAACTTTGCCATCCAATACAAGGATCGGGTCGACACAACACAGATCATGCCCACTTGTCGTGGAAGAAGATGGGTGCCAAGCCACGGACAGTCTCTGTTTAGAGGGTGATTCACCTTCACATCCCTTATAATGTCAACCATGACATATTGACATTATTGACTTATGTAATGTAACAATTATGCACGTTAGTATCATGTGCTAGGTAGTGAGGTGTCTACACGATATTGAATTTAGTTTTTATTGCCCGTGCAACCGAAGAGTTCGTGTTTAACTGATTCTGTTGCCCACTTGAGCTATGCTCGTGCAATGCGCCTGAAAGTTAAGCGGTCACATGTCGCCGATCGAACCCTGGCGTGCAACAATGGTAGATCAAGATCTTGCAAGAATCGTTAGTAGTTATTGAAATAGATCAAATGAATACATGATTATGTTCTTCCGCAGCTTTTTTTTGGACATAAAATCGAAGTTAGTGTAAAATCTGCACTAATATTATGTCTTTGAAGTCGCCATTCCCAACACACAGTGGCACTTGAAAACCATATTAGGCAAATAATCCACTAAAGTTAAAATATGTGATTATGGATGCCAAGAAAAAAAATAGAAAAAGAGAGTATGTACAAATGACACAAAATTAACATTATTTTGCCTAGAGGTACTGTTTTTCTCCCATTGCAACGTACGAGAATTTTTTACTAGTGTGTTACCTTTTTTGAAAATATGCATTGCACGTACCTTATTAAGAGAAGTGGAAAGTGGTCAATAGACCTAACATAATTGATACAAAAAGGATCCACAGATAATCCATAGATTACCAACGGAAACCTCAACATAAACACAAAGCAAGAAACATGAGGGTGGGGGAACCCTCCACCTAACAACCCCAGGAAGCTGAATCTATTACAACGATCTCAACACCCTAGTAGCCAGCAGCGAGCGGAGCCATAAAGAAACCATGGTGACAAAGCGTCCACCGGAGCCACCTTGACGGCAAAGCATCCGTCGGAACACCCTCAGGACCTCGAACTCCAACAACTCCTCCGAGTCACTAAGGGCCATCACCCTGAGGACCACGGGCGAGGAGAGCTTATAGAAGCTCCTCGGCGGCAAAGCACCCGCCGGAGACGAAAGAAATGTCCGCGACTTCAACGGCAAAGCACCCACCGGAAATGCGACCTCGGTGGTAGAGCATCCACCGGAAACCCTTCAGCGGCAAAGCGTCCATCAGAAAACACCTCGGTGGCAAAGCATCCACCGAAAAAACCCCAACTATAGCTGCAACACACACTAACTGGACAAACTAGGTGAAGAGAAACATGAAGCCCAAATAGGTGCAGCACGACGACCAAACCGATACGACGACGACCCACAACACACCAAAGAGGAAGGTAGCCCCGCACGCGCCATGGGTAGGAGCTTCAAAAGCAACGCCTTCAAGAAGGAATGCGACGCAGGGAGCAAGACCGCTGCCTACCCAAACGGGTCAAGTTTTCACCTAGAAGCTCCACGCCGATCGGAGAGGGGTGGCGCAACAATAGATGCCTCCAAGAAGGAAATAGCGCCAAGAAGGCGTCGCCATCGACGGCCAACGGCAAGGCTTTCGCCTAGCACCACCCATCTAGACGCGGCACACGCCACGTTGACGCCAACCGAAGAATGAATGAGCATAGACCATCCATACCACCACGACGTAAATGGTGCACCGCAAGCACAGCTAGCCACACCACCATGATGCAATACAGAGCACGTTGCAGACCTAGCTGGCTCGAAGGAAGGAGTTTGGCGCAGTTTGGCCCCCTGCCCGCGCACACCGCAGCGGAGCCCCACAAGCCACTAGCGCCGCGCAGGGCCCACCAGGCCCCACATGGCCAGCGGCCATCGTAGCCGAAGATGGGGAGGGTGGGGGGAGGGAGAGGGAGGCTAGATCCGGGGCCCAGGGGCCCGGATCCGACAACCCCTGCTCGCCCAGGACGTTGGAGCCGTAGGACCCCACAGCCGCCGGCCACCATCGTCGGAGGACGGTGCGTTGGGGGGAAGGGGCGCTCGCCATATCCGTCCACAAGGGCAAGGATCCGGCCAAATGCCGGCAGCCCCAGGCCCACAGAGGCCGGGCGCGGCATCCGTCCGCCATCGGAGCGCCGCCGCCGCCATCACCGCCGCCGACTGCAGCTCGCCTCCGACCACCTTCTATCCAACTAGCGTGCGCACCAGACCCGCGGTGAGCTCCTGCTACTGCTCTTGCCCTTAATTTCACCTCTTCTGCGTTGTAGTGACCGGCCACCGTAGCTCGCCGCCGGCATGGCCATGCCGCTCCGCAGCGCGCGTGGTCATATTGGCTAGGGGTCAGGAACGATTTCATGTTGTTGCCTAACGCGTTCATCTGAGTACGTAGAAGCTCATGCTTGCCTCATCCTCGCCGGAGACGCTCCGACGAGCCCTTGCCGCTGCGCCCGAGCTCCGCCGCGCCGCCATGTCCGCCGGCCAGTGCGCCGCCGTCACCCCGCCACTCCATTAGCCAGCCCAAGTTGCTCCCCGTGCCGAGATAAACCTGTAGGGCCAAGTCCCATCGCCGGAAACCTCATTATCAGCGAGGTTTGGCCGGTCAAAATCGCCGCCGCCGCGTCAACGTCGGGAGCCGATTTTTCCTTTTTCTTTTTCTATTTCCAGAAAATAATTTAAATGCTATTTTTATTGAAAAATCATAGTAATTCATGTATAACTCCAAAAATTCTGAAAATTTTTGTGTATAATCCCTATGATGTCATCTATCTAGAAAAAATATGAAATGTCAAATTTGAGTACTTTTTGCATAAGTTAAAATTAGCCCTTTTAATTAAAAAATGCACCTTCAATGATTTTTAATAAATAAAATAATTGGCTTTTAATTCTAAAATTTATTTTTCCATCTAATTAGACCAAGAGCTTTTCAAAATAAAATTTTAAGCTTAATTAGACAACTTTAATTTTTATACCTTTATTTTATGCTTTTAAATAATTAATTAATTCCTTTAATTAAGTTTAATCATTATAGGGTTGATTGACTTTCGGATTGCTTGATGACCTTGGGTCACTAACCTTAATGACCTTTGGCACCTTAATTAATTGCTTGCGCTTATCTTAATCATGTCATTAGGGCTTAATCAACGTTATTTCATGCGCTTAAATAACTTCATTAAATGTATGGTTAACCCTAATGGATTTAGTAAATAAGTTTTGGTTGGCTTGCAACTTTATCATGAAGGAAAGTTGTACTCAAGTCTTTAATCTGGTCATGCATTCATCAAGCATCATGTTTACTATTCCATCATGTTGAAACATATCATTTTATCGTGTAGTTTTCGTTAACGAAGAGTTGAACGTTGTCGCACCAGATCCCAAGGGAGAGCAAGCTTAGGAGTTGGGTGTTGATCTAGAGCTCGAGACCGTCTACTCCGAATACCAAGGCAAGCCCCGGATGCATTCAAACTCTATTCTATTTTATAAAAAGTTTTATCGCTTCAGTTATGAAATGTTGCATTAGGTGATAGGAGATGAGTGAAAACCACCAATTGCATTACTTGTCTTAATTCCTTATTCCTTGTTACCTGTTACTAGAAGATGCGTAGTAATGCTTAGCCCTGCTTAATTAGTTAGGTTTTTAAAAGATAAAAGAATGAAAAAAAATAAGAATGGCTTTGTTTGGGGAATCATGATGATAGTTAATAAATCAAGTCCGGACGGTTAACTTGCATTGGAAAAGGAGTCCCTCTGTAGTGTTTCCGTCTGTTGATACCCTAGGTCCCGTCCGATGGTGATCTGGTGATATCAAGAAATTAGAAAATCCACATGCATGAAGTGGCATATAGTGGGCCAGAGTCCCCACCTATGTTATGGAGTGATATGTTATGGGCCAGAGTCCCCACACATATCATAGTGTGGTATGCTGTGGGTTTAAGTTCCCATGTATATCGGTACACTGGGTCGAAGTGCTCATGTGTATCATGCGGTGATATATGGTTGTGGTTGTTATCCTAGTATATCTGTGATCTGGTATGCATCGGAGTTAAAGTCTCTGGTATCCCAGTGATATAGGTCCCAGCTGGATATGAAAATAGATTCGAATCGCCGTTGCTTCTCGGAGAAGAAGACTCGATCGGTGTTCATCATCGTAGTAACAACTTGAATGATGATAAGGTCTCCAATTTAAAGTTGGTTGGTAATCTGGATCTAGTGCAAGACAACTTTGCTTTCTGCCAATGCTTTTTCGCAAAAATCTTTATCTTTTGTAAGCCTTACCTTGTCCCTCTAGCTTGCATTTCCTGAGTCTTCACCCCTTTTCTTTCGTCGGGTCAATCTTGTTGAGTACTTTTGTACGCAGGGTTTGTTGAACCCTTGTTGCAGGTGGGTCCCATGAGCAGGAGTGCTTCGCATCCTGCTGCATGATAGTCGTTGCGGAGAGTGACGACGAGTAGGATGTTTGGCTCTTGGGCAGAGCTTATAGCCTGGTATTGTAATAAAGTTATCTTTCGCTACTCCACTACTATTATGGTTTGTATAATTTAAACTTATGGTTTGTAAGGTTTGAAACTAAACTTTTGTAAACTTATGTTATTGTAATCATTCCGTTGTTTTACTCCAATATATCTTATTTGTATGAAACTGTTGTAATACTGCAATGTCTCTTTATAATGATTGATCCTGCTCGGAGAATCGTGGATGATTCGGGATTTACCCGACAGACTTTTTAAGTCGTATGGAACATATTCATTGTTATTTGGAGTCTGTTTAGACAATAATAATGCATGTGGACCATATAATTTAGGAGGTTCTGCCACAGCAGCGAAGGAGGTGGCCCGCCAGCCACCGACGCCAGACGAGGGAGAAGGGTGGAAGGGCGTCGCTAGCCGCCGGATCAAGCCCGCAGGGGGCTGGATCTGGCCGGCCATCGCCGGTGGTCGCCGGAGCCGGTGCGGAGGGGGGGAAGAGGAGAGTTGGGGGTGGAAATTGGAGGGGGAAGCGGGTGCCGTCCCTTTTTGAGGACACCACCGGGCGGCGGCGGCTGAAGAAGGCCAGTGACGGGGGGTCGGTAGGCGGGCGGCGCCGCCCCCGGGGTCGCCCCACGCGGGAGCGTCGCGGGGGGCGGGGGGGAAGGGAGACTGTGATTGAATTCCTAGTGTGTTACCTAGGACCACAAATTTTAACACCAAATAAGCGAATTGTGTTAGTCGAGAAAATAGGGAAAAGATGAGCCCCAGACTCTCTGTTGGGCTCCTAGACATGGAGGGGCTCGATCGCAGCAGCCCCTCGCCACCAGCTTTCCACCTCACGCTTGATGCACAAGCTAGGATCCCGGTCTCAGGGTCAGGGTGCCGTAATAGAATTGGAGGCGGCAACTCAATGCTGCGTGTCTCCTATCACGGCATGCTCCTGGCGGGGGGCCACGTGCCAACATTCTCCGTGTGTGGCGGCGTGGCCGCTGTGGAAGCCAAGGACAAGGCTATCCTGCTGCGCGAGGAGGTGCGTGCTTTGATTCAGAGCGAGCAGCATGTCGTGGGGAAGGCTGTGTTTGACGTTGAGGGAGAGGTGGCGGGGCTGGGATATCTTCACTGCAAGGCTTTCCTGCTCCAAAGCAGCAACTCTATGGAGGGCTCCAAGGGCTCATGCCAAGTTCATTACTGCCACTAGTTGAAGCTTGCCCCTCCGGTCGCCGACTGGTAGGTGGATGAGAGCTGCCTGTCAGCTCTAGCTTGAATCAGAGTGTTTCAAAACAACAAATTTGTACTCCTAGATAGATTAGCTAGGTTGATAGCTTTGCTAATAGAAAAAAGAATGTAAAGGTGTGCATAGATGATTCGAAAGTCTGGTTTTTAGTTTTTTTGGTTCGTGTGACTAACATTTTTGTATATATACTATTGGTATGAAGTGACATTAGATCAGGTCAAGCATGAACTGACATTACATATGCTGCTCAATTGTGTAACACACTTGCATACAGGCTTGAGACTCGTAGTGGGCCGAGGTTGAAGAAGGGGGACGGACAGGTTAGGTGACGCGACCCAGAACTGGGCTTTTGCCCCTGCTTGGTGTGGACGTCTCTGGCGAGAGCCGGAGTACGCGTTTGTGAATTTTCCCCACATTTTTTTTCAAAACTAAAATTCATTTTTTTTCAAGCTTCTAAATATATTTTCATGAGGTCTAAAAATACTTTCACGAAACATTTGAATCCATTCTTATCTATGGACTAATACAGGTCCCGGGTGATAAATGATATATTCAACAGAAAACACAGGAGGTTACGGTGCATCATCTGATCTGCCTGCATGCGGATCTATGATAGAATTTACTGATCCGTCAGTACTACAGGTTTGCTTGTACATGCTGGGGGGGAAAAATACTAGCATGCCTCAACAGAGGATTAACAGTCTATCCTAGCATAATCGGTTATGAGTTGTTGCCCGCCATTGCCTTCAAAGCATCTTCAGCTGCAACTCTCTGCGGTACAAAATCTGGAAAATTTTGCACGAACGGACCGGTCAGTTCCTCATGTTACACAGCATAGCAACAAATGTAGGTTCCAAGAGATTTCATATAAAAGATAAAAAATTTACCTGAAAGGAACTTTAAACCCTTCTGCCTGCAAACAGCTGTTGCTGAAAAATGAGAGCACAAGTGAAAGTGACATGAGATATGTATCCCAACAATAAAAAGTGATAGATGGAATCCAAATGCTACAAGTACTATATTTAGCACTCTGTCCATTCTAAATTGTAAGCCAAAACATCTTACAATTTAGAATGGAAGGAGTACTACTTAAACCACGAGGAAACAAGTTTGATTTTGATGGTGATTCCGAGATGAGTGCAATTGGAGCACAGCTTAGGAATTGGATGAAAGATGTGGGTAAATTCATGCATCAGAATCCTAGATATACATGATCATGTTTAGGGGTTCTTATTTCACCCTCAGAGTGACCGAGTGAGCTTTAACGGAATCATAGCTACGCACTAAGGCCAACAAGAACAAACAACAAAATAAGATTTCAGGGACCAGCCGTCTGTTTCTTCCACACAGGAATTGTCTATTATAGTTCTGTATTGATTGTTTGCCTTTACTGAAGTACAATGCTTGACTGAAAAAAGAAAGATCCATCTAACCATATGCGGAAGATACTCAAATAGCATGGTTTTACCTGGGAATGGTCTTTTTTACAACCACACAACACAAGGTACAGAAGCCTTGAACATTTGGACAGTTAAGTTCACAGGCATATTTATTACACAATGTCTGTAGTTCATGGAAACTTTGAAGATCACTGCACTCAGGTTTTAGTAGACAATTTGTGTTTCAACAATATGATGTTTTCTGTGTACTGTTTAATTGCTCTGTGTATTTCTTCCTTTCTACTTAAATGCAGCCACAGCTTGTGACTTTTGATTGCCTTTTTAAGCGCAGACGATGAAGAATATTAAGTTCGCACTTTTTAGATAAAGTGTAAACATTAAGTTGATAGGAAGCAAGAACCAGCTTACAAAGATAATCGTAAATAATGGACTTCTTGCGATCCTTCAACGCATTGCGATAAGCATCCTCTGCAAACTTCCCCAAAAAGAACTCCTGCAAGTACAGGTGCAGCTACAATATCAAATTACACAAATCATTGCAAGCACCAAATGTCAGCATGTGTTCCAAACGAACGAATTTTAAAGGGATGAAAGGTGCAAATTGTAATAGTAGTATAGCCACCGTTCCCCCAACCCATTCCCTCAAATAATGAAGTATTAACAAAGAATAGGGACAGAAGAAGCTAATCTCCAACAATCTTTTCTCTTGGGTGCCATCTATCCCTCCATTCCCTGAAGACTAACACAAAGCACTTAAATTTTTGTGGCAATGATTCTGCTGGCAGTGGCAACTGGCAAGGCATCAGCTGTGTTAGCTTGCTAAGTGAGGAACATGTTTACTTGCCTTAATCAGCTAGTCAACCCTACAATTCATAATTCATGTCTAGCTGCAGCTTGTAGATGCAAATCATCAACAAAACAGAACTCAGAAAAATTCTCCAAATACTAAGCTTCACTCGAGTTTTCTGCCCAGTCTAAGAGTTTTGAAATAACCTGTGGTCCAAAACAGCAACAGAATCAAACCTAGATTCAGCGTGTTATGTGGACAATCCAGTTAGCTAGATGGTTTATTACCATGAAGACAAGTAGATACAAGTAATATAATCAGTGCTTCAAACAGATGAACAAATTGGCAGACAACAAATCTGGAAACCCCAAACTATGCCACAAACATCCTCTCTGGGTATATGTAAGAACTACTATGTTATTAGGTCAATATAATCCTATTATCGAAATCCAGAAACTCTGTAACATCAATCTAATGCCTCAATGCACAAGAATACAATAAACAACAGTACAACACAAATATTTCAGATAGGTCCATGGCTCCCTGCAAGACAGTAAAGACACACTATGCATAGTTAATTGATCTAACACCTTTCTGATGTTGATTGCATTGCATCAACTCAGTAAATCTCAGGAAATCAATCCTAAGTTATTGCCACCAGATAGAATGATATGATGCTTTGCTAGAAAATGTTCACTTCTCCATCTCAGATAGTGATGCCCACAATTCATATCTTGTTACATCTTGCAAATGTAAACTGACAACGAAATACTAGTACAAATTTAAACCAATTTCACAGTAAGTTTGAGGGAAACCTCTTTCAGTGTACACATTCACAGTGTACAGGGACAGATCACGCAGGGTGAATTGGGGGTAGCACATGCTCATGTGGTTACAGGCTTTAGAGTTGACAAATATCTTAAGGCAATTCATCGAACACCTAGTCGGCACTGATGGCATCACCAAAGTAAATCTAGGTAACTCAATAAATTCAATCCTAAATCATCACAATCGGATAGAATGATGCAATGCTTTAATCCTCCGATGTCAAATTGCTAGCATAAACCATTGCACTTAGCATAAAAACGAATAGATGCGGGGGAAGGAATCATACGGAAGCCTTATTGATGAGGAAGACAGCCTCGCTGGAAGCGCGGATGGTGGCGTCCTCGACCCGCATCAGCTGCCGCACCCGCGCCATGGGGAAGCTGCACACACCAATGTCTGCTGCAGCCGCCTTCTGGTCCTTCCGCTTCTTCTTCACGGGCGTAGATCCGCGCGCCTCGCCATCGGCAGGCGCTCTCTTGGGGCTCTTGGCCTCCTCATCGTCGCCGCGCTTCCTCTTGGTGGGCGTGGGCTTATCGCGCTTGGCTTGCTTCTTAGTGGGCGAGGTCGCCGCCGCCGCGGGCTTCCGCGCTTTGCCAGGTGACTGCTGCTGCTTCTTCGGCGTGGGTTTCTCCGCTTTGCCGGGAGACCGCTGCTTCTTCGCGGGCGTCGAGGGCTTGCCGGGTGACTGCTGCTTCTTCTTCGGCGTGGGCTTCTCCGCTTTGTCGGGTGACTGCTGCTTCTTCGCGGGCGTCGCTGGCTTGCCGGGGGACTGCTGCTTCTTCGAGGGCGTCGCGGCTTTGCCGGGTGACTGCTGCTTCTTCGCGGGCTTCCCGGCTGGCTTGTGCTTCTTCGCGGGGGTCGCAGGCTTCTCCGGCTTGCCAGATGGCTTCTGCTTCTTCGCGGGCTTGGGTTCCGGGCCTTCGCCGTCCTTCTTCCTCTTCTTTGCGGGCGTCGCCGCGTCGGCGGACGCCTGCTGCTTCTTACGCTTGCCGCCCACTTGGGGCTCCGGCTTGTCTCGTTTCTTCTTCGCGGCCGCCGGCTTCTCCTTGGTGGTTTTGCGCGGTTTGGAGGCCGACTGCGCCTTGGCGCTGGCGGATGCGGCCTCCTCCGAATCCTGCTTTGGCCGGCTCTTGGAGCCGGGGGCGGCGCTGCCGTTGCGCTGGGTGGAGGGAGCAGCGGGCTTTACTGGGGTGGGCTTCTTCCCGGCCATGTCGCGCCCGCCGCCGCCGCCGTCGCCACCGCCACCCAAACCCTCGCCGGGAGCTCAAAAGGCCGCGGTGTGTGGTGGTTCGTCGCAGAGTTCAAAATTTTGTCGGGGCCGCGCGGAGAGGTCCTTCCAGACGGACGTTCCAGTTGCCACCGAGACCGACCCAGGGAGGAAATGTCAAAATGTTCCTTTCTTTTACAGAAAAAAAAAGCTAGTACACCTCAGTCAAGCGTTGGATTTTTCTCCCTTCTCTTTTCTCTCCCTCTCCTCTCTTTCTCTAGCAAGCTTTTGATGGATGAGGGCCATCATGTCATTAGGGTGGTGGATCCGCGGGAAGGAAAAAAAGATGGTCACCGCAGGCATAACAGGGTCTCGCTCTTAGCCAATTGGTTACATAACCATAGCTAATTATTACTCAAAAAAAAAAGATAACCATAGCTATTTTGGACTTAATCTTGGCTCTACCCAGTAACTAGTCATGTGTATCCAAAGTCCATACATGCCCTAACACTTACACAGAAACACAAAGTTACATTCCAAAAAATATTTAGCGCAATACAAGTAGTTGACCTGAAGTGTTAAATCATCATGTGTCCGAGCACGCATAGCCAATTGTGCAAACTCATGTGTTGCATAATTCTAGTCTATCTTCGTATGAATCGTCTTTCGCTTGTGTAAACCATCAACTACTTCAATCACCTCTCCCACATTGAACCGAAGTTAGGATTGTTGCCCCTTCCTATGGGCCAAAGGCTGCATCACTATGTTGTAGCTTCGATTCAAGAATGCAGCATTGATAGTACAAATATGCTACTAGAATGAGTCCCTCGCAACAAGCCAATGCTTCAACCTTCTCTATATTGTGTGTCTTTCACGGTGTATGGCTAAAGTGATGTCTGAAATGGATAGAGAATATTTAGACACCATTCTTCATACTGCCACAAGTTATGTCTATTATAAATTAATCTTGAAAAAAAGTAAGCGGATCATCTACTTACGTCGATGCCCTGTTGATAATAGACACTGTAGCAGGTGATTCTTTTCTCACAAAACCATAAGATGAAGAGAAAATTTACCCTACTTTATCTCACTAGGCCCCAATAGTTGCGGATGTTTTCAGTATCTTGTTTTTGTACATTGTAGCTTAGATGGGCCGATGCTTGTAGGGTCCACTGTTTTCTAGGTATCATTGCTACGTTGCCGATAACCTAATTAGAATTGTCACTTGAGTCATGCCTTTTTAGATGTTTCAACAAAATTATATCGACATTAGCCTTAATCCATCTATGATCCAGTGCCACCTAGATCTGCTTCTTCTAAGAGGTCCTTTCCTTGTTTATTGGCCATAGAGATATACAATCGGTTGTTTTCCATTTGTTATCAATCAACATGACTCATTGTCTAATAATACACATTTTCACCCATTAGTCTTGTAGTCTCATAGGAACACCATTGAACCCAACATAGGACAATTTCAACTCCATTCTCATATAAACTAAGGCTCATCCTTAGTCTATTGACAACCATTCATTTACGAATTTCCTATTAGTTGCTTTGCTCTCATGCCAAACTACTATCTTAAACGATTAAACCAGCTCTATAAGGTCATTGAACAAAGTCCAATCCGTCAAACATCCTATATCCAAAGACACCTGCTTAGAATGAAGATTCCAAATATGGGCTATTTGCACTTCACTTCAATTTGCAATCAGCTAGGTGCTAGTCCCCTCCCAATCTAGGATCAAGTTTTGCCACTACGTTGAAAAGAGCATAGAAGGCATGCAAAAGTACAATACTACAATAAATAGAACACATGTATACTTGTATCGAGTACAAAACCTCTTTAAGTGAACTTTCACAACACATGGAGCACGAAACACCCTTAAAATTATTTTATATACCATCTTAAACAATCTAACTAGGTAAATTCTCCGCACATTGCTGCAAAAATTATAAATTATTGGACTTTGTGGCATGACGACGTGGTAAATAGAGTAGTCTTGCCGACATGACATTACAGTTGTATGCGCTAGTGAATTTTAATTATATGTGGTAGTGCATTGTTTAGTTGAACAACTTGCATTAGATTTTACTTAGTGGATGTGACAGTGGATTGCCTTGTTGAATAGCTTACATGTTGAAAGAATTAGCTAGTGAGGTGTCTATATAGGAGATATAGATACAATGTTGTGATATTTTCTCTCGAAGTTAAAAGTCGTCTACAAGCGATTGAGAGGGTGTTATCTTAAGATGAATTTAAGCCGTTGACACATATAACCAAGTAGAACAACAAAAACTAAAACATCAACGTCTATTTCACTTTCTAAATTATCTTAGTCCATGAGCATGGAGATCAATAGTCAGCCGACGTATGACACATATTTGCATACATATACAAAGCATCGTACTACTAACTTTTGTTAAACGATGAATTCATAGGACCAAATCAAGAGAAAATAATTGCATCGCCGTCTCCAACCCAAGAAAACGGTGGACGGCTGCCACCATGGATAGCCATCTGGACCACCCGGCCGATCCCCAAACGCTGATCCGACGTGTCCATCCGGCGTGTCATCCACCCATTGGTGGCACAGACGTCATATCGACCGACTCACCTGCCAGGCCCACAGGTCAGTGACCCTGACACGCGCGCGGCCATTGCCCATCGGGACGGGAAAGGATTAAGGACCACGTCGCCTTCTATCCTTCTCCTCCGTCCTCCCCGAACGCCCTCTGTTCCCACATCTGATTCTGATCTCCACCTACACCCACCTCGTGTACTCCGGCCGCTCCTGGATTTGATCACCGATTGCAGCTGATTAGGGTTTACCAGTGAGCGAGCGAGCGAGAGACGAAGGGGGATTCGCTCTGGTGGGAAGATGGCGCAGGCGGTGGAGGAGTGGTACCGGCAGATGCCCATCATCACGCGCTCCTACCTCACCGCCGCCGTCGTCACCACCGTCGGCTGCACTCTCGAGGTACCGGCTCTCCCTCTCTCTCTCTCTCTCCCATGATTATTACGAGATGCTTCTCTCTCGCCCCTGTAACTATAGGATATCTAATCTCCTCTTTTTTTTCGTTGGCTGGCCCGGCGGTGCAGATCATTTCGCCCTATCACCTGTACCTCAACCCGAAGCTCGTCGTGCAGCACTACGAGATCTGGCGCCTCGTCACCAACTTCCTCTACTTCCGCAAGATGGGTATGCACTCCGTGCCCTCTATTCTAGCCTCCGTGTGCGACCCGCTGTGATGTGCCAACTATATCCTGTGTGGTGTGGATAGGGGTTGTGGATACTGGTTTTCAACTGTGATAGGAGGTTTTGAATTTTTTTGTGAAAATAAATGCCACTCCATATGCCACCCTATATATATAGCTTAGGCAAGGAGTGCTAATTTAATACATTCTGTGCTTGGCTGTGAAAACCAGTAACTGATATTCGTTTAGCTAGCCACATAGTAGTTGCTAGATGTGGCTTTGCCAGCCTAATCGTGCGCGTTAGTGATTTACGGTTACTGCTCGTCAGCTGTTTGTTGTGTATGACCTAGTAGATCACCTCCTTTTTTTTTCCTTTGAGATGTGCTAGCCCAATTTCGCCTATGTTGACTGGAAGACTTTCTTGTGTCGTCTCAACATAGCCGGTCCCAAGCCCGGGTAAAGGAGGAGGGTT
>CM041628.1:9920168-9981487 GCA_023333625.1 Bothriochloa decipiens | reverse complement strand
CATATGCATGATGTATGGAAGAGACGTGATGATGACAAATCTATTCAGTCAAGTGCTTTCAGTTGGATATCAAACCTTCCCTTTGATGTGAAAATTAAGGAGTGGTTGATTGGCGAAGAGAAGTACAAACAACAGACACAGGAAAAGCACATCCTTTTGGCAGTCGCTGACAAGTTTTTGGTTGATAGACAGGCAAATAAAACTGGAGCAAGCATTCTATGCTTTGATGAGATACAGGTACCTAAATTTTGAAGTGTGAAGGATTGAAGCCTTTTTGCCTTCTTTTCATCCTGACCTGACAAAGAAGATTGACATTTCCTAGCATGTAACAGTTGCTTATTGGATTACTTTTAAAACTGGGGGCATAAGAAAAATGAACATTGGTGTTGGTAAATAGCATTGATTAGTTCCGCCACCATGACCTAGCATTATATATTTATATTTTAATTTCATCCTGTCTATAAGTTTTAATGAAATTAACGTGTACTGGAAAATTCTTTTGAATCAGCATTACTGGAACTTTTGACACCTAATCTTTATAGCTTGCTGAATCTGAGAAGACTATTGAAGTTAACTAAGCTCTATTTTATCTATACTCTTGCATATACATATTTGTATTTACTGCTTTATCATGTCTGAGAAGACTATTGAAGTTAACTAAGCTCTATTTTATCTATACTCTTACATATACATATTTGTACTTACTGCTTTATCATGATTTATTAATCTTTCAGAATTTTTTTAGTTAAATAAATATGCTCTGCAACCTAGTGTTTTCAGTACACTAAGCAAGTGCATTTTTGCAGACTATCGATGTTTTTGCAGTTGTAGCACTTTCTGGCATTCTAAACAGGTTATTAAGCACAGGGACAGTACTTGTAGCAACCAGTAATAAAGCACCAGAAGATCTGAATCAGGCAGGTCCTTAATTTTTTTTTTCGTTTTCTTTCTAATTTATGGATTAGATGTGTTATCATTTTCTCACAACCTTTACAAGTTAAAATACCTTAGTACCATATTATGATCATCTCATTCTTTTCTCTGTTCAGGATGGGATGCAAAGGGACATCTTCGTTGAGTTATTATCAAAATTGGATGAAAACTGCAATAAGATTCTTGTGGGCACTGAAAAGGATTATCGCCGCCTAATTCCGACAGAAGGCTCAACTGAGGTTTACTTCATTTTATTTTTGTATTTACTCTAAGAAATTTGGTTAGGAGCATTAGTATTCAATTTAGGAGAAAGCGTGCACCTGGATGAATCCCATGAATTGACCCCTGGTGGATGATGGGATGGCATAGCAATATAGCATGTTAATAAATGTATAACAATGTAGGAGATTTATGATACTTGGCCTGTACAAATTTGTTGGGTTGTTTTTCTCCATGGAGATAAACCTTGTGGTTTTCCTGGACCTTAAGTAATAAGACTATATTGATCTCTAGCCTTATTGGTGATAAATAAGCTCAGATCCTGGTATAAAGTTAAAGTTATGAAGCTACACACTGTGATCCTTATGTGATCTATTTTGCATTTATATATCTTGTCATAAACTTGTTAGATATTGTTAGAATATATATGTGTTGTGCGTGTGTATATGTTGGGCATGTGCCTGGTATAGCCGGCCAGCCCCTGTATATGGTTAGAGAGATATCAGGAGGAGATCTCGGCAGGTCCTATTTCTATAAGCCACCAGATCTTCTCTCCTATATATATGTACATAGGTCTCTCCAATCACTTACTCTATTATTCCACGCAATCCTAATTTCTTTCATGGTATCAGAGCCTAGGTTTTTCTTCCACAGCCGCCGGCTGATCTTTCCTGTGTGCGCGCCTTCCGCCGCACCAGCCATGGCTGGCTCACCTCCACCCGCTTCACAGCCCCCGCAGCCCTCGAGCGCGGCCTTAGGTGCCGTCACCGACGCCTCGGCTGCTGCCGCCGCTGCTGCTAAGGAGACGCGCGCGGGACGACGCTGCGCGACTCACAAAGGAGGAACGTGTGCGCGCGGCCAAGGCTCGCCACGACGCCGCCCTCCTCCGTGTCGTAGAGGCGGACCGCGTGGCCGTCGCTGCCCAGGCTGAGCGCAACACCGCCGACGCCCGTCTCCGCGCCGCCCTGGCTCGCGCTGATCTCGAGCGCGCTGCGACCCAACCGCTTCTCGGTAGCGATGATGACGCCAGCGACGCCTTCGGCGACGACGACATCCGCGACGACCACATCTCCATGGCCGGTGACGCTCCACTTCCCGTGCTTTCTTTCTTTCTCATGGCGTCTAGTTACGCATGTCATGCCCATATACATCTTCACAGAATGGTAAAGCTGAACGCATTATCCGCACCATCAATAATGTTGTTCGCTCCCTTCTTTTTCAGGCTAGTGTCCCACCAGCCTACTGGGTTGAGGCTCTTTCCACCGCCACACTCCTTCTTAATATTCTTCCAACCAAGGCACTCAATTCTTAGTTCCCCATACGGTTCTTTATGGGGCTCCTCCACCCTATGAGCATCTTCGTGTTTTCGGTTGTCGCTGCTACCCCAACCTTTCTGCCACCACCCCCCACAAACTTGCCCCCCGCTCCTCCTTGTGTGCCTTTCTTGGTTACTCTCCTCATCATAAAGGCTACTACTGTCTCGACCGGTCTTCCAACCGGATCATCATTTCCCGACATGTTGTCTTTGATGAGTCATCGTTTCCACCCCCTAGGACTTCGAGTTTTTGGACTCTGCTGACCCAGTGGTTGCTCCCCCAGTGCCATCATGTTTTATGCCTGCAAGTTCTTCTGGCGCCGCTACGGCACAGCCACGTGCGGCTGTTCACCCAGGGAGCAGCGCCCCATGGCGTGCTGCTGCTCCTCTGGTCACTGGCACGCCTACACCGGCTGGACCCTCTCCCTCGACGGCCAGCCCGCCGGTGCCCAGCCGGGTTTCACCGCCTGGCAGCCTCAGCTCGGCATCGGTCGGCCCCGCAGCATCACCACCTCGCCCGACTGGACCTCCGCCCGGCTTTCAGCGTTGGGCTGGTCACGCCTACAGCCGGCGCCCTCAGCCACCTCTACTTGACTTGGCTGCCCGGGCGCCGGTGCCACCGGTTCGGCTGACATATAGCCGTCGACCGGGGCCTTCTCCGTCGCCGACTTCGACTCCTTCACCTCCTGCGCCACTGGATGTCACTGCTCCTCTCCCTCGTGGGGCAGTTCCCATCGTCCCTGTGGCCAACCAGCATGCCATGCGGACGCGTGGGAAAGCTGGTTTTCGACAACCGGTTACACTTCAGGCGACCACCTTGTCACCGATTCCGCGGACATATCGGGCCGCCCTTGCTGATCTTCATTGGCATGCAGCTATGTAGGAGGAGTTCTCAGCCTTACTTGCCAACCACACTTGGGATCTTGTTCCGCGACCCCCGCCCTCCAATGTGGTGACTGGCAAGTGGATATTTAAGCATAAGCTCAAGGCAGACGACTCTCTCGAGCGTTACAAAGCGCGCTGGGTTCTTCGTGGCTTTACACAGCGCCCTGAAATTGACTATGACGAGACCTTCAGCCCTGTTGTGAAGCCGACCACTGTTCTCACAGTTCTTTCTTTGGCAGTCTCCCGCAGTTGGTCAGTTCACCAGCTAGATGTGAAGAATGCATTTCTCCATGGGACACTCTCAGAGACCGTCTATTGTGCCCAGCCAGCTAGTTTTGAGGATACCTCTCACCCAGACTTCGTCTGCCGCTTGAATCGGTCTCTATATGGCCTGAAACAGGCGCGTCGTGCTTGGAACAGCAGGTTCGCCTCTTTTCTCCTCCAGTTGGGTTTCGTTGAGGCTAAGACGGATACATCTCTGTTTGTCTATCGTCGGGGTTCAGAGATTGCCTATCTCCTGTTATATGTGGATGATATTGTGTTGACTGCCTCATCATCGGATCTGCGTCAGCGCATCATTGCAGCTCTTCAACGTGAATTCTCTATGAAAGATTTGGGAGAACTCCATCACTTTCTAGGCATGCAGGTACAATGCACTAGGATATGACAGTTGCTGTCTGAACTGCATACACCCCTGGAACATGCCACTTTGGTCTACTGTGACAACATCAGCACCGTATATATGTCTTCCAACCCCGTTCAGCATCAGCGCACCAAGCACATTGAGATTGATCTTCATTTCGTTCGAGAACGAGTGGCTCTAGGTGCTGTCCGCGCTCTTCACGTCCCAACGACGTCTCAGTTCGCCGACATTTTCACCAAAGGCTTGCCCACTGCTGTCTTCACGGAGTTTCGGTCCAGTCTCAACGTTCTCTCTATCGATGCTGTGACTGCGGGAGGATGTTAGAATATATATGTGTTGTGCGTGTGTATATGTTGGGCATGTGCCTGGTATAGCCGGCCAGCCCTTGTATATGGTTAGAGAAATATCAGGAGGAGATCTCGGCAGGTCCTATTTCTATAAGCCACCAGATCTCCTCTCCTATATATATGTACATAGGTCTCTCCAATCAATTAATCTATTATTCCACGCAATCCTAATTTCTTTCAGATATATCCTCTTCTAAAGTTCTAAGCACCTGCAGATTTACTCAGTATCCGCTGTATTTATTATTCCCGGTATTACCTGTCATATTATGTTTATAATCTTGATCTAACTACATACCTTTAGGTTCACTATTTTTGGCCTGCCACTTCTGATGCTCGCAGCATGTATGAGGGTATGTGGCATGACATAACTAACCAATCAGGAGGAAATATTATTTCTGTCACCATTCCTGTAATGTTTGGGAGGTATGTCCATTTGATAAAAGCATCTTTGCACGAGCAAAAATAAAAACTAAATTAACTTCAGTCGCATGTTGACAGGTCTATTGAGATTCCTCAAAGCTGTAATGGTGTCGCAAGGTTTGACTTCGAATATCTATGTGGTCGCCCAGTAATATCTCAATCTCATTTCATATCTGTCTATAATTGAAGTTGATGGAAAGAAAAAAATTATTACTGCAGAATAGCTGACATTAGACAAATACATAAACTTATATTTCCCAATAGTAGCCCTTTTTTATTATATATGAGAGCATAGTAGCTCTTTCGCTAATGCATTGATCCTATACTAAATTTTCAGGTCGGAGCTGCAGATTATATAGCAATAGCTAGGAACTACCATACGTTTTTCATATCAGAAATTCCAGCCATGAGTATGAAGATCCGTGACAAGGTATTTCTTCACATGCTGGTTTTTCTGTCTTTCAGTTTGTTTGGGCAGAGAAATAGGTGGAAGGGAACAGGAATGTAGCTGTCAGGACCTATGACCCTATAGAAGTATAACAAATGAAATATGTTCTCAAGAAATAAAATCCACTGTAAAAATATGATTTTGAAGTGCTGAAGAGCAAGGATCTCTAGAAGGATGTAGCAAACTAGCAAAGCAAGACAGCAATATTTTGGATAGAAAGATGGAGATGGCATGTTGATTGAGTTTGAAAGCTTTACAAATATATTCAAAGTTAGGAAAGAGAAAAGCTCCGTTTGTTAATTTTCTAGATAGCTATCTGAAGTGATGGGCAGTAAGCATTAGTTAGTTGTTGCTCTCTACCTTTCTGAAATAGTTTGTTTTCCTCTGTTGCTAATATCATGACTCATTTAGGCAAGAAGGTTTATCACTCTTATTGATGAGCTGTACAACCATCACTGCCGGCTTATATGCCTAGCTGCCTCTTCCATTGACGATCTTTTCCAAGGAACTGAGGAAGGACCTCTTTTTGATTTAGAGAGGTAACTCGATAACCCTTTCCTGATCATTTAAGGCTGTTTTTTCAAACACTATGGACTGAAAATATGTCTCAGTGAGCTTTGTCATATAGTCTGGTTCTGCCATGGGCTGTGAAGAAAATGTTTGTCTTGTCCTTTCGTTTCTTTTTTAAGCAAAGGCAGAAGATCCGCCATCCATTAATTGATTGTTAGAGATAATGTTTCTGGTCGTCTATAATGGAATGTAGAAGTCTGAATCTGAATTGCATATGAATTGAGAGTAAATTTTCGCATGAATGGTCATGCTATGCAGTTTTCAGTTTGAAACTGAGTCCGAAGATACAAAGCTGAGGAGGGATGTCTTAGCGGGAGGCAATGCTGGCTTAGGACCATCTACGACCGGCCTTGTAGCAATATTGTCTGGCCAAGAAGAGATGTTTGCGTTCCACAGAGCGGTATGTACGGGACCTTGTTATCATTGTTATGTACGGAACCATTGCTGCTTGCCTCAGATGATTCATCAGTGCTGATGAAGCTATGTTAGACTAGGGTTGTTGAGGAAGCCATGTTATTATCGCATATGCTTATTTCGTCTAGCTTTTGTGACTGCAAACAGGATGCAGTCGACAACCACTTTTACTGATTTTGTACTTTTAGTTGCGCTAATTGTGAGGCACACCTTGTTTTGCAGATATCGCGGCTCATCGAAATGCAGACCCCGCTGTATCTGGAGCATGTGCAGGATGTACATCCCTCATTCCGGCTTCAATGTCCTAGTCTTGCAAGCAATAGGACTGCAGTTCCTCAGCCTGCTCCGGCGGTTTGACAACTGCGCTGTACCATTGATTCATTTCAAATTTCGTGTGATAAGGCAATAAAACCAACCAGAGATGGTAACAGTGAGACATTGTAAATAGTAATGGAAATGTTGCGATTATTATTAATAATAAGTTCAAATTTGCCGTTGCCAAGGTATGAGGCATTTGTTTTCGCTGAATTATGCATTTTCTGTTCGAAGTAAGATGACAAGATCCAATCAGGAAATCATTTAACAAGTAGTACACCGTACTGACCCTCTCGATTCCAAATTATAGCCCTTAATTTTTAACTGTCTATAGAAAAAAAAAATCTTCACTGTAATGTAATTCCATGAACCTGTCATTGAAACATTGCATTTATTTGAACTTGTAAATATTAGCATAATTTTTCTTCTGCAAATGTCAAATCTAAAAAAACTGGGCTAAACTGATGGACTACAGTAGTTTTTTTAATCTACACGGCTACAGTACAGATGAGAAGACACGCTGGCAGTTCTGCTTGCCTTTGTCGAACGCACCTGATTGGCCCAGCAGCCCTCCCACGGATCGTCCCTCCGAAACAGCAACCACCCGCATCCAACCGTCCATGCACCAGATCGGGCCGTCCATTGGCCTCGCACGCGGATCGACGGGCCCACCACACGGGCTCCCACCAACTCGCTCCCCGCGCGCGCGGGGTTTAAAAGCATCCACCGCGCTTTGCATTTGGACATCCACACACAAATCGCCTCTCAACTCCCAAGCTCTCTCGATCTCGAAGCACAGCAGCAGCAAGCAGCAACCGGCGGCCATGGACGTGAGCGGAGCCGGAGCCGGCGGGAAGGGGAAGAAGGGAGCGGCGGGGCGCAAGGCCGGCGGGCCGAGGAAGAAGGCGGTGACGCGGTCCGTCAAGGCCGGGCTGCAGTTCCCCGTCGGCCGCATCGGGCGGTACCTCAAGAAGGGCCGATACGCGCAGCGCGTCGGCACGGGCGCCCCCGTCTACCTCGCCGCAGTCCTCGAGTACCTCGCTGCCGAGGTGCTGGAGCTCGCCGGTAATGCGGCCAGAGACAACAAGAAGACGCGCATCATCCCGCGCCACGTGCTCCTGGCCATCCGCAACGACGAGGAGCTCGGCAAGCTGCTGGCCGGCGTCACCATCGCCCACGGCGGCGTCCTCCCCAACATCAACCCCGTGCTCCTGCCCAAGAAGGCGGCCGAGAAGGCGGCCAAGGAGCCCAAGTCGCCCAAGAAGGCCGCCAAGTCCCCCAAGAAGGCATAGAGTGCTGTGTTGTCTTGGAGGGAGGCTCATCCATTAGACCATTATGATTAGCGCCGTGCTGTTAGATTAGATCTTGTTTAGTGTACTACCTCTGTAATGTTCTTGTTCTTGCTGCTAATTGGAATGGTTTCTCTAGTATATTTGTGCATTTTCGTTGGTTGAGACAAGATTTCAGAAACCAGAATTTGGTACTAACCCCTTGCAAATAGTGGTGCTCAACTTCTCATAGGACCTGGATTTGGCAAGTGGGTCATGAAGGTCATAACTGAACTGATAGAAGAAATTAGATACATTGGTATGTCTTACTCCTAATGGATTGTTCTCTATGGAAATGTTGGAAGTGGTAAACTATCTGATCCTTGTACATGCAGCAAGCACAAAAGAAGCAGCTTCTAGTCTGGTTGGTTGGATCCATTCTGCTTGTTACTTTTCTAGCTGTCCTGAAAATGACAACTACAGTGCTTCTATTGTTCCAAACTACTGTGAGCAAGTGACCGTGCTAATGTTTTGTGTTTTCCGAATTACTATTCCATCTCTTGTACTAATCTCAGGGTACAACCTGTACTACATTGGTAAGACAATGGGGCCAACGAAGGTGTTATCAAACACAACACAGGAGAAGGTTTTCACTTTCATGACAAAAGCTGTTTAGAAATAAGCTCTCCTGTGTTGAAGCTTTCTGTGTCTGAGGACAGGAGATGATTGAACACGCTGAATCTGAGGAGAACTGAAGTTAAATAAGCTCAAATAAACTATTGCGTACATTTTGTACTTACTTCTTTTATCATAACTTATTAAGCTTGTGGAACTTGTCATTGTTAATTAAATATGCTGTGCAAGTTAGTGCTTTTTCATACACTGAGCAAAGTTCATTTTTGCAAGTATTTATGTTTTTGAGTTGTGGCCCTGTCTGAATCACTCTAAGCAGATTGTTAAGCACAGGGACAGTACGTGTAGCAACTGAGTAACAAAGCACCTGAACTCAAGATATGAATCAGGCAGGCCCTTCAGTTTTCCTTATTGTAATTTATGGATTAGATGTATTATCATTTTCTCGATTTTTAGTTTTTTTGTCTGCTGGTTCTTTAGGATGGTAATGGGATGCAATAGGACCCCTTTTTTTTTTAAGAGAACTTCATTGCAATAGGACATCTTCCCTGAGTTATTATCAAAACTGGATAGAAGCTCCCTTTAAAAAACTGGATAGAAACTGCAACAAGATTCTTGTGGGCACTGAAAAGGATATTCACTGCTTAATTCCAACAGAAGGCTCAACTCAGGTTTTATTCTTCTTTTTTACTCTTTAAAATTTGGTCAGGAGCATGAGCAGTCAATTAAGGAGGAGCTGGACAGCTTGATGAGTCCATGAATTGAACTCTGTTCGATGATGAATCTATGACATTTGGCCTGCATAATCCTGCTGCATTTTGATTTGCTGAGTATCAAATTGATGGTTACCCTGGCCCATAAGAATATGTTGATCTCTATCTTGAGCGGTGATCGCATAAGTTCAGATCCGGGTACTATACAGTTGAAATTATTAAGCTACACACTGTCAGTGTGAGCCTTATACGGAGTGACCTGTTTTGCATTTACATATTTTGACATAAACTAGTTAGATTTATCCTCTTCTAAGAACCTGCAGATTTACTAACTATCCGTTGCATTTATTATTCCCTGTATTATCTGTCATGTTATGTTTATCTTGATCTAAGTACATACCTTCTAAATTTTTGGCAGGTTCACTATTTTTGGCCTATCACTTCTGACGCTTGCAGCATGTGTGAGGCTATGTGGTATGACATAATTAACCAGTCAGGAGGAAATATTATTTCTATCCCCATTCCTGTAATGTTTGGGAGGTCTGTACCAGTGAAAATAAAACTAGATGAACTTTAGTCGCATGTTGACAGGTCTATTGAGATTCCTCAAATCTGTAACGTGTGAAGACCCAGTAATATATCTCACTCTCTCATTTCATATCTGTCTAGAATTCAAGCCATATGGGGGAAATACAAAGCTATTATTGCATTCAGGTTGGCAACATGAGAGTCTTTGTTCTGGAAATTTCCTTTACTCTTAAACTTTGAACTGTAGCGGATGTCATAGGATGCATAAACTTATATTTACCAATAGTAGCTACTTTTTATTATCTCTGAGAGCATAGTAGCCCTTTTTTTACTAATGCATTGACCCCCCCCCCCCCTAACAATTCAAAAACAGGAGCTGCAGAAGTGCAGATGATAACAACAACAGGTAGGAGGCACCATACAAATTTCATATCAGAATTTCCAGCTATGAGCATGAAGATACGTGATGAGGTGCTTTTTTGCAAGCAGGTGGAATGGAGCCTATAGAAGTAGAGCAGAATGAAATATTGTGAAATGTGCGATTTTGAAGTGCTGAAGAGGAAGTAAAGCTCTTTAGATGAATGCAGCAAAGTGACAACACAAAGACAGGAAAATTTAGGATAGAACGATGGATAGGACATGCTGATTGAGTTGGAGAGCTTTACAAACTTCTTGCCTTTATACAGTCCTGATTCTTCAAAAAAAATGTTAGGAAAGAGAAAAATGTCCATTCATTCAGGGTTTTAGAATAGATTGGGGATAGCTTGAACTGACGGGCAGTAAGGATTAGCTGAATAGCTAGTTGTTACTCTGTCTTAACATTTTGTTTATTCCCTCCGTAATGGACATGATGAGCTAGCATTAGGTATCTCTGTAATCGAGGAAGGACCTCTGTTTTATTTAGAGATCGAGATAACTTGATAACCCTTTTCTGATCATGTAAAGTCTTTCAAACACCATGAACTGAAAATATGTTGTCTTAGTGAGGGTTGAGGGATCTTTTCCTTTTTAATGAAATGAAAAAAAAACCCAAGAAGATCTGACATTCATCAAAGACAGAAGATTTTGCAACAACTAAAGTCGTTGCTTGCCTCATCAGATGATTATGCTTGAGTTACTGAAGTTATGTTAGACCAAGGGTGGTTGAGAAAGTTGTGTTGCAATAATGCATGGCTTATGACGGAAAACAAGATGCGGCTGGCAGGCAATGCATCATACCTTGAGACTGGCTTCACTTGGGGTTATTTCTGATGGGACATCTTGTTTTGCAGATAAGTATATCTGGATCGATCGGCTTCTCGAAATGCAGACACGACTGTATCTGATCTGGAGCGTGTCCAGGATGTCCATCCCTCGTTCCGTTCCAACTGCAGCATCCCCTCCAGGTGACGAGCCATTGCAATGGAGTTTGTTTGACAGACTCGCTGTGCCATTGTTTGACACACACCTGGGGACTTCGCTCGTGTGAGAAGGCATAAAACCATGGTTGCAGTAGTGTGAGCATGCAAATTCAGAAATGGTTGCAATGAAGTCAGAATAATATGCCGTTTGTGTTTGTTTGTCTAGGGGTGATGAGCCACATGCATGTTTCTGTTAAATAAATGATGTCATGATACAGTACGTGTTCAGTTCAAATTCAAATGACAAGATCTGACCATTCGTACGTACAAATAAGAATAATATTGTACTGCATGGAATGGATCTTTTTTTTTTTGCGACAGCACGGAATGGATCCTAGGAGAAGTAGCACATCGAATTCCTCTTGTGTTGTGTGATTGTATCCTTGCATTGCAGTTGCAGCAGGGCAGTGCCGGCCATTCAAAATCTCAATCGCAGGTCGCAGTCTTAGGCAAAAAAAAAATTATATTCTTCACATGCATGTTGCTGCCACACCGCCCATGAAATGAAATGAAATCGAATCAAATCGTTTGAATCGAAGCAGTGATAATGGACGGTCAATGGAGATTTGATTAGTCTCACTTCATTCTCTCATGTGATCGAGCGAGGGATTCAGAGGATACACCCGTTGAAGCTTTTCTTTTTTACTATATAATTATTAATTATTAATTTCCCAAAGTTTTTGTTAACTTCCTTCTTTGATCCAAGAGATAAATAATAAAGCGCGTAGGTACGTACATCGAAGCTGGGCGCACATGGTCACCCATGTGACCTACTCATTCTGTCCCTGTTTAATTATCGTTGTTGGTATGCGCATCACAAGTTTGATTCGATTTGTAAAAAATATGTGCAATATTTGTATCTTCAAATAAATTTATTAAAAAACTAGATTCAAAGATCTTTGTAATGATACTAATTATGTAGTATAAATATTAATGTTTTTTGATATATATAATTACCGGTGATTATTTCTTAAAAAGCGTAAACGACAATTAAAAAGAGACGGAGGGAGTACTTGCCTTTAAGCTCATGCCCTGCAACTTCCAACTTTTGTATGTACTACTATGTAATCCAATAATCCAGTGTACTGAAAAGGGACTATAAAAGATTAAAGGCAAATTTAAGGGAAGGAAGGAAGGGAGGGAGATGAAGGGTTTATTTCAGTAGTCCTGGACTCCTGGCTACTGGTTAGATTCATGTATTACAACTTAGTGAGTACTCAAATCAAACGTACGAAACAATTAACTTGGGGAGAAATTAATCAATTAAACTAACATGCATACAACATTATTAGTTATGTAGTAGCAGGTGCTAACAACTAAGGGGGCTATAGCCGTTTGAGAAGGACTTAATTAAGTTTTTTTCATGTCGCTGCTACAGCCTGTTTTGAGAGTTTTAGACATACTCCCTCTGCCCCCGAAATAGATGACGTTATAAGATACATGCAACTTAAATTTTTCTTAACGTTGACTAAGTTTTTAGAAAATTCATATAATATTTATATCTCTAAATAAATTTATTATGAAAATATATTCAAAGATCTATCTAATGATATTAGTTATGTAAAATAAGTATTAGTATTCTTTATTAATATATAATTAGTTAAAATTAAAAAAGTTTGACCTCTCAAAAAATGAGAATGACATTTATTTTAGGACGAAGGGAGTAAAAAGCTAAGTATCCAAGCCAAAGATTTAAAGCCTTGATTAGGAGTATAGCCTTTTTTTAGCTTCACACATCTTTTTTTGTACTTACTTTGTGTTTCAATATACATGGGGGCGGTGGTGAGTCATGGTAAAAAGGTAACAAAGACTGATGTCTGGCTGTTAGTAATTTTGGCTATAAGCAGTTTGGACTTTTTTTTAAGGACCCGGAGCAATTTTGGCTTATATAAATAAGGAGAATAGAGAATTTTATATGCAAGTAGCACAAACAACCTTTTAGTTTTGACAGACTGTCAAGCTAGGCATGAAGGAGTAAACAGACTACTCACATTCTAAAAACAACTGATGTGCATCTTTAAGCTGCACTATCATGGGACCTCCAACATGTCTGTCACCGACTCTGCTGCAATTGCAGCTAGAGTCTTGCAAAGCTCTATGTCGTCGAGCCTCGCCGTAGTCCATAGTGCCTTGATCGCTTCCTCGAAAAGGTCCTGTCCAAAGCTATCAATGTACTCTATGACCGTCGCATCCGACGCCGACGGCTTGCCATTGATAAAGTCCAGCTCACGCATAAGCCTGAGCTAGGCATGTTGTGCCACCGGAGTGGAGGAACGACGAGCGGCCTGGCGCAGGCTAGAGCAGGGTGGGAGCTAGTGTCCTTCTAGCTCCTCTGTTCTCGGTTTGCTGGCCTGCTTCTTAACAGCTGGAGGTGAGGTCGGTATTGGAAGCAGCGGCTTCGGAACCTTCCTGAACATCTTCTTGCAAAAGGCGGCGCAAGCACCATCGTCCTCTGTCTCTATGCATCCATCAGCGTCCTCTGCTCCCTGGCAGTCCTCCTCAGGGGTTGTGGCCAAGTCGGACAGCTCCTCTGTCCCTGGGCCATCTCCATGGAAGCTTCCTTGGCGGAAGCGACTTTAGAGCACCTAAAACAGATTGAGAAAGCTGTAAAAGTTTTAAGGAAGAAAATCGGAAACGACGTCTAATGAAGATAATATTACCATATGAAATAGGTGTAAAACTTCTCAAGTTGTACCAAATAGATCTAAAACTTGGCTTTTGTTGGGTTTGTCATATCATGGGTCACACACTTGCACAAATACTTTCCTTGATCTTTTTAATTGAATCATCGTCATTGGGTTATTTTGTCACGAAAATATCTAATATATATCTCTACCCACTTATTAGTTCGCGCATATATTTCTATTGATCTTGTCAGTCATCGACCTTAGCAGCTACTCAACAAAGGACAACAATCTCCTTTCCCGTAGAAGCATGGAAGCAACATCAAGGGGATTCGAAATTCAAATCAAGAACACAAGCACTAGAGAACATGTTCATGTGCGTGTTTGTCAGTATTTCCTAACAGGTGAACAATGTATATACGTGCGCGGCCGTTTGAATTGGCGCCCACCACCCCACGCAAGACGCAACGCAAGTTGGTCGGTCGCTGGCTGCGTGCTGTCTCCTGCCTCCCAGGCAGATGCGATGCGATGCAAGCAACAGCCACATGCCAAGCATAAACACACATACAGTCACACAACGTGTGTGGGCTACTCTTCCTAGCTTTTAGTTTTAGTCCATTTGGTAACCAACCGACTTGTTCTTCGATCTCCGTGACATCCATCGGTCTACATGCTCTCTGCAGTATTCAATTCAAGGTGTACGTGTATACCATGACGATCTTTATAAGAAAAGATACATAGCCATATGGTATAACATGTATCTTTTCATCAGCCGTCTATCACATCTTTCGATAAATATATATCATTTGCCTATTTTCGCGCATGCATGATGCATTGCTCCGATCCTTATGTGTTGAAGTTGACATTGTCATGGTACAACTAAGCATCTCAAGACCAGACCCGTGATAGAGGTAGAGAAGAGAAGAATGGGGGAAAAATGGAATAAAACCTGAATTGATACAACCATAGGTAAGAGCGACTCAATACCCTCTTTATATCCTTTTTGTGTACTGATAGGGGCCGGTAAAGAATTTTGTAGGAAACAAAAACTTTAAACGCCTCTTTACTTATGGTGTCTTTGGTATGAAGTCACCCAAGTTGATACATCATAAGTTCATGAGATCAACATTCCTCGTACATATATTAATTATTATTTTGCGAAGAATAAGGAGGTGATGAATCAACTTATTCAATTTCACGAGCCAAATACAAAAAGCGAGGAGTGAGAAAAAGATGAACCATCTTATTTCTCAAATCAACCAGACCATAGATCTTCATAAAATGTTGCCATCCTATATTCTTGGTTTCTTGATAGATAAAAGTAGAAAGCGAGCAGTGGTGAAACCAGGACTTAGATTTAGAAAGACATTTACCCATTAATTAATGACATATATATATATATATATATATTTGTTGGATCAGTAAAGGTTAAAACAGCCGCAACATTAGCAGCAGCTGAACACAGCATATAGACAACTTGTTAAAGACGGAAAGATATAGTAAAAATATTTCTTTATTGAAATGGCTGATTTTGAACGGACCGTTAGAGATGCTGTAATAAGTGTCAAATTTTAAGAGACAACAATCAAATAAAAAGACACATGAATTCGTCGTCGTCATAAAAAATATCTCGAATTTTCTGGGTGTCTCCAGCCAGCAGGCTGCAGCTGCAGGTCGTCCATTTAAACCGGCCTACACGGACACATACCAGCCTTCTCTCCTTCCATTTGCTCCCTCCGTCCGTCCGTCTCTCAGCTCTGGTGGCGCCGACTGGGCCGCCGTCGCTGCAGCAGCACTACGCCAGGTGCCCAGGCCATCTCCCGGCCATTCGCCGCCGGCGAGCACCACCAGGTACGCCCACCCCCTTTGGTCTTGTTCCTCGTCTCCCCTTCCTGCTGCGCGAAACCGAGCACCCAAACCCTAACTGACCATCTGTATGCGGATCTGATCTAATTACATGTGTTACGCCTACTGATTTCGATTGCCTCGCCAAAATTATCGTGTGTGAATCTGTTCGCCCATATCCTTCACTGGGTCCGCCCCTGGTTCCGGCTCGGAGTGGCGATCTGTTCTCTAGATGCGAAAAGACCATTTTTTTTTTACTATGATCCATCCATTGTAGTAGTATATGATCTTGTTTCTAGGGGCGTCTCTTCACTGGCATCGTGTCTGCGCGCTTTGATCTTGACACTTTCTCTCTTGCAGTAGGTACCTAGATTAAACGAACTATGGACAGCCTGTGGCATCTGGGGGACGAGCTCCGCGGGCAGCCCAAGGTGGTGGAGGACCGCCAGTGGTCTCTCATGACGTCCAAGCTGGCGGAGATCTCCAGGTCCAAGGGCGAGAGGATGAACGACCTCGACTACGCCAGGATGAACACCATCCCTGACGCCAAGCACTGGGACAAGACGTCCGCCTACCAGCATCATCATGAAGAGAGCAGGATGGACCACATCAACCTCGGCCTCATGAACCTGGATCTCAAGATGAATGATCTCAAGATGAACGAGGCTGCTGCTGCCATGAAGCTCCCCTTCCGCAACGTGCCCTATAACATGAACCCGATGTACCCCAAGGGGAGCAACGCCAATGTCAATGTCAATGCGTTCAAGATGAATGTTGGGGTCAACAAGTACTCCAATAGCCCTAACGGGAAAGACGCCAATGGGAAAAACAATGGCGGCAGCAACAATAATGGAGGCAACAGCAATGGGAACGCCAACGGCGGTTCTGCGGTTGACAAGCGCTTCAAGACATTGCCAACGAGTGAGATGCTACCGAGGAATGAAGTCCTTGGTGGATACATCTTTGTCTGCAACAACGATACCATGCAGGAGGATCTCAAGAGGCAGCTTTTTGGTATGTGTTGTATGTAATTGTATCTCTTGAGAAATCAAATGATAACTGCTCTTGAAAATAGTTACAATACCAGTGTATATTCGAAAATTCGATAATGGTATCTCAAGATCTGTTGCTCTTCTGCAGGATTGCCAGCAAGGTATCGTGATTCAGTCCGAGCAATTACTCCTGGCCTGCCTCTCTTCCTCTATAACTACACGACTCACCAGCTTCATGGGGTATTTGAGGTATGTGATTATCTCATTTCCTGATTCCTGCAAAGCCTCTCTGAAGTTGTTCAACAGTTGTGTGTTTGCCAGATATATGATACTTTGAACTAAAAAAGTGTATCCATTATTACCATTCTAGATAGACTATTTTAAGCTTGACTTGATCTTTCGTTCCCTTGTACCCTTCTTTATAGTTATATGTAACTTCTTACCGATGGTTTGTTGATATTTAAAAATAAACATCCAGATACTACTTCAAATGCGTTGAAGAGGCATTATTTGATTACATTTTAGGTGGATGACTTGCAGTCTTTTAATTGTCGAGCTTTAACTTGTATTCAATCCCTTGTATTGTTTTGTACACTGTTGGTGTACTGGTCAAAAACTGTTGACATTATTTTGTAGTTCAGTTTGGATGTGCTCTGTATGCGTCTAATTCTGTACTCTGTTTGTTGCTACCCACTTCTGTTAGATCACTGATTCATCATTTTAGTTGGTTTCAGTAAATAAAATGTCTTTGTCTTTGATTCCACACATTTTTTTATTTTTATATTGAAGTTTTTAATTCCAATCACACTTCAGTATAAATCTAAGAATCTTATCTTTTGGTTTTTCAAATGAATTTGTTTAGGCTGCCAGTTTTGGCGGATCTAATATTGATCCTACTGCATGGGAGGATAAGAAGTGTAAAGGTGAATCTAGATTCCCAGCGCAGGTACTGATAACATCTGTCATTATGTTCATTTCTCATTTCCTTTTGATACTTTTTGCTGACACCTTCATCTTGTTAGGTGAGGATCCGCATTAGGAAGCTTTGCAAGCCGTTGGAAGAGGATTCCTTCAGGCCAGTTTTGCACCATTATGATGGCCCAAAGTTTCGCCTTGAGCTCTCCATCGCGGAGGTATATAGCATATCCAGTCTTCTGTGCACATGAACGTACAATGAAAGCTCCCTTGTACAATGAAACTGAATTAGCTTTGCTATGCATGGGGATTCTGCACCAAGCACAATATTCTCTTGTTTAAAAGCATAATTGTGACTTTCTAGATGTCTCTGTCATCATGTGCAATTCCATGCATGTCATTTACATCGTTTGTCTGATATTGAGCATAAAATGAATGATGTTTTCAGCTAGTTCTCCTTTCAAATCTTGCCCCATTCACACTGGTATTACTTATGGCATGGTTTTTAGATTTGGGTCAAAATATTTTTATTTTCGTCATGCTTTATCTTATAATGTTGAAGGACGGCCCTGGTGCAAGCGGTAGAGCTTTACCGCCTGTGACCAAGAGGTCCAGGGATCAAGCCCCAGCCTCTGCACATTTGTGCAGGGATGGCTGCTGGCTATTTTTCCTTCCCCAGACCCCGCAGTGCGGGAGCCTACGGCACTGGGTACGCCCTTTATCTTATAATGTTGTTTTCCAGTTGTCATTGTCAATCATTCTCATGGAATTTAAATTTGCAGACCTTGTCGCTGCTAGACCTATGTGAGAAGGAAGGCATATGAGCTGTTGGGGAGGTGGTTGCCTTGCGAGCTTCTAGTAAATATCAATCATCCTTGTATGTTTTGTGGATGGTGGTTGGCAATGTTTATTTATGCGCAAGCTGCTGCTGGTTTTGTTTTCCCTACCCTGGAAGGACCTGGTACTTGGAAGGCCCCTTCAAACAAGCTGTGAGCCTGTCAGTGTACTGTGTTGTGTCTGTCAGGTCGTCAAGAACCAAACCAATCTTGGACCGACTCAGAGTTGGAAGTGTGTATGTTTTGCTATCTATCTACATGTCTTAGTAGAGTGGGTATAATGGGTATAGTGGGCAGAATGGGTCCCCAAAAGATGGGGACTTGTCTGTATACTATGTGTAATGGTTAAGAACCATGCGTCATGATGCCCTAAGTATGGGCTGGTGATGTGCTCCGGGTGTGTGTATTTTGTACTCTGTTGTACCTTGAACCTCCTTTGCATTTTCTTTAATGCTGCTGCCTTTTGCACTGTCATGGAGAGCTGGCTTGTAGTTCATGGGTTATGCTATGCGCATCTGCGCTGGCCCAGAATCTGTCATGATTTATTTAACCACATCAGTTTGGATGCCAAAAGCTAGTATAATAAGGTGGCTTGTGAACATTGTGTCCAGCCGCAGGTTTTTGGTTGCAGGTGCACCAACTAGACTTATGGTGTGTGTAACAACAGGTAAAGGTGGTTGATTGGATCTGTTCAACCGCTCTCGGTCAGTGACAGGCAAGTACTAGCAGCTGATTGTTGGTGAACTGTCTGTCTGGACATGCCTTTCAGCTGGTGTGAGTAGGAGCTGTGAACTGTGAGTCTCATCAGAGGGTGTACTGTCAGCACTCCAATGGCCCATAAATCTCAGTCGTCAACCGTTGGACAATTGACGTTTCAGCTTTGAAGACGACAGGCGATTAATTTGGTTTATACATCTCTCTTGAGAGCAATGTTCATCTCTGGATGTTTCATGTATGGCTAACTCAACTTAGGGGAGAAAGAATGAAAGGGTGACCCACAGGTGGAGAGAAGATGGAAGAGATACCCAGAGAAATTAAATCATCTGATCCTATTTTTTTAAAATTTGTTTTTGTATTAGGAGATTGAGAGGGATAGAAGTATATGAATATGATGACTGTCACATTTGACAACTGTAGAAGGTGCATATGAATATACGATACTCATTATGTCTTTTAAAATAAATAGGAACTGCATTTTACCCATTATAAATTGGCTTTACAAAGTCTCTCTATTAACTCTGCTATACCATCTTTCAATCTTTGAAACCTTTGTTGACTAGGTAACTCAATTTCCATTTTTGGAATCTCTCTCTGTGTTAAGCCAGCAGTAGGGAGGTAATGCCAACTCCAGTCACCTTCGAGGTGTTTGTAGGCAGGCCGCCTTCCTTCCATTTTGCTGAGGGCTTTGCTAGCAGGCCAACTGGCCAAGGCCCAGTACCGCCGGCAGCCTTTGTGTTGGAGGGTGCGTGTGGGTGTGCACTGCCCTGCTGCACCGGCTCAACTCAACTCTTAACTCTGCAGTCTGAAGAGGCCAAGCGTCGACAGCACAGTAGATCTTCAGATTCGGTATGTTTAACAGAGCGAATCTGAAGGCAATAATCCGATGAGAGAAAAACATGAACATATTCAATGCTAGCAGTATTTGGCCTTTGGGTCCACTGCAAAATTCCACCACGCGCGTATCGCCGCTTTGTCGCGGATCACTTCCGGCTCGTGTACAGCCGCCGCCGCCGCCGCTGCCATGGGTCAAAATGGAATCTGACGCGGAGACGGGACAAATCAGAAACCGAGAAGACAGAGTAGAAGGGGAAAGACGAATTTGCTGACAATAAATGGGAGTGGTGAAATGGCCTCGATTTCTACTACGGAAAATCCACAAAGTCGAAGTAAAATATGACCATCTAAATCACATTTATCGATAATAGTTGAATATCGTAATTCATACATTGAATAAAAAAGTATAATAGAAAGAGTTTACAATAACTTATTACATCGCCACTTGACGGAATCAGAGTTCATGCAGCAAGGATATAAAAGCTTGAAGATGCGAAAACTATCATCGCCCACCAAACTCGAACGTAGGAACAAGACCCTCAACCATCCCTCAGAAGAGTACTCACTCCTGAAACCTGTGTGCCAAAGTATCAGTACGATATATACTGGCTACTTCCACCCTATGCATCGCTTTGTGGAAATTGGATGTAAAACATGGATATATCAAAGAACCTATAAGGGCCGGGGTTTCCTATGCAAACGATCAGATATATAAGTAATATAATTATCAGGTTTAATACACATTCCCATTCCCACACGGTCCATCACCAACCATCACCATCCAATCCAGATTCACCCTCCCAACATACTCCAACACCATCTCAGACTCTGGTCGACAGGCCAACTCCCTCTCGGCCTGCCTCAGCAGCCCGCAGCCCTCGACCTGGCTCACGGCCGGAAATCACTCTCAGGGGGAAGGTAGAACACTCCTCTCACTAGTCTGAGCAAGCAGAACATAGGAAAGGTCCATAGCCGATGAATCGGCATATGTATCGATCGATCAACCATACACTCTGCAGAGGTTTCACTAATCCACCAGATAGCCTTCATCGATGGAGTGCCCCATCTAGGTAGATTCCGGACGCCTACTGTCATAGAACGATGCCACACTATCATCCAGCTCTGGATCGCAAAAACTGTGAAGATGTCATGTACCCGCTCTCGAAGAGGATGCCATGTCATGTACCCGCTCCCGAAGAGGGTGCCGTGATCGTCTCAGAAGGGTGTAAGCTCTGCCGCATGCCTATACCTCCCTAACACTATTCGTCTAGCAGTAGTGGCATCGATCTATCCAGCGGTTCGGCCGTCTTCCCCCCATGGGAGAGCGAGTGGAAAGCAAAGGATTCCTATGATCCGGTTACCAGCGCAACGGTTCCTAGGTCTGACCAAGCCAGGATATCTTCTCTAGGGTTTTTCTTTAACGTGCTACCACGACACCTTTGTCCCGGGTTCCATCCCTCAGAGGCTCACACCCGAAGACCACCATCGTATCCAATTTAGTCTACCACAGACTTCTCTTCATGGGAATGTCCAAATCCATCCCCCGGCAAGACTTGCTCCAAAAGCTCGTCGTAGATCCCAGCTCGATCGACTCAACCCTCGCCCTACACCCTATCAAAAATTCCACCCCAAACCCAGATACATCATCATCAGCTCACAAGCCCATCTGATCCATCATATCACACACACCTCAAGCCCGGTCCCCCACCAGGCCCTTCCCGGGGTTCATCACATCGCGTCAAAAAGTAAGCGAGTGAAGTATATATTTATAAACATAGCAGATAAACAAGTGCTAACATAATAGCGGGTAAGAAGGTGATAGGTTACAACAAGGTAGGGATCATCAAGTAAATATCTACCATGCATTCCTAGCACAGGTGAACCATTATATTGCAATAAAAATAAAGCACTACATTACTAAATTAGCCATGCGTAATGGGTTCTACGAGGTTGGGTGAGATGTGACACCTTCGCTGTCGTTGTCCTCCGACCTTCCTTGTTACTCGGGGTTGTCGTCAGAGCGGTCCTCGCTCGACTCTGCAACCGAGAATTATTGGTCGCAAAAGCGACCCCTATAGATTAGCAAAAAGAACAAATAACCACAAAAAGATCCAAATGCACTCAAACATGGTAAAAATAGCTAGGGCTCGATTTATAGAAAATTTGGATACTTGGATCGCAATTTTCTGAGCTCGTATGAATTAGTTATGATTTTTCAGAGGTTTACATGTATTCCAAAAAATATAAAAGGCTGGATTATTATTATCAGGCCGACACATGGCGGCTCGGGATCCACTTGCAGGTACTCAGTCTATGATCACCACATTCGTCATATTCCTGCTGAAGCTATCCCCTCCTCTGTTTCCTTTTCCACGGTGTGTCGAGGGGTCGTCTCGAGGGTCGGCTCGTGAGCGTGGTCCGTCTCGGACGGGGCTGGTGTGTCGAGGGGTCGTCTCAAGGGTCGGCTCATGAGCGTGGTCCATCTCGGACGGGGCTGGTGTGTCGAGGGGTCGAACCTCGAGGGTCGGTGTGTCGAGAGGTCAAACTCGAGGGTCGGTGTGTCGAGAGGTCTAACTCGAGGGTCGGTGTGTCGAGAGGTCAAACTCAAGGGTCGGTGTGTCGAGAGGTTGAACTCGAAGGTCGGCTCGAGTGCGTGATCCGTCTTGAACGAGGCCAGCTCGAGTGCGCGGTCCGTCTCAGACGAGGCCGTCTCAAGTTCGCGGCTACTCCAAGGTTACATCTTGGGCGCGGGTTGCCGGCGACGGCGAGGTCGCCCAACCCGGCACCGTAGTGATCCTCCTGCTTCATTAACTTGCTCATCGGCTCCACGGCAGCACGGCTCGATTAAGGTGCTGCAAAGGCGATAGTTGGCAGGGTCAAGGCCTATCCTCTGTGAACGGCAGAGCGACGGCGACAGCGCACGGCAGTAGCTCAACCGCATCCGAATCCAAGCCAAAACGGGGCACGAGGGTGCGATTGGGGTCACCCAACGCCCTCCCATCGCACCGGCGGCGACCATCTCCCATGGCAGAGTCCTCGTGGGCAGCAACTCCTATGGTGGAGTTCCAGCATGGCCACGGTGTGCGGCACGACACCAAGGAAGGTTTCCTGGCTTTCATATTCTCCTCGGCTCGATGCAGTGCTTCACGGCGGAACTCATCATTGTCTTCTTGTCCTTCGAGGCTGTCGGAGCACGGCGGGGAACGGCGCGACACGGCGGCGCTCCAGAGCGGCGTGACGGCCGCATGGTGTCGTGTAGATGGTCCTCCGGTGCATCCTCCACACAGTTAGCGTGCGCACGGGGATATCCTCATCGAGGCGTTCACAGATCTGAGGTCGGAGCAGCTCGGGGCTCAACGGCTAGCTGGCAAAGTGGCTTCACCGCGGCGGTGCATGGTCGTGATGACAGGCATGGCGGCTGTCCAATCTAGTGACCTCATGACGTTGTGGTCCTTTGTGGCCTGGCTGTTCAGTGTGTGTGTGCGTGTGTGTGTCCGAGGAGACCGGTAGGGGCCTCGGCCTACGCGCTCTCGAGGTGGAGCGCCATGGCCATGAAGCAAAGGTCGGGGGTCTGGAAAAGGGGATCTCGGCGGCGCTCACCAGCATTGAAGAGGAAATGAGGTGCGGTACAAGTCCAACAACGAGTGGCTCCGATGAGGTTGAAGCAGAAGCTTGCGGTACGGCTCCTGCTCCTTGGCCCGGTGGTACAGCAGCGGCTCCGGCACAGTGGCTTCCTCTTCTTCTCCGACGGCGGCGGACTTCCTTCTTCTCCTTCCCCGCCCCTTTCTTCTCCTTACTCTCCTTCTTCTCCAAGTTGCGGTGTCTGGTGGTTGAATTGGGAAAACCACCAAGCGGCGGCGACGGTGAGGAAGCTAGAGCCCAGGGCCTTGCTTATATAGAGCAACAGCGGGGTAGATGGCCGGCGGACAGTTCCTGATAGAGGGAGCTCGGTCAGGTGGTCAAGGAGAGGTCCAAGTCACCGGTGGGGGTTCATCTGGGTCCAGGGAGTCAGTGAGAGGGAGCTAGCGAGGTCTGGGTGAGGCTAAGCATTACAGCGGCAGAATTTCACCGCGGCGGCAGCGCATGTGCGCGCACGCGAGAGGAATTTTCCCGCGCCGTGGGCATCTTGATGTCGGGCGGTCGGTCCAGGTGGCCGCTCCATGAGCGTAAATGAGGGGCGAGACGGGATCGAGCGGGCGGGGTACTTCGCTTGGCGGCGACGTGGGGGAGCAGGCGCTGACACGCGCGACGTCACGCGCGAACGGTCGGTGGAGGACCGAGGGGAAAGGTATGACAGGTCGACCCCATGCGTCAGTGGCTCGGGCGGCGTGTTGGCGTGGCGCGGGGATGGGCAGGCCGTTGATGGGCCGGTTCGCTAGGCAGGAAGGAAAAGAAGAGGGAGAGGGCAGGCTAGGCTGGCTTCGGTCTCGGGCCAGATTGGCATTACCTTTTTATACTTTTATTCTTCCTCTTTTCTATTTACGTTTTCCAAAATACTTGCTTATGTATATATATATGTAACATGTTGTAAAATAATTCTCTAGTGGACATACTTGGTCCTTGCTAGGTTGGGTATTATTCCCATAGTAGATATTTATTTATTATATAAATAAATATTGTTGGCATTTTTAATTAAACAACACACAAAATTCAAAGAAGAGCCAAATCACAAGGTTGATTTAAAATGCAACATGAAGATACCTCTAGTGCAACATATAGATACATCTAGCGAAACATAGAAGGGTAGCATGAGGTGCATTGGATACATGATTCCAAAGTAAGAAGCTTGAGCAAGGTGAGGGAATTTAATGGAGCAAGATAGGTGTTGGGGAGTGAGGGGAAAAGCTCTAGAGCCTCATCTCAAGTAACATGAGTACAAGTGTGTAACAAGGATGATTTGTCCATCGCAACATAAGGGCAAATCTAGGGTTACATGGAGTTATAACAAGTGAAGCATTGAAGGGGGCATGATGTGCTTTGGATGTGAGATCCCAATTCAAAAGGGGTATGAACAATATAAGGGTTTTAGAGGAGCATGATGGGAAACTAGATGAGAGGGGAGTTCTAGAGTCCGGTCTTATATAGCATAAGTATAAGGGTGCAACATTAGACAAACACATGTGCAACATTGATACAAGACTTGTGAAACAAGGAGGTAAACAAGAGGTTCATCGGATACAAGACTCCAATGAGAGCTTGAGCTTGATGGGTGATTTAGATAGGGGAGAAGCTCATGAGTCTAACCTTGTGTAACATGAATAAGGGTGATTGAGTCATGAAACATTGGATGCCAGGCAAGAGGTGTTTACCATGTGTGGCTTATAAATGTTAAGTCACATATGGTGGTGGTGCTTGAAGAGTGTGGCACAAGACATATGTGCCAACCGATGAAAAGGTGGGGTTCCTACATGACACACAACATATATGGGTATATTTTAAAAAAAATTTGTTGGTTGTATCTTTTGGTGTTTGTAATTTTTAGGTTGTTGCAAGTGGGATGCGGCAGAAAAGGAAGACGGCGGCGGTGCTGAGAAAATGGAACCGAGGACAGTCGCCCAGTGGGAGGGAAAGCAGGAATTTTCCTCGAGTTTTTCAAAAACAATACATACTGTCAGCAGCATCCAGGTCAGTTTAGACTCTTTCGTGGACATCTGATAGGGACGCGTACGAGGCCGAGCCCTTTGATATCCAGAAGGAAATTCTGCTGGTTACTTTCCACATATCACAAATGAGTACAGAAGGCACTCTATGCTTGGTAAATGCTTTTACAGCTGACCCATACACATTTTAGAGCCTTGGAAATCTTCAGCCCCCAAAAGTATTTAGCCCCCCAAAAAACCATGTTTACCCTTTTGCGACAAAGTAACATCTATTTTGCACTTTTCCAGCAAGCCCAGGCAACCGAGGTCGACAGGTGGTGGATCCGTCAATGCATTAGACGAGATTCGGTTCCAAGAATCCCATGCATGATGAACCCTTCATCTGAGGAATAATTGTGTCATTCAGCATCTCATATATTTCAGGACATTGTGGATGCTCTTGATCCCTTGAGTAGAACACATGATTCCTCATGTTCACCTCAATCTGACTAAAGCCAGGCGTCCTCTTCGCCTTGCTGCCCCTCAAGACCTTCCACACATTTGCTGTTTCGTCCCACATTCCATGTGAAGCAAATACACTGGCCAGGAGCCTGTAGCCTCCGGAACCAGAGGGGTCAAATCTGACAAGATCCTGACCCACTTCTCTTGCTACCTCTACCTCATTATGCATCACACAGGCTCCCAGGAGCGTCCCAAGAATGGCCTCATCGCGCATACCCTGCTGCATACCATCGACAAGTTCCTTGGCTTCCCTTACATAGCCTGCTCGACCTAGAAGGTCCACAAGGCAAGAGTAGTGCTCAATTGTTGGTTCTACTCCGTAGACATAGTAAATAGATTTGAAAATGTTGCGACCCTTCTCAACCAACCCAGCATGCCTACAAGCAGACAGCACAGCAGTGAAGGTAGTCGAACTTGGTTTATACCCATGTCTCAGCATCTGAGCAAAGCCCTGTAAGGCATGGTAACCACAGCCATGGTTTGCAAAAGCTTGGACTATCGACGTCCATGTGATGGCATCCTTCTCTTCCAATCTTTCAAAGGCAGACAAGGCAGACATCAGATCTCCACTTCTCGAATACATTGTGAGCAGAGCATTTCCTAAGGAAGTTTCTGATAGGAGTCCAAGTGTAATAACCAACCCGTGAATTTGCTTGACTTCAGCTGTGCTCTCAGATATAACCAGGATACTAATTAATGTCCTGATGTTAGGAGACACCGCTGATCGACACATAAGAAGAAACATGTTTAATGCTTCATTCTTACACTCATTCTTCGAGTATGCCTCGATGATGGTACTCCAGGTCACCAGGTCTTTCGCGAGCATTGAATCAAATAACCTCTGCGCCTCATTCAGCTGGCCATTGTTGGCATAAACGGTGATCATCGCATTGCATGCCGCAGTATCCTTTGCTGGCATCCGATCAAAGAACTCTCTTGCCCTGCAAGCAAGACCATTGTTTGCCAAGCCAGTGACCATCGTAGTCCAAGAAACCACATTCCTGTGTCTGTGTGGCATCCTCTCAAACAACTGAGCCGCTTCATCCACTTTCCCATTGCTGAGAAAACCAGAAATCATGGCGTTCCAGGAATACGAGTTCCTCTCGGGCATCATATCAAACAACTCCCACGCCTCCTGAACCCAACCACTGTCAACATAGGCCTTAACCATGGCCGTCCAAGCGACCACATTCCTCTGGGGCATCCGATCAAACACCTCCCTCGCCTCCCTGAGCATCCCGTTGCTCGTGTACCCCTGCACCACCGTCGTCCACGAATAGTCGTTCCGATCAGGCATGACGTCAAACAGCTTCCGCGCCTCGCGGACGCGGCCGGCACGGAAGTACCCGGAGACCATGGAGGTCCACGTGACGACGTTCTTCACCGGCGTCCTGTCGAACAGCTCGCGCGCGCGGTCCACGCGGCCGGCCTTGGCATACCCGCCGAGCATGACGGTGTCCAGATAGAGCCCCCGAGCAGCCGCGGGCGCCGCGCGGAATAGCGCCTCCGCGCGCCGCAGGTCGCGCTCCCTGAGTCGGCGGGCGACCATGGCGGCGTAGGCCGCGGCGGCGTCTCGGCCCGGCGTCTCGTCGTCATCGAGCACGGCACTAGTGGCTGCAGCGCCGTGCTCCGGCCTGGGGTCTTGGCCCGTCGTCGAGCAGACGTCGTCGTGGAAGCCGCGCTGCCGCAGCGGGGTAGCGGGCTCCGCGACGGTGCTGTGGAAGCGGAGAGCAGCAGTGCCCGTGGCGTCGCGCCGCCGCCGCGCGGGGCCGAGGGCGTGGATGTCGTCGTTGCTGGTGTAACGGGTGTCTCCACTGGCGTGTCGCCGCGGAGGCGGACGGGACCTAGGGACGGCGCTGTGGCGGCGGAGCTGCGAGCATTGGACGAGGAGAGGGAGGACGCGCCGGCGCCGGCGAAGCATTGGGGGAGGAGGAAGATAACGCCGACGGGAGCGGTGGCGCGGAATTCTGCAGCCGGGCCCCTCGGGTTATTCCCAGGATCAAATTTGGGACGATTCTTGTTGAAGTATGATCCGAATTCTATAACGTGAGTTTTGTGGGGACGTCTGGAGGGCCCACGGTTTGGTCATGTTTATTAGCGGATTTATTTTCGTATTTGACTGTAGTCAGTCCGTTTTATAAATACATCTTGTAAGCCACACAGGAAGAGGTGACGATTCATTGTATTCCCTGCGTTCTGTAAACTCTCTCCATATAGTGAAGATCGCCGGTTGGCGCCCGTGGTTTTTTTCGCAAGGGTTTTCCACGTAAAATATGTGTCTCGTGTTCGATCTTGATTGCATTATTTGCTAACAAGTGGTACCGGAACAAGACACGAGATTAAAAAAAATTAGGGTTTCAGTCCCTGTTCGTTCAGCTGCTGCCGTCATTGCCACTTGGTCGACTTCGTCGAGCCGACGCTGGGATCATCTTCGGGGATTTCTCTCGTCCCCTGTTTCATCGGCAAACACCCGTTATCCTGTCAGGTGGAGTCCAAGAAGGATTTTGATTCTGAGCGATCTGCTGCTCGCGTCCGAAGCCTGGTGAGTTTCGAAGTCGCCATGTTCGAATTGAAGCCGGGGATTCGTCAACAAAAGCTGCTGCCGTCCACCGCCTACCAGGGCTTGGACGTTTTGATCTGTTGCTGCGCACCTGCATCGAGTGCACACGGATCAAGGGCCTGCTGTTTGCCGCGCACTAGAATCAAAGTGCGTGTGTTGTTGTTCCGTCAGATCCATTAGCTACTGCCGCTGTTCCTTTGTCCGTGTGGTGTGAATTTGATTTCAATCTACTGCGCACGTGAATCAAGGCAGGAAGTTCAGCGTGTTCCTGTTGCTCGATCGTGAGGAGGTAAAATTGTTTTTTTTTTGTGGAGATTTTGCTAGCTGCACACGAAGCTGTGTACCAGGAGGATTTTTTTGGCAGTTCATTGCTATTCGTACACAGATTGTGTACCAGGCTGTAGGTTTCAGTTAGGGTTACATCTAAATTTCTACAAATTATTTTCTTCTGGTTATTGCTATTATTTCTTCACCATGTCTTCTGTGAAGTATGATATTCCTCAACTGGATCGTGATACAAAGTTCACTTTATGGCAAGTCAAGATGCGGGCTATTCTTACGCAGGCTGATGTTGATGATGCTCTTGATAATTTTGGTAAAAAAGATTCTAAATCTTGGACCGATGATGAGAAGAAAAAGGATCGTAAGACCTTGACTCAAATTCAGCTTCATCTTTCAAATAATATTTTACAAGATTATCTGCAGGAGATAACTGCAGCTGCTTTGTGGCTCAAGTTAGAGTCAATTTGCATGTCTAAGGATTTGACAAGCAAGATGCATATGAAGATGAAGTTATATTCGCACAAGTTGCAAGAGGGTGGTTCTGTTATCAACCATCTGACAGTCTTCAAGGAGATTATTTCTGACCTTCAGGCTATGGAGGTAGAATATGATGATGAGGATTTGGGTCTTATTCTTTTGTGCTCTTTGTCTAGTTCATTTTTAAACTTCAGAGATACTTTATTATATAGTCATGATTCATTAACTCTTGATGAGGTTTGTGAGGCGTTGCATGCTAAGGAAAAGATGAAATTGATGGTGTCTTCTGAAGGTTCTGCTTCAAAAGGAGAAGTGTTGTCTGTTCGTGGGAGGACAGAATATAAATCAAACAATGGCAATAGAGGCAAGAGTTCTAATCGTTACAAAGACCGATCAAAGTCTCGAGGTAGAGGTGATAAATTCTGCAAGTATTGCAAGTAGGATACTCACTTTATCCAGGATTGTTTCAAATTGAAAAATAAAGAGAAGAGAACTGGCACATATAGAGAGAAAGGTAAAACCAATGATGAAGGTAATGCTTCTGTTGCTGCTTCTAAGGCAGATTATTCCAATGGTGATTCTCTTATTTCTTTTGCTGGATGTGCTAATAATAGTGATGATGAATGGATTCTTGATTCCGCTGCTTCATTTCATATATGCACTAATAGAGATTGGTTTGACACCTATGATTCCCTCCATGGAGGTTCTGTTAGATTGGGTGATAATAGTCCACGTGATATTGTGGGCATTGGTTCCATTCAGATTAAGATGCATGATGGCATTGTCAGAAAATTGGCTGACGTGAGGCATATTTCTAGCATGAGCAAGAATCTGATTTCTCTCAGTACTCTTGATGCTAAAGGGTACAAGTACTCCGGTGGAGATGAAGTTTTAAAGGTGTCTAAAGGTTCTCTTATTGTGATGAAAGGTAAATTAAAATCTCTAAATTTGTATTGTCTTTGTGGTACTACAATTACAGGTGATGTTGCTGTAATTTCTAATTCACCATCTAATTCTGATGCTACTGAGCTTTGACATAAGAGTCTTAGACATATGAGTGAGCAAGGCTTGCATGAATTGTGCAAGAGAGGATTTCTTGATGAACATAGCATCAGTAAGTTGAAATTTTGTGAATATTGTGTGTTTGGCAAACACAAGAGGGTGTCTTTTAATATCTCTACTCATAAAAGTAAAGGTATTCTTGATTATGTGCATTCTGATTTATGAGGACCATCTCGCAAGCCTTCTTTTGGTGGTTCTTGTTATATGTTGACAATCATTGATGATTATTCTCGTAAGGTATGGTCTTATTTCTTAAAGCATAAATCAGAAGTATTTTCAGCATTTAAAGAGTGGAAGATTATGATTGAAAATCAAACTGAGAAGAAGGTTAAAAAGCTTCGCACTGATAATGGGATGGAATTCTGTTCTAATGAGTTTAATGCATATTGCAAGTCTCAAGGCATTGTTAGGCACTATACTATTCCTTATACGCCTCAACAGAATGGTGTAGCTGAGCGTATGAACAGGACTATCATCTCCAGGGCCCATTGCATATTGTCTAATGCTGGCTTGAATAGCCGTTTTTGGGCTGAAGCTGCTTCCACTGCTTGCTATCTTATTAACCGTTCACCCTCTATTCCTCTTGATAAGAAAACTCTAATTGAGGTATGGTCTGGATCTCCAGCTAATTATTCACAATTGAGAGTTTTTTAGTTGTACTGCTTATGCTCACGTTGATAATGGTAAATTAGAGCCTAGAGCTATTAAATGCATTTTTATTGGTTATCAACATGGTGTTAAAGGTTATAAATTATGGAATCTCTAGACTCAGAAGGTTATGCTTAGCAGAAATATTATCTTTAATGAGGCTATTATGTTTGTTGATAATCCTTCTGTTGATGCTCGTGTTGAGGGAGAGAAAATAAGTGTGCAGGTGGAGCACTTAATTGATTCACCAGATGTTGATGATGTTGCTGTGCAAGATGCACCTATTGCTGAAATTTCTTCAATTGTTGATGATTCTTCTGCTGTTGAGCATTCTTCTCCAGTTGTGCAGTCTCCACAACGTTCTATTGCTGCTGATAGGCCTAAAAGGCAGTCAAAGCCTGTTAAAAGGTATATTGAAGAATGCAATGTTGCTTATGCTATGAGTGTTGCAGAAGAAATTAAAGGTAATACAGAATCTTCTAATTATTCTGAGGCTATTACTTCTGTTGATTGCAACAATTGGATAACAGCTATGCAAGATGAGATGGAGTCACTTGAAAAGAATGGTACTTGGGATTTAGTGAAATTACCCAAGAATAAAAATCCTGTCCGTTGCAAATGGATTTATAAAAGAAAGGAGGGTCTTTCTCCTAGTGAGCCAGCAAGGTATAAAGCGAGGTTGGTTGCTAAAGGCTATAGTCAAATTCCAGGTATTGATTATAATGATGTCTTTTTCCTAGTTGTTAAGCATAGTTCTATTCGCACTTTGCTTAGTATTGTTGCCATGTATGATTATGAACTTGAGCAACTTGATGTTAAAACTGCATTCTTACATGGGGAGTTGGAAGAAGACATTTATATGAACCAACCTGAAGGTTTTGTTATTCCTAGAAAAGAAAACCTTGTTTGTAGACTAAAGAAGTCTTTTTATGGTTTAAAGCAATCTCTTAGGCAATAGTATAAAAGGTTTGACTCATTTATGCTCTCTCGTGGCTTTAAGCGGTCTGATTATGATAGCTGTGTTTATTTAAAGATTGTTAATGGTTCAGCTATTTATTTGCTTCTTTATGTTGATGATATGTTGATTGCTGCTAAAGATAAATCAGAAATAGCTAAATTGAAGGCACAATTGAGTAAAGAATTTGAGATGAAGGACTTGGGTGCAGCTAAGAAAATTCTTGGTATGGAAATTATTAGAGATAGAAAATCTAAAAAATTATACCTCAGTCAGCGAGGTTATATTGAAAAGGTTCTTCGTCGTTTCAACATGTATAATGCAAAACCAGTGAGTACTCCATTAGCTGCACATTTCAGATTATCATCAGATTTATGTCCAGAGTCAGATAGTGATATTAAGTACATGTCTAGAGTTCCATATTTCAGTGCAGTTGGTTCTCTTATGTATGCCATGGTTTGTTCTCATCCTGATTTATCTCATGCATTGAGTGTTGTCAGTAGATTCATGGCTAATCCTAGAAAGGAGCATTGGACAGCTGTTCAGTGGATTTTCAGATATTTACGAGGTACTTCTAATGCCTATTTGCAGTTTGGGAAATCTAGAGATGGATTTGTTGGTTATGTTGATTCTGATTTTGCTGGTGATTTGGATAAGAGGAGATCTCTCACGGGTTATGTTTTCACCATTGGTGGTTGTGCTGTTAGCTGAAAAGTATGTTTGCAGTCCACTGTCGCTCTGTCTACTACAGAAGCTGAATATATGGCTATTTCTGAATCTTGTAAAGAAGCTATTTGGTTGAGAGTTTTATACTCTGAACTTTGTGGGGTTACTACTTACACTACTATACATTATGATAGCCAGAGTGCTATTTGTCTGACTAAGGATCAGATGTTTCATGAAAGGACCAAGCATATTGATGTGAGGTATCACTTCATTCGAGGTGTTATTGCTGAAGGTGATGTTAAAGTGTGTAAGATAAGTACTCATGATAATCCTGCTGATATATTGACAAAGCCAGTTCCTAGAGCTAAGTTTGGGCTATGCTCAAGCTTAGTTGGCATTACAAATTAAGTTCTAATGACTTTTGACGCCGGTGATTATTTATTATTGAAGTGAGTTGATTGATAATACTTTATTTGCTACAAGATGGAATTCGTCTCAAGGTGAAGTTTGTTGAAATATGATCCGAATTCTATAACGTGAGTCTTGTGGGGACGCCTGGAGGGCCCACGGTTCGGTCATGTTTATTAGCGGATTTGTTTCCGTATTTGACTGCAGTCAGTCCGTCCTATAAGTACATCTTATAAGCCGTACGGAAAGAGGTGATGACTCATTGTATTCCCTGCGTTCTGTAAACTCTCTCCATATAGTGAAGATCGCCGGTTGGCGTCCGTGATTTTTTTCCACAAGGGTTTTCCACGTAAAATCTGTGTCTCGTGTTCGATTTTAATTGCACTATTTGCTAACAATTCTAAACCGTCCATTTTGGGCCCCCGATTTTGATTATGCGAGACTCGTAATTGCGTGGGGCATTTGCTAAATAGTCACTAATATACCTTAGATTACCTTCATACACATGCTCCCCCCACAATTGCATTGGATTCGGCGGCGATCGTAATATACTCGCCAAAAAAAAAATGAAAAAATTACTGGAACTCGAAACACAGATTGGATTGGATTGGATTGGACAGTGAAATGGAAATTTGCGCCTTATTCATTATGAAAACCTCCTGATGAACGAGGAGTCCTCCGAAAATAAAAAAATTAATATAACTGCACCGTGATCACGCAAGCAAAATCTGAGACCGACGATACTCACTCTCGATACATACAGTACACACCCAATGCAACTAAAGTGAAGAAGGTGGATCGTGAGAGGAAACAACAAAGCATGGCATGCAGAGCGACGTGGAGGCGGCGACGACAGGAGCAGGAGCAGGAGCAGGACGGCCACCCGGGCCCCGGCAGCCGGCGGCGTCTATACGAAGGCGTGCTTCTCCAGCAGCTTGAGGACGTCGTCCTGGTTGTTGAGCTTGGCCACGTCGATGGGCGTCTTCCCGTCCAGGTTCTGCAGCGTCCTGCAGACAGATCGGCGGAGCTTAGCTTAGCTTTCAGGTGAGCCGGCAGATCGCTCGAGCAAATATAGACGGCGGGCTTACACGGCGGCGCCGCTTTCGAGCAGCAGCGCGACGCAGTCCTTGCGTCCGTATCCGGCGGCGTAGTGCAGCGCGGTGTTCTTGTTCTTGTCCACGGCGTCCACGGCGGCGCCGGCCTCCAGGAGCGCCTGCGCGCACTGGAGCTCGCCGTAGCCGCACGCGAAGTGGAGGCCGCGCCGCCCTTCCGAGTCCTCCTCGTCCTTGTCCGCGCCCTCCTCCAGCGCTTTCTTCAGGCCCTGCGCAAGGTCAGCGATGCACTCGTGTCAGCACCATGCATGTCGCAACGGGCTAGAGGACCTGCGCGCGTGACTGCGTGGCAGCGGCGCTGACCTCGACGTCGCCGACGCTCGCGGTGTGGTGGACGATGGACTCGTCCTCGTACTCGCCTTCCTCCCCAGCGTCGTCCTCCGCCTCGGCGGCGTGCTCCGCGCCGCCAGCCTCGCCGGACGGGCTGCCGCCCACGCCCATCGCGCGCCCGAACTTCTGCAGAGCCTCGGGGTCGTTCCAGTACCTGATGAACCATCAAACACGCATTCAATCATCGCTTGTTGATCGAAGGAACAAAACAAGCTAGCCAGAGCCAGGACAGCAGCTTCACTGACTTCATCATGGCGGCGGGGCCGCCGGACTCGATCTCGTCGAGGATGGGCTTGAGCGTGGGGTCCTCCTTCATGCGCGCGACGCGGGCCTCCAGCTGCTCCTTGTGCGCCGGGTTGGTGAGCCCGCCCAGCATGGTGGACACGGCGGGGTCCTGCATCAGCGCGCTGCCCAGCCGCTCCGCCATGGCCACGAACTGCGGGTTCTGCATCAGCTGCTGCATCGTCGCCACGTACTTCTGCGGGTCCAGCGCCGCCGCCGCCGGGGCCGCCTGCTGCTGCTGCTGCTGCCGCTGCCGTGGGGACACCACCGTCTTCTGCAGCTGCTCCGCCATCTCCGTGAACGCCGGGTCCTTGGCGATCTGCTCCGCCATCTCCTTAATGCTAGGGTCCTGCCACCGACGACTCAACATTTGTCAATCAACAGCCGGCCAGGCCACCCTCGGAAATTCACGAGGTAGGCCAGTTAATCAACCTCTTTCGGATAACATCAAACTCAGCTAAACGTGACAAAATTTGATATTTTTTAAGTTCAATTTGTTATATATACTAAGTTTCGTCGTAAGAAAGACTAGAGTCTTGCAGAAGGATCGGATGAGCAAAAGCAAAGTGATGAGTCGGCAGCGTACATTGAGAAGGTTCATCATGGTGGAGAAGTCGAAGGGGTTGGCCGGCGCCGACGGCCCTGCCCTGCGTGCCGCCCCAGCCGGTTGAGGCTGAGCCTGTGGCTGTGGCTGTGGCTGCTGCTCCGCCGCCGGCGCAGGCTCCTCTGTCGTGACAGCAGCAGCAGTCTTCTCCTCTGCACAAACACGACCACCACCACCACAAGTTCGTCTTGAGATTCTCGATTACTTCATTTCATGGTTGCAAATCGCGCACGCGGCACGCCAAGGACAGAAAAGAAGAGAACAGAAAGCATGGCATGGAGAAGAATCAAATGAAATTGCTGACCTTGCGCAGCCATGTCGACGGCGGCGGGGAAGAAGCAGGCGATGGCGATGAACCGAGCGAGCGAGCGAGGATGACGATAAGGTGGGTGCCTCTGGCTGCAGCCTGCAGCTGTGGCCTGTGGAGAGGAGAGGAGCTGGGAAGGGAAGGCGACCAGCCAGAAGCGCCCACGCCGTGATTTGGCTTATATAGCGTTTGAGTGATTGCAATTTGTACACATGGATGATGGATGCTGCAAGGAGCATCTCTATTCACAGAGAACCAAAAAAAAAAAAAAAGGTAAAAGCACCACCACCACAGGTAGATCTCCCCTTACAAGTCTTCAGTGTTTTGCGGTCTTTTCAGGTAAAAAAAAAAATCGGTTCTTCAGTATTTCTTGATGCAGATTAAGTTGTCCATGAAATGAAAGTTTTTTTTCCTTTTGTTTGGTCTCTTGGAAAGCATGGAGTATAGACTTTCAAAGGTGAAGTTGACAGTTCTGTGACTATCATTTATCTTAAATAAATAAAGACCTTAGTAAAATGGAGACCTTGTAGTTTGTTTTCCAACCTACTGTATAATATAACAAAGCTGCGCATGGCACATGATTCAAGAGGGGGGAAAGGAGTTCAGCTGGTTTATAAGCTTGCAGATTTTACCTAATTTAATAGTATTTTGAGAGAGAAAAATAAGTTGAAACAAGCCGGCTAATTGAACAAGCAAACATTGTCTACAATCTTGTGTGATTTCGGGAGGAAAAGAGAATCAAATCGGTGAGGCTGAGACAGTAGATTCCCACTGTTTCTCCCTAGTAGTAAATCAAAAACCAGTTAAACTGAAAGATTGAGAAGCTTCTTGGGATTTTCCTTTTAGCATCTGATCCCTGTGGCGTGGGCCAAAGAGATGTGTTGAGGTGCCAAGCTTGTAGCATGCCATGCAATGGAGGGCCCACCAAAGCATGGGGAAATCCGGATCAGGGATTTGAGATAGCAAATGTGCGGATGCAATACCTTCCCTCGCCTGCTTGTTGTCCACCGATGCTGTTTTTTAGCTTCTCATCACGGCATTGTAGTTGTACTTTTCTAGTTTTGTCGTCATCACTCAACTGGTTAGTACCGTTTTTTTTTTCCCTAAGAGCACACATCCACTTATTATTCTTTTGAGTTAGAGAAAAATGGGTTAAGAGAAACTTATAACATCTATCTTCGATCTCTAACGCTGTCTTCTAAGTTTATATGTTTACGAATATAAAAGAGGGCTTAGGAGATAATAACAATTCTCCGCATAACAAAGCTTTTCACCTTTTCTCTGTAGATCGATAGAATCTGTGCGGCAAGAGCTCCAAACATGGAAGAACTTCACTGTTATCATTGTGGCCTTAGAAAGCGACCTCCAAACCATCCAACAACGGCAAAACCACTGCAAAAGTGCAGTAGCATATAAAGGCAACACATTGTCGAATACTATGGGTATATATGGTTGAATGTTTTCTTCCAGGTAAGAGGGGCAGAAGTGCAGAACAATCAGCTGGAGCGTCTTCAGACACTGGCTGGGCTGTGGCACCGCACAATGGGAGAGGATCAGAGAATGATGTGCAAGTCCCAGTCGCTCGCTGCAGCTCAAAAGGTGGAAAATGGTTTGATGAACCAGCTCAGGTGCATCGCAGCTCGATGGTAGCTCAAGTTCTTTCATTCCCTCTCTCGCGGAGGGCTGCGCATCAGCACATCATTCCTCTGCTTGTTTTATTCCTATTCTATTTACAACTACTACTACTGTGAAAGCCTTTTTTACTTCCTGGAATCTTTTATGTGTACATAGTTCTGCATCTCTTTCATATTTAAATGCCGTCTATGGATACAAACTCCTTAACGGCTCATCGGGTAGTCAAAGCATCTTTAGACCCTCAAATCAAGGCCTACATTTTAAAATTTTATTAGGGGTTTCCTTACTTACTGTTTATTATGATAAACTCCAGTAAAAGACCATAAATCAGGACCTCTACTTTTTTTTTTCTCTTCTTCTGCATATGTATGCACTGTATGTACTCTATCTGTTTCACACCACAACTATCAAAAGATCATGTTTGTGAAGCATACAAGTTGTACATTCTATTTAAGCGAAATAGTGTTAGGAACGCGTGAGAACTGAACACAAGAGAGGGATTGAATTGTGTCTATAAAAAAAACTTGTCACACTCCACTTTTAAGGACAAAAGTAGAATGCATAAATAGCCTTATATGCGCCCCAGGAACAGTCGCACATATAGGATGACAAATTACAAAGAGTATCATCACCTTGTTTATTACATAGCGAACCAATATTTATTACAGAGTATTACGCATAAACAATAAATAACCAAGATATCTTTATTGCGGAAGCTCCACACAGGGACACGTCAACTGATGAACATCAAGCCTAGTACTCATCGCGATAGCTCTCATTCCAACCTCCATCTGTTACCCATCCGGGATTTTTCCAAAATTGAAAGTAAAACAAGCGTAAGTACACAACCGTACTCAACAAGCATAACATGGGTTGATGAGGCTCAAATAAGCTGACACTGTTTGACTGCATTTAACTTTTATATCTTAATCATATTGAAGCATAGCATCAAGGTAGTGATAATTCCTATATTCTCATGATCAAAATAACATTAACCAGTGTGTAGCAAGAACGACATTAAGATGCACACATTAACAATTTAAGAACCATTATCTTTTGTAAATGTGTCAAGGCCGCCCTAACCGAAGGGCACGGATAATATATTGATTTAAACTCTGATCAGAGGTGTACACTTTCACTGTGAGTCATGTTTTGCAACTGAGTGGACTTATAACTTCCAAACCACCACAAAACATATAAAGCCTCCTATAGGTTCTCCCAACCAATCAGAGATGCGGAAATTCCCTTGTGTTAGGAACTCCCCTTCCAATATGGCACACACCTACCTGGCTATACTCATAAGGACAGAGGCAGTCCTAAACCCCAACTTCCAGACCACCAACCAGCTAGAAAAGGGCCTACAAGTGACTAGAGCCAGAGCCATATAGCCCTCACAGCTGTACGGATTCTCCATGATAAATCACTTACAGACAAAAGTCCATGTTTGTTAAAAGTCATCATTTTCGTTGATAGCATAACACACATCAAGTTATAAGATCATGATCATTAGAGCACTAGCATCATAACTACCCAATGCAACCCAAAAGGTTCAAGGAATCAGGATATCAAAGCTAGTTATAATCTCTAGGTCATCAAAGACACATGCATATGAATTGTTATTAATAGTGAATAGGTAACAAGGATGGTCCATGCTATACTTGCCTTGATTCACAAGGTCCTGCTGATCCTCAAAGTAGCTTTGCTCAGCAAAAACCTCACCGTCTGAACTCGACATTAACAATCAACACCAGACAATCCAATCGAGCATACATACACGAAGCAAACAAAGAGCTATTAGAGGAACAGTACATCAATCTCATCAAAACAGAATAAAAAGGTTATAAAACTATTCTACTCGTTTCTACGATCACACAGACGTCAAGTTCACCGAAATCGGACTTATAACGGCGGAGATATGAATTTTCAAAGATTTCCTATATATAAATAAATAATTTAAATATAGACTAAAATATAAACTTTCCAAAATACTTCAAGATTAGTATCACTGCGTAGATTATGAAATTATGAATCTAACGCAATTTGAACGGATCAAATCGGAGTTAAAACGCGAAAGTTATAAGCTTTTAAAGATAATGGCAAAACTGTAATTAAGTGAAAACGTTTCTGAACTGAAACGGGAAAATACGTTTTTCAGAGAAGAAAACGTATTATGGAAGCAGTTATAAAGGAAATACGCTTTCCAGAGGACAAAGCGTATTATGGATCTGCTAAGAAAAATTTACGTTTTCTCGTGGAGAAAACGGATTCTGACCACGGCGCCAGGGACTCTTAACAGAATAGATCAAAGTTCAGGGGTTTATTTGCAAAAGTGCCCCGCGAAGCGTTACGGTGGATTTCTGGCCGTCCGATACAAAACGGACGACGCAGATTCAAGGTCCAAAACGGACAACCGGTCGGACCAGGTCTGATGTTGTCCGATGTTGCCCGATGTTGTTCGATCGGACAACGTCCGATCGCGGCCCGGACCAAATTTCGATCGCGGCGGCGTCCATGGCCGTCGGCGTACGGAACTCACCGGAGTTCATGGAACTCACGACTCCGACCACCATTAAACACAAGACCAGTACCGTTCGATAGAGGAGCTTACACCGCGCTCACCTGAGGCGAAGATGGGGACCGAGGTGACGCGAGGACGGCGTATGGCTCGGAGCGGCGGACGGCGGCGAGCTGCACACGATCGGAGCTCGAGTTAGGCAAAATTCGACCAAAAGAATTACACCAACGCGCTCAGGAGACCAAGGGAGGACTTGCAGACCGGTTAATGGCAAGGATGAACTGGCGATGGCGGGGAATTTGGAGATTTGGCGGCCGACGGTCAATGGCGGCGGCTAGGGTTTCACGCGTGGCTCGATGAAACCGAAGGCGGCGCTGACTTAGGGTTGCGGGTGGAAGTTGCGGCGTGGAGTCAAAGGCTTAAATAGCCTGGAGTAGCGGCTCGGGCGGAGCGAGTCACGCGGGGTCGGTTTCGACGTCTGGGTCGCGGCCGAGTCGGAGGAGGACGAAGGCGACGCGGGGTCCACCTGTCGGCGACGCAGAGAGAGAGGGGCGGACGCGGACGCAACGTCTTGATGGGCCGGCGGCATGCAGCCCAAGAAGAAAACGACGGCGCGCGCGGATGGGCCGAGCGGAGGCAGGGAGAAGCGGGCCGCCGGTAGGCCGAGCGGGCCGAAGGCCAGGAAGGAGAGAAGAAAGGGTTTTCCATTTATTTGAAACATTTTCAAAGCAATTTTAAAAGAATTTTGAATTCCAAATCAAATTCAAACATCACACAAGAAAAAATATGCACCAGCATGAATGCACAAGCATGTTTCTACCATGTTGCAGCTTTATTTTCATAAAACATTTGTTTTGTCATTTATTTATCCACCCCAAAAATCATTTTGACTATTTATATATATATATTTTTGGAAATTGAAAACTAGGGTGTTACAAAACTCAATCGAGGACCTTGTCATGATCATAATCTATCATCATAGCAAAACTTAAAAGTCAAGAAGTGCCAAAGTCTGGCACCGATGTGTTTTTTGACAGGACATGGTGGAGACAGTTCGTTAATACATTGCCCATTCTGCCCCCACCCAGTTTCTTTGGAGTTGAGGCAACAGTCAAAAGAATTGCATTTGTTTGGTACTTGTGGACTATGTATTTGTTCGTCCAACTACTGTTGCTTATCGTGTCGAGTAGGATGTGTCTGAATGTTTGTTTCAGAGAATGGAAACGCATTCCTCTGTTCAGCTTGCTTGGCTCAGCGAGAGTTCAGAACTGAAATGGGAGCCCCAACTGAATGAATGCTTCACAGGACTGAGAAGGTCCGTTCCGTGTCTCCCATCTAAATTTACTCCCATCCCAGCACGCGGCGCGCCATTGGAGAACTGGCCCGGGCCGGCCGCCGGCCCCTCAGACTTGCCTTTGTCTTCGCCACCACCCTACGTGTACGTCACTAGCGCGCGGCGCGGGGCCAACCGCCAGCACCAACCCTGTCCGGCAGCCTGTCGTCATCAGACGGCATTGGCACGGGCACTGGAGTTGCGCATCGGATCACAGCAGCTACTGTCCACTGTCATGCGGCTGCTGTCCAAGTCCAACAAGCTACGATTCCCTTTCCTCCCCCAAATGTCCGCGTGCCCGGCACCGGCAGTGTTCACCTTCCTCCTCGTCGCGCTTCTCTCCTGCTGCTGCCAGGCCGCCCGAGCCATCCGGACACACGGCAGCGGCGGCTATGTCTCCGCGGTCGGCGACCCTGGCATGCGGCGCGACGGCCTCCGCGTGGCCTGGGAGGCCTGGAACTTCTGCAACGAGGTCGGCCAGGAGGCCCCCGGCATGGGCAGCCCCCGCGGCGCCGACTGCTTCGATCTCGGTCCGTCCATCACTCTCTCTCCCGTCCCGTGCACACATTAGAATGAATCGCCAATTCAATTCGGTTGCCATGCCACCAAGATTCGATGATTCTGTTTCTGTTTTCCGAGGACGGATTCCAGTTCCACGGCTGAATCTTTCTTTATTCCGCAGAGACGAGCTCCGACGAGCACGGGCGGCCGGTGTACTCGGTGGCGCACCTGGTGAGCGACGCCGACAACCGCCTGGGCGCGGGCGACCCGTTCCCGGGGTCCCCGCCTGGTGCGGCCCCCATCACGGACGCCGACCTCTACGCGCCGGCCAAGGAGCTCTACCTCGGCGACCGGTGCCAGGTGGCCGACACCCCGGCGCCGTGGCAGTTCTGGATGGTCATGCTCAAGAACGGCAACCTCGACACCACGGCGGCCATATGCCCCGAGAACGGCCGCCCCACGCGCCCGTTCCCGCAGACGTCGCGATTCCCGTGCCCCGGCGGAGCCGGGTGCATGAACCAGCCGCTGGTGTTCCACAACCGCACCGCGATCGACGACGCCGGACGGTGGCTACGCGGCGGCATGTTCGGGACCTACGACCTGGATGCCGCCAATCGACTCGGCGCCGGCGGCGACGTGTCGTTCTACTCCGTGACGTGGGAGAAGGAGGTGGCGGAGACCGGTAGCGGCGGCGGTGGGTGGGCGTTCCACCATAAGCTGCGCACGTCCAGCAAGTACCCGTGGCTGATGCTGTACCTGCGCTCCGACGCCACCAGGGGGTTCTCCGGCGGCTACCACTACGACACCAGAGGCATGACCAAGCAGGTGCCGGAGTCGCCGGACTTCAATGTGCGGGTGACCCTGGAGGTGAAGCAGGGCGGCGGACGCAACAGCCAGTTCTACCTGATGGACATGGGCAGCTGCTGGAAGAACGACGGGCGCGCCTGCGACGGTGACACGGCGACGGACGTGACCCGGTACAGCGAGATGATCATCAACCCGTCGACGCCGGCGTGGTGCACGCCGTCGCGGATCGACCAGTGCCCGCCGTGGCACACGTTCCGGAACGGCAGCCGCGTGCACCGCACCGACGGGCGCCGGTTCCCCTACGGCGCCTACCACGTGTACTGCTCCCCCGGGAACGCGGCGAGCGCGGAGCAGCCCACCACCTACTGCGACGCCTACAGCAACCCGCAGGCGCAGGAGATTCTGCAGCTGCTGCCGCACCCGGTGTGGGGCGAGTTCGGCTACCCGACGGCGAAGGGGCAGGGGTGGGTCGGTGATCCCAGGACGTGGGAGCTCGACGTCGGCGCCATGTCGCAGGCGCTCTACTTCTACCAGGACCCCGGCACGCCGCCGGCCAGGAGGCGGTGGACGTCGCTCGACGTCGGGACGGAGATTTACGTCAGCGACAAGGCCGAGGAGGCGGAGTGGACGCTCAGTGACTTCGACGTCCTTGTGCCGGACGACTGTATCAAGGGGTCACAGCAACGGGCCAGCAACAGCTGCTGGTAGAAACTTACTTTACGTTGCGTACCAGGCTAAGGTGTTAACATTTTTCTTTGTAATAATAATACAAAGAAAGGGTGACACTGTTATTGTTCTCACTCTCACAGATGCCATTTGTTTGCAAACAACACCTACACTGGTATGATTAAAGAAGCAAATTCTTGTTCTTTCTTTAAAAGGGATAATGAAGAGGAAACAATTCTAGTTGAAACTTGCAAGAAATACTAGAGTAACTAGAAAGACAATGAGACAAGAGATAGACAATGAGACAAGTCTGCTTGTGCCATCTAAATTCTTCGGATAGCTGCTCCTTTCAGTTGCATGTTGATTGTTGTGCCATCTAAAGATATATATTGTGCTAACATGTTGGTGGTCAGAATCAAGGGGAAAATGATTCTATATAGTTGTATACTGGAAAACTACTTGTTCTAAATTGACGTTGATAAAAAAACTCTGAATAAAAACGATCCCACTGTTTCTAAAAACACAGCATTGCATTATGCAAACATGAAAGAACTCCCCTGACCACAGAACGGGGGCAGAAAATCAAGTGCCAGAATATACTAAAGCAAATATCGAACACAAATTCTGGGCGAGGCACCTTGGATGCATTATTATTTTACTTTGTCACTTTGGCCTTAGATAAATGCCCCTGTAAACGACCCAACAAGGGCAAATCCACTGCTAAAAGGCAGTATCAGCAAAGGGAGTTCAGATGAACGACCTACCACTTTGGCAGCAGCTCAAAGATGGAAAAGTTTTGATCAACTGGAGCAAACATCCAACCCTGGGTCTCCTCCGCTGCTGGGCTGCATGGTTCTTCCACATAGCCAATGGCGAACCAGTGCCAGCAAAACAAGCTCAAAACACACCGATTTTGCAATTTCTTCAATCGATGCAAAGCCCTGCTTTGAGCAAACAAATATATCACATGTCCTCATGGAACGTTCCTATTTCACTACAAAAAAGCATTGCTGAGCACCAAAATCAGCCCAAAACCTGATGGCACTTTCATGAATATCTGTGGATTCCAATGTTGAGGTCCAATGATATGGATGCCAGATATGGCAATGTTTGGGGTCAAGCAGCTTTTACAAAGCATCACCATCCAGTTAGAAGAAGAGCCCCTCCATTCCTACTTGCAGTGAGGAGTATTTGCTATGTACTAGTACCACATCAGTATTCCACTAGACGGCTATGTTCTAGTACCACAATAGTGTCCCATGTGAACAGCATCACATTTGCAGATGGACTCAAAAGAGATGAAGGCTACAACAGTACATATATGTAAGATTGCCAACATTAGAAGCCTGCACACTTCTTGTTCATGGTACCAAGTCCAAAAGATACGCAGAATGACAGATGCTCATGCTTGCTGCATACATACTCTTACCAAGCATCAACATCCTAGTTAGAAGAAGGTCACTGAAACGATCTCGATTTCCGCAAAGGGAAATCCACAGAGCCGAAGTGTAATATGACCATTTAAATCACATTACCCGATAACAGTTGAATACTATAATCCATACATCGAACAAAAGAGTGCAATAGAGAGGTTTACAATAACTTATTACATCACCACTTGGCGGAATCAGAGTTCATGCAGTATAACAATAAAATCTTAAGGTGCGGAAGCTATCATCTTCGATCTAACTTGAGCGTAGGCACGAAACCCTCAATCGCTGTACTCCCCAGAAGAGTACTCACTCCTTGAACCTGAAACCAAATTTTTAGTACGATTTGTACTGGCCACACTCCCACCCTATGCATTATTTTGTGGAAGTTGGATGCAAAAAGGATATATCAAAAGAAACCTATAAGGTTGGGGTTTCCTATGCATTATTCAAGTATATAAATAACAACATAGTAAATAAGTTTTAAACACATTCTCATCCCACACATCCATCACCATCCATCTCTGTAGCACCATCCCAACTCCTCCAACACCATCTTAGACTCAAGCCGACAAGCTAACTCCCTCTCGGCTTATCTCAGTGGCCCGCAGCCCTCAACCTGGCTCACGACCGAAAAACATACTCAGGGGAAGGTAGAACACTCCACTCTCTAGTCCGGTGCATGCGAAACTCAGGAAAGGTCCATAGCCAAAGGATTGGCATATGTATCGATTGATCAACCATACACTCTGCAGAGGTTTCACTAATCCACTAGATAACCATCATCGGTATTGATCACCACCTAGACAGATTTCGGGCGCCTACTGTCATAGAACGATGCCACTCTACCATCCAGCTCTAGATCACTGAAACTGTGAAGAGAGCATGTATCCGCTCCCATAGAGGATGCCATGCCATGTACCCACTCCCGAAGGGGGTGCCATGATCATCTCGGTAGGGTGTTAGCTCCATCCCATGCATATACCTTCCTATCACTACTCGCCTAGCAGTAGTGGCATTGATCTATCCAGTGGTTCGGCCGTCTCCCCCCCCATGGAGATCGAGTGAAAAGCAAGAGATTCCTAAGGTCCGCATACCAGCGCAGCAGTTTCTAAGTGTGACCAAACCAGGATATCTTTATCAGGGTTTATCTTTAACGTGCTACCACGGCACCTTCGTCCCGGGCTCCACCTCTCGGAGGATCACACCCAAAGACCACCATCACATCTCAGTTAGCCCGCCACAGGCTCCTCTCATGGGAATGTCCAGATCCATTCCCTGGTAAGACTTGCTCCAAAAGCTCGTCGTAGATCCCGGCTCGATCGACTCAACCCTCACCCTACTCCTTGCCGTAAGTTCCACCCCAAAACCCAGATACAGCATCATCAGCTCACATGCCCATCTGATCCATCAACTCACACATCCAACCTGGCACCCTCTAGGTCTTTCCAGGGTTCATCACATTGTATCAAAATGTAAGCGAGTGAAGTATATATTTATATAAAAATATAGCAGATAAGCAAGTGGCTAACATAACAGCGGATAAGCAGGTGAAAGTTTACAACAAGGTAGGGCTCATCAAGTAATAATCTATCATGCAATCCTAACACAGGCAATGCATTATAGCAGTAGGAATTTAAAGCACTAGCCATACTACATTTGCCATGCGTAATGGGATCTACGAGGTTGGATGAGGTGTGGCACCTTCACTGATGTAGTTGTCGGACTTCTCCTAGTAGTCACTGTCATCATACTTGTCCTCGCTCGAGCCTGTAATGAGAATTAATGGTCGCGGTAGCGACCCCTATAGATTAGCACAAAGAATAAATGCCAAATAGAAGATCCAAATGCACTCAAACATATCCTAGATAGATAGGACTCGATTTATAGAAAATTTGGATATGTGGATCGCATTTTTCGGAGCTCGTATGAATTAGTTATGAATTTTCAAAGATTTAACCATTTTCTGAAAAAGAAAAAGGGTGGATTTTTCTGGTGCTGACATGTGGCAGCTCGGGATCCACTTGCAGGTACTCAGTCCATGATCACCACATCCATCATCTTCTTGTCGAAGCGATCTCCTCCTCTGTTTCCTTCCCCACGGTGTGTCGAGGGGTCGAACTCGAGGGTTGGTGTGTCGAAGTGTCAAACTCGAGGGTCGGCATATCGATGTGTCGATCTCGAGGGTCGGCGTATTGATGTGTCGAACTCAAGGGTCGGTGTATCGAGGTGTCGAACTTGAGGGTCGGCGTATCAATGTGTCGAACTCGAGGGTCGGTGTACCGAGGTGTTGAACTCGAGGGTCGGTGTATCGAGGTGTCGATCTCGAGGGTCGGTTCGAGCGCGTCCATTATCTTTTGCCGAAGTGATCCCCTCCTCTATTTCTTTCCCCATGTTGTGTCGAGGGGTCGCACTCGAGGGTCGGCTCGAGCGCGTGTTCCGTCTTGGACGAGATCGGCTCGAGCGCGGGGTTCCTCCTCGGTGATCGGTGGTGGGGAAACCCTCGATTCCTGGTGCCACAGTGGATCTCCGATGCCATTAACCCGCCCATCGGCTTCGGGACTTCATGACGGTCACGTTGATGGGCTTCAAGGCGGCAGCTTTGCTTCCGGTGACGAGCTCCACGGCTGATGGCGGCTCGACGGCGACGGCGCTCGGTGTACACTTCACATCGAGTCACTCCAGCGCCAATTGGTGGCGTAGATGCATGATTGGAGTCATGGAGCATTTGCCTGAGGCACCGGCGGTGACCAAAAGCCACGACAGAGTCCGCGCGGGCAACAACTCCCACGGTGAAACTCCGGCGTGTCCATGGTGCATGGCTACGGCTCTCAGGAAGGGTCCACGGCCTCCATCTCCTTGTCCAATCGATGCAGCATGTCACGGCGGAGCTCCTCGGCCTCTTCTTGATCCCCGTGGTGGTCGGAGATGGTAGGAAACGACGGTGAACGGCGACGCTCTAGAGCAGCGGTGCACGGACACGACGGCTGGCAAGGTGGCTCGGGTCGGTGCTTCGGCGAGGCAAACGCGGAGCCAAGGGGCGCACGGAGTCCGTCTCATCAAGACGAGCGCGGATCCGAGGTCGATGGAGGGCAGAGCTCGATGGTGAGGCGGCTGGGTGACTTCATCGCGGCGGCGCTCTGCGCGCGGCGGTTGGCAAGGCGGCACTCCGGTCCGGCATCCTCCCGATGCCGTGGTCCAAGGGCTGGGCTAGACCGTGTGTGTGCGTGCGGGTGTCCAAGATGGCCGGCAGAGGCCTCGGCCTACGCGCTCCCAAGGCGGAGCGCCATGACCGGCAGCAAGGTCGGGGCGGAAGAGGGTGATGGCGGCGGTGCTCACCTATGGTTGACGAAGATGGAGGCGCGGTTCAAGTCCAAGCTTCGGTGTTCTTGTGGCTCCGGCTTGTGGTACGGCCTCCCCTTCTTGCTCCTGGCGCAGCAGCACGACGGAGCTCCTCTTCTTCTCCAATTCCGGCGGCGGACAACTTTCTCTTCCCCGCCTCCTTCTTCTCCTACCTCCCCTCCTTCTCCAAATTGAGCGGCTCGAGATGAAATTGAGCTCCACTAGAGTGGTGGCGGCGGCCTGGGAACCCTAGAGCTCCGGTCCCTTGCTTATATAGGGCAGAGGTGGAGGTAGGTGGCCGGCGGACGGCCGATCACGGCTCTGGCTTGATCAAGCGGCCAAGGAGGGGTCTAAGTCGCCGGTGGGGTGCTCGGTCTGGGTCCATGGAGCAGCGAGAGAGGGCTAGGTAGGGCTGGGTGAGCCTAAGCTTTACAGCGACAGCGCTCCACCACAGCGGCAACGCATGTGCGCGCGCGCGGGAGGGAAAAATCCCCGCGGCCGTGGGTGCTTTGTGCAGGGGTTGTCGGGCCAAGTGACGTGCGGGCGAGCGTTGATGCGGATCGAGCGGCCGAGGCAGGTTGCTTCAAGGCGACGCGGGGGAACAGCGCCTGGCAACGGCGATGTCAGCGCGCTCGCGGCCGGTCGGGTGACCTCAGTGGCGCTTATGACAGGCGGGGTCCACAGCGGGTCCCGGCCGTCAGCGGCAGCGGGGGCGACGGCGTGGCGCTGGCGCGGGCGCGGCGCTTGCTGGGCGCTGCAGCGCGTGGGCGAGCGGGCGAACGCGCGGGAGAGCGGCCGGGCCGGCGGTCGGCTTGCTGGGCTGGGCTGGTTGGCCCGCCCGAAGGCTTTTTCCTTATTCCTTTTCTTTTTCTTTTATTTTTCCATTTTCAAATACATTTATATATACATATATATACATGTGATGTGTGAATTATGAGCAACAAAATAGTGAGCATACATGGCCCGAATAATGTTAGGGTATTATTCCCTTAATATTTATTTGTCTAAATAAATATTATATTTTTCATTTTTATTTTTTAACACATAAACCAAATAAAATCCAAATCACTCTTGTAATGCAACATGATGCATGAACTATTGAAACATTGAGACAAAGCTTTGGCAACATTAAAATATATCAAATGAAACATGAAGCATTTACATGAGACATTAATTAATTAAAAACACATGAATGCTATGCATGAGATGATGGGGTTAACGTAAGGTTAAGGGGGTAGATGATGACATGTTGCACCACATCACTTAGGGTTTTGTCGAAAAAAAATTTATAGCTCAGATTTTCAGGTTGTTACAGTCACCCTACTTGCACTCCAGGAGTTAGCACATTCCTACTGGCCAGCATCAGCTTTCTTCAGGTTCCTCCACTTGTCCCTCAGATCAAGTGGCATTCGTGTCCTGTTAAACACATGACGGCCATATTCTAGTATCTGGGCCCATGGAAATGGTGCACCGTCTTGTGGAGTGAATATTGGCATCGCTTCCTGGATCATCACAGTAAAAAGTATAAATACACATGGCCAAGCGAGGCATAATTACTTACAGCCCTGGCCTGTGAAAAGCCAGCGTCAAAGATGGTGTTTCAACAATGAAAATTTATATCCAAAGAATGATTACCCTCAAAATAGTTTCTTCTTCTTCTTCCCAAACGACATATCTCCGTGGTCTAGTTCTGGGAATAGCATTAAATGGAACATTTCAGAAATGAAATTTCCTATAATAGATGGAAAATGATAATATTTGAACAAGGCATGACCTGTAGTACCCTAAAAGAAAGTTGCCTCAACTTTTAAGCTCTGGTCTCCTTTTCTATATGTGCAGAACATTTTATCACCGCACCATAACAGAGGGTAATACCATCGGTGCGCGGTCAAAGATTGGATAATCATAACAAAATACCAATGCTAAGTACCTATGTTGGCATGTTGCAATTAAGTCTGATCTAATTCGATATATCATAGAACTAAGTAACTAACCATGTTTGTGTGTGAAAGTCACTCATCTGAATTTAAAAATTAATGCATGATAAAAGGCCTAAGACCTTAAAATAAGATCAGCTTTGATAAAACTATTGTCATGAGTCATGACATAGTTAATGTTCCCTATTCTCTCAAAAGGCTTAAGACCTTAGAAGTTCAACTAGTGTCAAAACTGACCACCGCCACCTTATCCAAGATATTGAGACAACAGAATAATGTAAACTGTTTGAGCAAGAACAAAATACACACTACATGCAAATGCCACCCCCACTGATATCCATGTAGAGCTTTATTATTTGCATATGTTGACCAGCACACTCAGATATCATTCAATCCCAAATTAGGTACAGACCTCAGTCATGTTTAGTTAATCCAGCAAAGTTGTATTGACTAACCTTTTCATAAGATTCCACTTATTCTTCAAATCTTTTGGCTGGCGCATACTCTGAAACACATCACAACCATATTTTAGTACCCGAGCCCAGGGAATTCCGCCACTATTCTTCGGTCTAAATTTTTCAACCGCTTCCTGTAAAAAGTATAAATACACATGGCCAAGCGAGACATATACTGCAAACCTGGCCTGGGAAAAGCCAGCGCCAAAGATGGTGTTTCAACAATGAAAATTAACATCCAAAGAATGATTACCCTCAAAATAGCTACTTCTTCTGCTGTCCAAACGCTATTTGTGCGTCTTCCAGGTGGTGCAACAGGATTGGAGCTGCAAGACATGTGCTCAGTTCTTGGAATAGCATTAAATGGAATATTTTCAGAAAAGAAATTAATGGTAAATATTTGAAGAAGTCAAGACCTGTACTACTCTAAAAGAAAGTTGTCTCAACTTTTATGCTCTGGTCTCCTTTTCTATATACAACAACAACAACAATAACAACATAGTCTTTTGTCCCAAGCAAGTTGGGGTAGGCTAGAGATGAAACCCAAAAAAGGCATGAAAACAAAGAACACATAAATAGTACAAGAAAAAGATTACGGTTCAGGCACGTTAATTGCTAGTCTCTAAGCGCTCCTATCCATAGCTAAATCCTTAAGGATATTCCACTCCTTAAGGTCTCTCTTAACCGACTCGTCCCAAGTCAGTTTAGGTCGACCTCTACCTCTTTTTACATTATCGACCCGCTTTAGAACCTCACTACGCACCGGTGCCTCAGGAGGCCTCCGTTGGACATGGCCAAACCATCTCAACTGGTGTTGAATCAATTTTTTCTCAATTGGTGCCACCCCAACCCTATCCCGAATATCGTCGTTCCGGACTCTATCCCTCCTTGTGTGCCCACAACAACATCGTAACATATGCATCTCTGCTACACTCAATTACTGGATATGTTGCCTTTTTGTAGGCCAATATTCAGCACCGTATAACATCGCCGGACGAATCGTTGTCCTATAAAACTTACCTTTTAATTTCTGAGGTACCCTTCTGTCACAGAGGACGCCTGAAGCTTGACGCCATTTCAACCAACCGGCTGAAATTGTATGCCTAACATCTTCATCAATGTCACCATCCTTTTGTAGCATTGATCCTAAATACCGAAAAGTATCCTTCTTGGCCACCACTTGCCCATCGAGGCTAACGTCTCCCTCCTCATTCCTAGTCGTGCTGAAATCGCACCTCATGTACTCGGTCTTGGTCCTACTAAGTCTAAACCCTTTCGACTCTAACGTGTGCCTACATAGGGTGGTTTCGACTCTAACGTGTGCCTACATAGGGTGACAGGGGTAATACCACCGGTGCGCGTCGAACATTGCATAATCATAACAAAAATACCAACCGCTAAATACCCACATTGGCATATTGCAATTAAGTCTGATCTAATTTGATATATCATAGAACTAACCAGGTGTATGTGAATATCTCTCATCTGAATTTGAAAAACAGTGCATGACAAAAGGCCTAAGACCTTAAAATGAGATCAGCTTTCCATAGAATCATTGTCATGAGTCATGACATAGTTAATGTTCTCTGTTGTCTCAAAAGGCCTAAGACCTTAAAAGTTCGAATAGTGTCAAAACTGACTGCCGCCGTGCTATCCATGATATTGAGACAACAGAATAATGGAAATTTTCACTCAAAACAAAATGGAAACTTTTGAGCAAAAACAAAAGACACGCTACATGATTGGAGCTGCAAGACATGTGCTCAGTTCTTGGAATAGCATTAAATAGAACATTTTCAGAAATGAAATTTACTAAATAGATGGAAAGTGATAATATTTGAACAAGTCAAGACCTGTAGTACTCTAAAAGCATGTTGGCTCAACTTTTATGCTTTGTCTCTCCTTTTTTATATGTGCAGAACATTTAATCACAGCACATAACACAGGGTAATACCATTGGTGCACGTTCAGCATTGAATAATCATAATAAAATACCAATGCTAAGTACCTATGCTGGCATGTTGCTATTAAGTCTGATCTAATTTGATATATCACAGAACTAAGTAACTAACCATGTGCATGTGTGAAAATCACTCAGCTGGATTTAAAAATTAATGCATGACAAAAGGCCTAAGACCTTAAAATGAGATCAAGTTTCCATAAAACCATTGTCATGAGTCATGACATAGTTATTTTTCTCTATTCTCTCAAAAGGCCTAAGACCTGAGAAGTTCAAATAATGTCAAAACTGACCGCCCCCAGCTTATCCATGATATTGAGCCAACAAATAATGTAAACTGTTTGAGCAAGACCAAAATGCACACTACATGCAAATGCCACCCCCACTGATATCTATGTAGAGCTTTATTATTTGCATATGTTCATCAGCACACTCAGATATCATTCAATCCCAAGTTAGGTACAGACCTCAGTCATGTTTAGTTAATCCAGCAAAGTTGTATTGACTAACCTTTTCATTTGCCTCGACTTCTGCTTCAAATCAGCTGGCTGGCACATCCTCTGAAACACATCACAACCATATTTTAGTATCCAAGCCCAAGGAATTTGGCCATCATTCTTCAGAGTTTAATTTTGCTACCGCTTCCCGGATCATCACAGTAAAAAGTACAAATACACATGGCCAAGCAAGACATAATTGCATACTGCAAACCTGGCCTGGGAAAAGCCAGCGCCAAAGATGGTGTTTCAACAATGAAAATTTACATCCAAAGAATGATTACCTTCAAACCAGCTTCTTCCTTTTCTGTCCAATCAAGTCTTTTGGTTCTTCGAGTTGGTGCAACAGGATTGGAGCTTCAAGACATGTGCTCAGTTATTGGAATAGCATTAAATGAAACATTTTCAGAAATGAAATTTCCTATAATAGATGGAAGCATAAGACCTTAAAAGTTCAAATAGTGTCTAAACTTATCTCCGACATCTTATCCATGATATTGAGCCAACAGAATAATGCAAACTGTCTGAGCAAGAACAAAAGACGCACTACATGCAAATGCCACCCCCACTGATGTCCATGTAGAGCTTTATTATTTGTATATGTAGACCAGCACACTCAGGTATCATTCAATCCTAAATTAGGCATAGACCTCATTCATGTTTAGTTAATCTAGCAAAGTTGTATTGATTAATCTTTTTACTTTGTAAACACAGAAATTGAGACTAAAGTAAAGGAAAGAAGCGGCATTCTGATTCTGACACTTACTCAGGCAGAGGCCCGGGTTCAGATGCATCTGTTGGTAAGGCATGAGTGCTCAGTGCTTCATGACTGGAAACAATAGCTGACTGATTGCTGGAGCCAACATGATCTGCCCCCTCTACATCGGCACAGTGAGGTAGATTTGGAGACTCCTGTCTAGAAGATTCTGGTTCAACTGCAGCAGTATGATCATGTTGGGAAAAGGGCTCACTAATGCTTCCCTGCAAAGGTGCATCACAGCCAGCAGAAGCAAGCACAGATCCAACTGACATGTTCCCCTCCACGATAGGACTCCTTCCTGGGGACCTAGCGCCTAATATAAACCAACAACATTAAGAAAAATACTTTATTTTTTTAGTAGAGTACCTATATTCGAAAATATGGAAGGTATGGACGATTTCTCACCATCTTTTGTAGGACTACTAGAGAAGGCAGGTGGCCATGGTATTTGCATAAGATAAGCAGATTGGCCCTGGAACTCAAACTTGTCCTTGACGCTACATGTGTGGAGGTCGATAACAAAGTGATGGTGCGTTGTTGCCGAGCACAGAATAGCTGTCCCATTGGTGATGGCGCAGGGGCGATAGTACCCAACATGCTCACCAATCACCCGACACATTTGGATATTCTTCACGGGGCCCCCCCAGTCCAACTTCTCCTCGTGTAGCTGCCACATTCTAAGCCTGTGGTCTGCACAGCCATCGGACTCAACAAAACAACATGTATTGTCCTCTCCCTCCCCTATAACGAAGTTTTTGTCACTTGGAAGGGAAAGAACGGAGAAGTGCATGTTGTTTGTGTCGAGCAGCACTGCTGCAGACGTGAGACCGGAGTATGTGCAAAATATCCGGTGTCCGGCGCGCATCACCCCTTGTGGCGTCCCCCGAACGTAGCTGTTCAGAGACTCCCAGGGGTGATCCTGCCAGGTCTTCCTGGTGGAGTCGTACTCCACAGCGCGAGCCTGTCGGTCACGGCCCGGGCCCCAGCGACGGTGCTCCAAGTAGACCACTCGGAACGACGCGGCCGATCCATCATGGCCTTGCAGCAAGCAGCACGCTGCTTCCAAACAATACGGGTCGACGACATGAGGCGGGAAGGGCAGCAGGATGGTTTCGCGGGCCAACGGGCTGCGCACCTCCAGGTCTTCCTTGCCTCTGGTGAGCAGGAGACGGCCGTTGTGGCAGTCGAGGAGGCGGCAATCCTGATCGACCCGGAGATGGCCGAGGATGAAGGCGTCGTCGGCGTCGGGGAGGCGATGGTCCTGGTACCTGCGGATCTGGCCCAAGTTGAAGGCTCTGTTTGCGGCAAAATAGAGGTCGTCGTCCTGAAAAGCACCGCCGCCGTCGTCGTCGCGCTCGTTGTCTTTGGCGAGTTGGATCGAATCCGCCATGTGGAACACCGGGGGGCCGCCGCGCTGGCGCGGCACGTAGACGCCCAGGAAGGGCGAGGACTTGTGGCGCTTGCGGTAGCGCGCGAGGAAGCCGTCGCTGGCGATGGCGTCGCGCCAGCTCCTCTTGGTGCCGGCGGCGTGGACGAGGGCGGCCGTCGTCGGGACGCGGAGCAGGACCTCGGTGAGCATCTCAATCGGGAGGGAGTCGATGGTGGTGAGCTCCGGCTGCGGCTCCGTCGGCGCCGGCGCCGCCATCCTGAAGAGAGCTGTCCGGTCGCGGTCCTTCTCCCCAATGCTTGAGCGAGAACACGGACAGGAAGAACCCCCGGAACCAACCGCGGTCCTCGGCTCAGCGGCGCGGCGCGGCGCGGCGGCGGGAGGTAGATCAATGAGCTGGGGCAGCGGGCGGTGTGGACTGCGGGCGGAGTGAACTGTGAAGCTTTGAACTGCGGTGTGGAGTGTGGCCGCCCCAACGGTCATCTCTCCAGAGCCAACGGGAGGCGGAGCTCCCCATACGGCAGGGTGGGCCCCTCTCTTCCTCCCCTAGTGGCAGGCGGACCGACCTATAGGGCGAGTACCGCCCCCTACCCTGCTGTCCTCTGGCCGGCGACGGCGTTCACCAAGCCCCGGTTGCCGTGCGAGCGCAGGTATATCTCTACGCTTAAAACATCTGCAATATCAGCGCCAAACCCACCGGGCGACCATGGCTACCGGCACACAAAAGGAAACTCCCGCAAAACAATCGTCCCCTGGCGCTAATCGCCTCGCCCGCGTGCGGTGTCCCCCGGCCGTGGTCAAATCATATGCTGAAATAACGGCACCTCACCTCCACCTTCCACGCTCGGCAACCGACCTCCTAAAATCTTGTTGTGCCCGTTTAAAAGAAAAACAGACGCAAGGGTAGCAGTCATGGGCCCGTGGCCTAGATCTGCGCGGCCGCCGGCACATCACGTCCATCTTCCGCGCTTGTACGCGACGTCACCTCGACGCGCCGCCGACGACACGCTGTACTCAACGCTGCATCGACGACGGATGCAATGCCATAGTCGAACAGGCTGTCACACAGCCGGGCACGACGCAGCCGTCGGACGGGCTGCCGCTGCATGTACGCGACGACACAGCTGGGCACGCCGCCGCTGAACACGTATGCGCTACGATCTTTGTTTACTGTAACGCTCCAAAATTTACGCTTTTAAAAATAGGGTTAAAATGATTAAATTTAAATTTTTATACTCATAAAAATCTAGGAAAAATAATATTTTCCTCTAAATTAAAATTTAACATAGGGTTTAGCAATATGTTGTGCATTCATGTCCGTGCATAATTTATTTTGTAATGTTTGATTTTTATTGGGTTGAATAGGGATTCAAAAATCCATTTAAATTTGTATTTGAAAAGGGTTTCAAATAATAGGAAGACAGTTTATTTTTCCCTCCTCTCTCTCTTCCTTGCCTTTCGGCCCGGCCATCCAGACAGCCCCACCGGCGGCCCGCTTCTTTTCTCTCCCCGCCTCCACGCTGGCCCGCTCGGCTGCCGCACCGGCCGCCTTTCTTTCTTCCTTGGTCGGCCCAGCAAGGCTGTTGGCCCGCAGCGCGCGCGCGCCTGAGCTTCATCTTGGGCCGCAGGCCACAGCCCGTCAATACGCAAGCGCCATGTGTACGCCACGTCAGCGCCACGCAAGCGCTGACCAGTCAACCTGGTCAACCGGCCGGTCAGCCTTGGCGTTTTTGCAGAAAGTTCCCTGGATTTTTCTGTAATTACGATTTAGTCCACCGCAGTTCAAATCACACTGCTATTTTTGCAGTTTTAACCCTAAAACCATCGGTATTTATGTTTTAGGTCCAAACCGAGTTTTATTTTAGTTTTTAAATTATTTCTGAATACAAAATTAGTTCAGTTTATTTACGGTTATGCCCTTGACCTTGTTTTAGCCATAACTTTCACGTTTTAACTCCGTTTTTAGCAAACTTATACTTTTTAGAATCGTATCGACGTAAGCTACGCGATCGTAGTGATATTTATCATGTTTTAGCTTTTCAAAATATGACTTATTTATGGGTTAGAATAATGATCTACCAACGTCTTTTTCCAACATGTGAATAGCCTAGATCAACCTCATTAGTTGTGCCACCGCAACGATAGCTCCTTTCTTGGTCACTCTTACGCTCTCGTGATCGTAGTAACAAGCTCTACCGTGTAGACCGCTCTTTCTTCACTATTTCTTTTGATTGATGTTTGTTCTTAGCTTTGTCTATTTGTGTTGCTTGTTTGCTATGAATAGACGAACAACGGTTCATGAGTGCTAAAGATCGGGAGCTGAGGATCGACAAGTACAATTGGAATTGGAGATCAGAAGCTGCAGAATGGAAGATAAAGGATGATGTTTCTCAAGCACATTGCTTTGGGTGTAAAGCAAGTATTAAGACAAGTATAGCTTGGGGTTTTATTTATGTGACTATGATCTTGTGACTAAATTAATGTTTAAGCAATAAAACGATAAAAATAATTTTTTAGCAACTTGAGGATTTATCTGTAACAGAACCTCCGAGATTTACAGTACAGCTGTGAGGGCTATATGGCTCTGGCTTTAGCTCAGTATGAAGCTCTTTTCTAGCTTGTTAGTGGTTCCCTTTTTGGCGCAAGAGGGGTGTGTCCGGGTTAGGTGTAGTTGGACCCCTGTCTATATGTGTATAGGCTGCGGTTGTGTGCCATCTAGAAGGGGGGATACTACATTCGTAGGCGCAGAAACCTTAGCGGCCCTAACTTGTTAGTCAAACTTTTAAAAGGCTTCATAGTGTACCCTGCCTGCTCTCCTTGGAAGAGTTTTGGGAGTAATTAACCCGGGCAGAGTTTAATAAACTGGTATACTAGTCTTGCTCAAGGACACGAGCGGCCTTAGAATCTTTACATTAAGATGATGATTTTTGTTTGCTAACATGTTCATGGTTTATCGTTTTATGCTTCATATATTATTTATGTTACATTGATCATGAGTTGGTGGGTACTGCCCTATTGCTATATTTGTTGAGTTCGACATGGACTCACTCTTGCTATTCTCCCACACCTCAGGAGAAGTTTAGACTTGTGATCAACCAGTCAGTTGGATCCAGTGGAGTGAAGTCTACACCCGGAGTTTGAAGTCGTTTTTTCGCTGTTTATTCATAGGTGATCTTTTATATACTATGTACGTTATACTTAAAGCATTGTACTTGATATTATTTGTAGCTATATGTAGGATTTGTCCCTTAAGACTCACATATAGTGTATATCTGGTTTTGTCCTTAAAACCGGGTGTGACAAGTTGGTATCAGCTCAATGCTGACTGTAGGACGCAAGCCTAATTAGCACTGGTCGATTTGTAAAACATATTTTGTTATAAAACTATTTTTCTTGCTCCGTGATCATTGATTTGTTATTTCTTAACCCTGTCCTATTGTCTCCCCCTTGATAGCTTCCTTTGAGCTAATATTTCTTATCTTCTTGATTTAAGATTTTGTCGGTTTACTAAATATTTCTTATCTCATCTTGTTCAAATTCACGTTGGCCTTTTTCATCATCTATGATCCACTCATTAGGATGCCCGCCATTGCTACAGAAATGCACGAATAGTATCGTTGGCGTGATGTAAGCTTGTCTTGTGTTAATGTGTGTTTTGGATCTTTGTAATGATTGCCATGAAATTGTGCAGTCCACAATTTCATTTAGTTCGTAGGCCTAAGGTTTATGGTTAATGAATAGATAGTTGGGTTTCGGGTTATCCTCTGCTTTCTGCATCTTGACTTCCCGAGCAACCTGTCTTCTTTGGATTATATCTCTGTTCTTCTGCAACCAAGATTCATGGAACAATTCTAGAAAAAATAGACTTCGATATCTTTTTCTAGCCACAAGAATCACCATCATAGCTATTATGGTTTTGGAGTTATGAAAATCACAAGGTGAAGTATATATGATGTTCGAAATCTGAAGCAGTTCTGTTGTGTTAGCTTTTGACTAATTAAATCTCATAATCTAGTAAAATGATCTGAATGAAAGTTTTAGAGGATTTTATAGGCTTTCCAACTGAGTGAGGTGTGGCTTAAGTGGATTAACAGAACAGTAGATATGGTTGTTTTACTGTGCTGCTGTTTTTTGCTCGCGAGGGAGTTCAGATTACTTGTTCTTGTTTATGCACATGAGTCTTATTGGTTATCAGAAGGTCATCGTGATAAGTAAACTCACTCAAAAGAAGGTGCAAGCTACCCCTTTTGTTCCCCTAGTTGATACTTTTCTTAAGGGGGGTAGCCACGAAGAAGAAGAAGCTGCAAGACGAAGATTCATGCATCCAAGCACTTCACCTGGGGAGAAGTGGTTATTTTTATGGTTGGGAAGTCTATCAATGTGCAAGTGTTTTGAAGACATCATAAACTTAGAGGATCATATGCAAGGAGATTTTGGGCTCATAAAGATTGGTTTTTGTTTCGAGCTACTTCAAGCCATCATCACATAGGAGTTCAACTTCCGACTCAAAGCAAGTTGAAATTGATGACAAAGGAGTGTGCTGATGGATTTATCTACAGTTCAATGTTAACTTAGAAGACCTCATTGTTATGCCAAGCATGTCAAGTAATTTTGATTGAAGAAAGTTCTCTTCATGGTCATGATATGTCTAATGGTGCAATTACATGAAGAAGAATTTAAGGGAGGTGTGTGAGTTACTTGTCAAGTATGGGAGAGATTCGAAGATCTTTAGCGTCGAATTATGTACCAACCATTGAAGGCGTGCATTGGACTAATCAACACCTGAGTACCATTAGTTAGCTTGGAGTATGGAGGTATTCACTTTGCTTGGACATAAAGAGCGACATCAATGTTGATCAAAAGAATTCAAAGGATCTTTACTAGGTTGAGGTGAATCTTGTGACAACATAATTGCATTGGGACAGGTATTAGATGAAGATAAGGTGGGCCATAACCCACGGGTTTTGTGGATAGGGTTTATGTCCTGGAGATCTAGAGGTACTGTCCTAATGGGTGAAGTGTGGTATTCATAAGGACATGAGATCGAAAATGAAGAACATTTCTTCTGCACAAAGGATTAGATTGAAGCCTATGGCATCATTGTTGGGTCAAGGTAGTGATGGTTTGGATGTGTGTTACCACCTTGGAGAAACATAATAAGTGTCAGTGTGAAGAGTAAGCTAGCACCTTGCTACGATTATTCAATCAAGATTGCTAAGAAGGAAGGTGGCTTAGATTGGATGTAGTTAAGAGTTATTTGAAGTATCTATCAATACCCTAGTTGAGCAAGTATCTTTATTGTTGTGAGGTCTGTTCACGTGTTCCTTGTTTAAATCAGTGTTTTGATGGATCTTAACAAGGAGCTCAGGTTATCATCATGGTTGGGTTTCGCTTCAAGCTATCATCACTTGGGATTTCGACTTTCAACCCAAGATAAGTCCTCATTGATGGCCAAGGAGAAAGGTTATCTTTCGTGGTGGAACCATGGAGAAGAGATCAAGAAGGATAAAGATGTGGGAATCACCCAAGGATACAAGTGTGCCTCAGAGTTTCCAACAAGATTGGGGATGTGTTTGGTGAGTAGAGGTTTAAGCACCAAGTCATAAAATGCAGCGTGAGTTGAATCTTTTCGACACATGATCAAAGTTATCCATAGAGTAGCATGGAAATACTATTTTCTTGGATGCAAGAGTGACACCTACGTGGATTATAGGAATTTGAAGGACATCTCCACTAAGTTCTGAGTATGTGACATCATTGTTCGAGTCTGGCAAATCAAGGGTATACGAGTTGGAAGAACATTATCATTTGGGAAGAGGAAACATCATTGTCGATACCTTAGCTAAGGTAGAGTTATGCTAAGGACATTCGGACGACACTAAGGATTGAGGAATTGAATGTGTGGTTTGAGCAACTTAACTGGAGTATAGTCACTAACACTTGGAATTGGGTAATGGAGCCAAGTATGGGACATAAGGACCATTTGAAATGCGTGTAAGTGAGATTGGGTATCATGGATTTGAAAGGGATAAAGTGGAAAACCTTATCCAGATGATGGAACTAACAGAGAAAGTGAAGAAGATCCAATGACAAAGTGTCTTTATCTCCTTTCCCTTCTTCCTCCGAATCTCGGGACGAGATTCATCTCAAGGGGGGTAGAATTATAACACCCTAAAATTTGCACTTTCGAAAATAGGGTTAAAATTATTAAATTTGAATTTTTGTGTTCATGAAAACCTAGGAAAAATAATATTTTCCTCTAAATTAAAATTTAACATAGGGTTTAGCAATATGTTGTGCATTCATTGTAACAACCCGAAAATTCGAACTACAAAATTTTTTCGACAAAACCTCGAGTGATGTGGTGCGACATGTCATCATCTACCCCTTACATATGCATCAACCCTAGCATGTCATGCATGGCATTCACATGTTACAAATTAATTAATATCTCATAACAATGCTCTATGTTCACATGTTACA
>CM041628.1:9875370-9905168 GCA_023333625.1 Bothriochloa decipiens | reverse complement strand
GGTTTGGTAACCGCTCATCCACCCCCCGAGCTTGCGAGGGGGGATTCGGCGCCTTCGGGAAAATGAGAGAGATATTTTCTATTGCGCCGGATGCAAATTCGTTGGAGAAAAGAGGGCGTCGTCGCGGGATTGAGAATGCTCATATTCTAAGCGTCGGAAGCTGAGCGCCGGACGCTGGCCCAGCATCCGGACGCTACACAGAGAGTATCGGTTGAGAGATAGAGCACCGGACGCTGCGTCGGACGCTTGCGCCGGACGCCGGCTCGACACTGTTCAGCGTCCGACGCTCGTGAGAAATGAAGGCGGATGTTTCAGCGCGTGTGAAGCGCCAGACGCCAGGGTGTGCATCCGGACGCTACTCAGAGAGGGTCGCAGAGCAGTTGGTGTCGCCGGACGCTGGTCGCCGGACGCCGAGGGGTACCGTCGGACGCTGACGTGTCGTGGGAGTCGATCGTTGGAGGCTGAGCGACAGAGGCGCCGGACGCGTCCGGCGCTAGCGGCAGACGCGTCCGGCGTGTGTAATCGAGCCGCCCAAGGGGCAACGGCTAGTTTCAAAGGATGGGGTTATAAATAGAAGGTGGCCGGCCCTTGTGGAGGCCTCTTGGCTTTTCTAACACTCTTGTGCATCCTTTGAGCTAAAGCTTCTCCCTCCTACTCATCTCTCTTGCTTGATTGCTAATCTAGAGTGAGATTGAATGATTCGAAGTGCATTGCATGAGTTGATTCATCTAGTGGCACTTGTGAGTCGTTTGGCCGGTGATTTCTTGTTACTCTTGGAGAGTACCGCTCCTAGCTGGCTTGGAGGTTGTTTGGAGGCGTTGGGAAGAGTTGGTGATTGTTCTTGCCCACCTCCAGTGATTGATTTGTAAGAGGTTCTTGTGCTTATCCTCGGTGGAGTGCCAAAAGCAACTCTAGTGGAATACGCGTGTCATTGAGTTACCACGCTTGAGAGTGGTGTCTTGCGGTTCCCTTGCGGGGGAGTGCCTTGCGGGGCAAGTGACTTGAGGGTCACATCGAGGATCCATCTAGGTGTTGGTCGACACAACCGGTGACGTAGCTTGTCGGTGCACAAGTGAACACCGGGTGAACAAAAATAATTGTGTCATCTTCTTGTTCCCGGTGATTGGTCTTCATATTGTGATTGTTGTCATATTGTATTGATTACATATCATCTTGGTGATTGGCAACATCTTCTCTCCACCGTCGGTATAAGAATCACCTCTCTATCTTGCATTACTTTCTAGCACTTATCTTGTGTAGCTTGTTTTAGAATAGTTGTTCTTGCTAGCTCTATAGATTAGAAAGTAGTGACATAGCCCTTGAGTGACATAAAGATCATACTTATACTAGATTTGTCAATAGGAGGCTTGCTCACCTTGTAGGCTAGGCAAAACCACGGTTACGCCGTTTGTTATACTAATCAAGTTTTGTCTAGTGGTTTGTAGAATTTTAATAGGTTATTCACCCCCCTCTAGCCATCTAGGACCTTACAGGCGGCGGCGCTTCGATGGCAAGATCGGCATCACCGGAGTTCCTGTGGACCATCAAGCCGGCCAAGGAGCGCATGAGGTGCAAGATAGCACGGAGAACACGGTAGCGAGGTTAAAGATGATATATTTTCACCCTGTGCGGCGGTCGGCGGCGAAAAAGCTCGCGGCGGCTCGGCGACCAGCTGTGGAGAAGACGACGGCGCGCGGGCAGCTTGGGCGAGGAGAACAAGCACGAACTAGCTCAAATTGACCGTGAGGATGTGGCGGAGCTATTGGCAAGAGCAATCGGGCAGTGGTGAAGCATCGGCGGCAAATTCAAGCGGCGGAGCGAAGTCGTCGGCGACGGCGGCAGGAAGAAGAAAGAAGAGAAACGGCGGCGCCCGACCGGTATTTATAGGCGAAGGGTGACGCACGGACGGGCGACACGACGACGGCGAAGTTTCGGGTGTCCAGGAGTGTGCTGGCGGCCGAGCAGGTGCGGCGGTGGACGGCGGCGCGCGTTGAGAAGCCGGCGATGGCGGCCGACGATAGGTTTCGGTACTATTCGCAGAAATTACAGAAATGCCATTCATTTTAAAATACAAATTACTCCAAAATTTATATAAGAACTTGAAAATCTCCAAAAATATCATTTTCATAACTTTTCAAGAGCTACACTTTTCCTTTAACTGGCATCTTCAAATTCTGTTTGGATTTTAAAATTTGAATTCAGATTTAAAAAGGAAATAAAACCCTAGAAACAAACATTTAAAATTACTTTTTATTTTTCAATAAAACTTGAAAATTTTCAAAACTATGAAATGTTTAACTTTCCAAACCAAACCTTTTTTATATACAAAGTTTTCCAAAATTATGCATAATTTTTGAATTATGGTTTTAAAATCAAAAGGGAACAAATGCTAAAAAATAGTATTTTCAAATTCATTTTAAATTTCTTTTGGAAACTTGAAAAACTTTATATACCAACTTTGTAGCTCTTGTCAAGATATACAAACTATCTTTTTAGAGTATCTCCAAATTCTTTATAGATTTTGAATTAGAGAAAAGGGGTAAAACTAGGTTTTAGGATAAAGGGTTTTTGAAATAGAATTCAAACTCGATTTGGTTTCTAACTTAATTGGTTGGTCATTAGTGATCACAAACATCATTCAAGGACATTTTTAGGTCATTGACCCAATGACACCCTTGGTTGACCAAATTGACTTTCAAAAAACACTTTATAGCTTTCCAATTTGAATTTAAATTTGAATTGCAAGGCTTGGGAATAAGCTTTGAAATCTAAATTCAACTTCAAATACGGAAACAAATTTTTAAGGCTGGACTTAGGTTTATACACTATACTTGACACTAGTGTAAACACGGTATACACCTCAAATACATAGAATATAACCCAAGTATTTGCGATGACATTCAAAAGTATGGTTTTATTATTTCATGTGATAAAACATTTTAGAAACACAATCAACCTAGAAAATATAAACTTGTTTTAGTTAATGCACATTAAGATTGACTTAAACATAAATGCTTTGCAATGCATATGATGACATGACATATTTTAGTTAATATAACACCAGAGGTGTTACATGAGTGTCCTAAGATCTTGACAAGAGGAGGTATAGTACTGCATGGATAATTAGGACAATATAGATAAACTGAAATAAGAGACACACAACGAGGCAAGATTTCAACTGAGACGCGAGATTTATTTAAGAGAGTTGCTACTTTCAGTTGCATATATATATATATATGTTCTAACACGTTGAGTAGAATCAAGAATCAAGGGGGGAAATGATCCCATATGATTATTATTTATTATAAAATGATGTTGATGAAGTTTCCGAATAAAAACTATTTCACCTTTTTTCTAAAAAATAGCAAACAAAAATGAAAGAAATCTCCTGATCACAGTACGGGAAGTGCAAGAATACTAAAGTAAATACCGAACAACATAAATTCTGGGCAAATCCACTGCAAAAAGGCGGTAACTGACGAGATAATGTGTACTTCTTCCCAAAGCGGAGGCCACGACAGGCAGCTCGGGCATCCCCGTCGGAGGGAGCGCCGTGGGGGCGAGGATCCCCAGGCGTCACGTGCGCTGGCCGGCGCGTGGTGGTGCGGAGGCAGCGGGCGGACGGACCTCTCGATGGCGGCCAGCCGCGCACATCGATGCATCATACAGTACTGTACGTGATATCTTTTATTCTTATTTACTCTCCGTCTTAAAAATAATCGTACGTGACTTTTACATTTTCTGTATTTTCTGTTTAACCGTTTATCTTATTTAAAAATTTTAAATAAATAATAAAAAAATAAATTACTATAAAAATATTTATATTAATAAAAATAAATAATATTTATTAAAACTTTTTAAATAAAACGAATGATCAAACAATAAATGTAAAAATCAAAATATTGACTATCTGTACTCCACATTCCACCGACTATAACTTTAAACAATCCCGGCGTGCTCGTCTCTTTCCAGTACCAGCCAGCACTATCTGGTACAGCAGGTCATGGTGTCGCTTTGGATGTCCAACACGTGTTTCGCTGCGTGTTACATTCTCGACGCCACGTCGCCACCTCTCTTTGCACTTTATATATACTCGTACAGCTTTTACAAAGCTTGTCGCCGTATCCCAGCACTAGTTTGCTCGTCTCGCAGCAGCACGGAGGGGACGGAAAGCACGCAACGCAATTACGCAAACAATGGCCAAGAGCGGCACGGAGGAGTGGCGCCGCAACGCCGACACGCACAAGATGAGCCCCGAGGAGGTGCGTGCGGCAGGGGTGGAGGCGTCCATGCGCCCGCCGGGCCGGGGCTCCGGACCCGGAGAGGTGCTGCACCAGCGCAGCCGGCTGCCCTACGGTCCGGGCACCATGGCGATGGTTGGATTTGGGATCGTCGGCGTCATCGGCTACCTCGTGTTGTACCAGAAGGCCAGGCCCGGCACGCCCGCCACCGAGGTGGCCAAGGTCTCCGTCGGCCACGGGGATCCCGCCGCCGGCCGTAACCCAAAAAAGCATCCTGAGGCCAAGTAGCTCGGTGGTCCGTGGTAGCTAGCTGTGAGCCTGTAACAGGATGTAATAGTATTATTACTTGTGTTGTTCGTGTTCAGCTGCTTTGTCCAGGAGCCGCATTTCGCTTTGCCAAAGACTAGGTCGTGGTAGATCCAACTGAATAAGACTTCTCCATCGCTCAAGAATAAACAAACTCAACTCTTGGCCCCGCACGCTTCTGATTTTTGTTGCTGTTTGAGCTGCGGCTGCCACAGTATATGTATATGTATTGTTCTAACATGTTATGTTGGTCACTCGAGGGACTCCCTCCGCTTTGTCCAGATTCAGAGCTAAAATCACATTCCTCTTATTGACGGAGGAAGTAAATCATTCTTTTTATTGACTGAGGAAGTCAATTGTAACTGGAATGCTACTTGCTCTAAAATGACGCTGCTAACATTTTGTGAATAAAAACGATTCCCACTTTCTCTAAAAACACATATCATGGCTCTATGCGAACATCAAAGAACTCTTCTGACCACAGAACGGGGGCAGAAGGCCAAGTGCCACAACATACATACTCGAGTAAATACCGAACACATTCTGGGCGAGCCACCTTAGTATGCTTTTTTTTTTTTGGAATGTAGCTCCTGCCACTTTACATTGTTATTTTGGCCTTAGATAACAGAGGATTACATTGCCGAATACAGTGGACATAATTGTATAGTTCACTATTTCTTTCCCATAGTAACCAGGGCAACACATTGAGCCAAAGAGCAGCAGCTCAAAATGTGGAAATGTTTCGATCAACTGGAGCAAAACATCCAACTGTGGGACTATTTCGCTGCTGAGCTGCATGGTTCTTCCGCATTGAAAGTCAATGGCGAAGCCGGGCCAGTGAAACAAGCTCCAAGCACACTGATTGCACTGTTTCTTCAATTGATTGACGCAAAGTCCTGCTTTGAGCAAACAAATTCACAGGTCTTCATGGAACTTTCCTATTTCACTACAGAAAAGCATTCGGGAGCTCCGAAATCAGCCCAAAACATGATGTCACTTTCATGAATATTTGTGGATCCCAATGTTAAGGTCTGACGATATGGAGGTCAGATATGGCAATGTTTGGTGCCAAACAGCTTTGAACACTCGCTTCTGGTGTGCTGGAACAGACTGGCAAGGATTCTGTCCATGATGCCTGATGTCGAAGATGTGGATCATAGGATCTGCTGAACCAGACGACACGTACCAGCCATCTGGAGACCATGATTGGTTAATCAGAGCCGACTGAGACTCACTGCTCTCTTGCTTCCAACCAAATGCATGAACCTCAGTTTGCCTAAGCCTGACATCAAACAAGCGCAGCTGTCTGCCTGGAGCCCTGTTAGCACAAAGAAAAAGACAAGGCTGTTAAAGATTACCTCAAGGGTTAAAGGTAACAGCTACAAAATCGACCCACTATTCCAGAAACAGTTTTTTTTTTAAAAAAAAAATCACTTACCCTGTCTGCACCATATATAAGTTGAAGTCGCATGGATTTGCTAATACGCTCATGCATTTGCTATCAATTAGGTTCTTGAACTCTGTCCTTCCAGCAGAGAGATCAAATCCTATTATCCTCTTGTCACATCCAACTGATAATATTATTCTTTTCTGTTGCAATCCAGCAACACCCATGACAGCAGAAGAATGGAAATCCTTATGCAATCTCTTGGGTTTCCATGAATCATCTTTGTCTTCCCAAAGTATAACAGCATGGTCACTTCCTCCAGTTATGAAGCATGCATCAGACCAGGGCATGAAACTTATATTATTTATGATTCCTTTTGTGTGAGGCTTATCCGGTAGGAAAGTAACTTTCCTCTGTTTCAGTTCAGGGGAAAAATTGTATTAGTAACATTTCAAGAAAGTAGATTATCTGTTACTCACAAAAATAAGGCATAGACAAGTATAGTCATAAAGTAGGGGTGGCGGAATCAATTCTTTCAAGGTTTTACGTCGCGTAACAACATATCACATATTAGGCATTGCCGCCTACACACTACACAGTGAAACAGTAAAATGGCATGAAGGCAAACACTGACAAAATTTCGGGAAAGCCTAACTGAGTTATGACTGGTCGATTAAAGGTCGACCACCTCACTACCTCAGCAGCCAATCATTATTGCCATCAACATGATAGCACAAAAGAAAAAGAGCAAAGTCTAACTATGGTTTGCCCAAATTAAGTTAATATATGAGCAGGAATAACTAAAACAACCACCTCTCAAATTCCTCCATCTAACTATCATTTCAAAATATTAATTATATGAAATCATATATGCAGAATTTGATAATTTAATCACATTATAACACTGCAGCTAACTGAATTATATAGCCATGTAGCTAGATGTAGAGGGATGCACAAGTTTAGACAGAGTTCTTACTTGTCCTGATATAAGGTTTGTCATTGAAACCTGAGAATCGTCATTATCAGCAGTGTATACAGCAAAAATCGTCTCACCATCTGGATGCCAAGCTATATCTTCAGGCCATCTATGCTTTGGGGAAAAGAAATCTGTTTTTCCACGAAATGAGAGAGAAGGTCTGCAAGTATAATAATGTACATTGTCAAATGTGCTAAAAAATTAAAAGATACCTGCCCAACAATTTACCTTTTCACTAACGCAAATTGTGTTTTGCAGGAGTGTACTTCCGCAACCATAAATGATAAAAGTTAAAGTTACCATGTACTCAGAGAATAAGTGCATCTATCACGGAGAACTATATTCTCCTACCTGCACTACTGGTGTACAAATTCAACATTGACATGCTAAATAACATGCCATGGCAGTGTAGCATTTGTTCCTTCAAAAGTGAAGACAGATACACCAAACAACAAAAGATACATTTCCTAAAGGTTGTACTATACTAAAATCTTATCCATTTCCAAAATCATCTTTCCATGTGACTTAAGCAAGGTTAGTGCCATGTTCCCAGTCCATGACAGGGCAAATCCACCAGGAGACTGGCCAGGTGGAGTAGGTTTCTAAAGATGAGATTGATTGACTGGTTTTTGTCTGCCTCCTCATGAATACATGGTTCTCAAATAGCCTCACAACTAACCGATGGGTATTCCTAAGGCAACAAATCACTAAGAAACCAACTAACCTAGCAGATAAGATCAAGCTATTGCTGCATGGCTTGGATGGGACATCTATGCTGCTTGCCTCACGTGTTGGGCCTCGCCATTCCCATGACTGTTAACTACTGTACGATAATCAGAAGGTTGATTATCTGATGTTAAAACAGTATATTTACCATCATGTGTGTGTCATACCAAGTTCGCCTTCATTAAAATAATACGCTAAAATTTTACTAACATGTTGTATTGAGGGAGAGTTATTTGATGTTTGACCATAATGGTGTTCCCCATGGCACAATGGAAAGTGTTGGCACATCGTTTTTGGCTACTGACTGTGCTGATCTTTTTTTTAAAAAAAAAGGAAAAAGAAAATAAACCGACTAAAGGTTTCAGAGTAAAAATCCAGCTGGGGATACCAGCACACAAAAAGTATTGATTTTCAGTTGTGCCATAGAATTACAACATTTTGGTTGCACGAGAAGAGAGACAAGAAAAGTGCTGAGTTTAGTATCCAAGCGTCGACAAAGTGCGAGAAGAGAGACAAGAGACAAACAATAAAAAAAGCAGATTAATTTGTTTTTTGTCATTTTGTGCTAATGAACTTGGTAAGGTAAGACATACTAAGGTGGGCACTTCAGTCTTAACTGCAGAATGCACACCTGATGTTCATAAAGTAAATACTTAAATCTACATAATTGATATCAACCCCATGTATGCATTTATTATCTCCTTAGTTTCAATATATGATCATTTTGGGAGTGAGGCTTCAAGAATAAAGCATTGTCTAAGGCTCCTGTTGGCATAAATCTACAAAAATGATGCAATATCTGTCAAGCAAAACTATCATCAAGTACCACTGAGTCACTCATTAAGGCTTATACAAAGTATGAATTTAAGTTCCAGGATAGATATAAGTTTTTTCTTTTTTCCATCATCATGTAACCATAACCACTTTAAGCTGAGATCATTTGCAAGTATCTCTTACAGAAACTAGTGACATATCTCTTAAATATGATTGAAAGATATGTTAAAAAAGCAGGAAACGAAAAGGAAAACATGTTGACAATTCATAGTAACATTATGCGTACCCTCTAGTCTCCACTTGCCATAAAGTTACCAATCCATCCAGCGCACTGCATCACAAGAAAGCATGAGATTAATGGATGGAAGTTTTGGAAATTAAGCAAAGTTATAGACAATCACGTGCAATTTGAGATAAACAAGTAGACGAAATCATTCATTTGATAAGTAATTAAGCATGTATATTGGAACAGTGGTTGAGAACTTAGTCCAGTGACAGTCATCCCAGTTTACAAATCAAAACCAGAAGCCTATACTGCTGCTCACAAAACTTTGTCCAAGAAAGAAGTACAAGCAAAATAGCACAACTTAGAAGTAAGCTTGCTTTGTGAGCGGTGCCTGTAGTTTGTGTATTGTTTCAGGCACCCAAAAATTCTGGAGTTGGAAAAACGATTTCAATAATACCAAAGCTGAACACTACTAGTACATGTTTGCGCTCCTCAGTGTACGTGTGCCATGCTCTTTTTTTCCCTACAGTTGGTGCCATTCATGGTGCCTATTTACTAGTATTTATTATATCCCATGAATATGGTACCTGGTAACAACAAGCTGATCATTAGCAGGGCATAGCTCAAGACACCTAAGCTTCCTCCTATGTTGGCTGGAGACCAAATTGCCACCTGGGAATTTAAGCATGGTCGCAGACGATTTCCTGACACTCGGAATCAAGTTCTGATGCTCCTTTTGTTCTGCAAAACCAGATAAGCATAGCAGAGAGATGTAAACAGCACATCAAACATCAACAATGATCAAACCGAAGCTGAAACTACTTCTCCTAGGGGGAGAAATCTGTAGTAAGTACCAATCTTCCTCCTGGGCTTCTTCTCCTCTTTCCTTGACCGCTCCGGCAGCGGCGGTGCCAAAGACGATGACGGAGCGGCGGCCTTCTTCAACCCAGGCATGGGCTCAGGGCGCGGGGCCGGCCGGTTGCTGGTCCCAGGGATGACAAGCTGCGGCCTCGCCGACGGCTGCGGCGCGGGCGAGGGAGCCTTCCTCTCTGGCAGTGGCGGCTGCGGCGATGGCTTGAGATCCCTCTGGATTGGCGGCGGGGATGGCTTGGTGTCCCTCTGGATCGGCGGCGTCGGTAGCCTGGGTTCCGACCGGGCTGGCGGCGGCGGCGGCTTGCGATCTCGGAACCTGGCGAGCCGCGACTGCGCCTCCTCCAGCTTCATCTCCGCGGCGTCCAGCTGCGGCGGCGGCCATCGGAAGTAGAGAATCCCAACCAGGATTCGCAACTTAATTAATCATCACCGTCATCGTCATGACAGAAAGGCGAGGCGAGGGCGAGGGTGAGGGTGAGGGCGTACCAGGGACTGGTAGTGGAGCAGCTTGAGCTTGCAGCGCTCGACGTCGCGCTCGCGGTGCGCGATGAGGGCGACGACCGCCTCCTCCGAGATGTCATCCTCCTCGTCTTCCTCCCCCACGTCGTCACGCGGCGGCGCCCCGCTGGCGGGGGCGCCCGCGCCATTGGAGGTGGGGCGGGGGAAGTAGGTGGAGCCGTTGTCGTCCTTCTCGAGCTTGGGCCTCTTGAGCGCCGGCGGGTCGCCCATGTCGAACGCGGCGGCTGACGGCTCGAGGACAAGGAACTGGCAAGCGAAGCGGAGCGGCCGCGCGTCTCCTGGCCAGGGTCAGGGTGTCGGACCTCGTCGCCCGCCCGCCCGCGTCCCCCCGCAGGTCTTTGTGCGTGTGATGCCGTGTGCGGTGTGCCCGTGTCGCGCCACTCACCCGCGGCCAGCGACGACTAGTGCGATGGCAAGTTTAGGGTTACGATTACAAGCCAGTTCGCCGGTGCGAAAATGACACCCAAGATTTTTAGGAAAACGAAAAAGCTTGTGCCAAGCGATTTTTTAGTAACTTTTACTAAGATTTTAGAAAAATATGTGTCGGTATCTAGTCTAGAATCTAGAATACCAAATAAGAAATATTTTATGCCGGATTCAACGAAACTAATTTGATGATATTTGTATTTTTCTATATGAACTTGGACAGAGTTAATATGTATGTTTGAGATAAGGAAAAAAGGTACTGCGTATATTGTTGACACAAAAAAAAAATTTGGTGCAAACATATATATATTCATAATTCCATAATCCACACCAACTGCAGCTGACAACATTTTTGCAAGATAAGTATAAGACTGTACGAAAATTAGCAAACAACATGACACCAACATCACAACAGCTCAAGGCCCTCGCAACAAGGGGTAACTTGACGTGCCTCTGTATTTACAGTGCAGTATGGATAGGTATATGATAGACTGACTGACTGATCAACACCAGTGCACCACTGCCTCTCGAGCGCAGGTCTGAACGAACGGAACCAATGTGGAGAAATGTTGGTCTTCTACGGAGTCTCGTCTTCATGGTACAGGTACAGGCCGAAACCAAATCGTGCGCAGGCTTTGCAGAACGCGGCCTCTTCTGCCGCAGACACGGGATCGTTGAACCGTGCATTGCTCAGTGATGCTGTTCCAGCAGCCTCCCTATGAACCTGCATCAGTAGAAACAACACCAGACAAACTCTGTGGTTTTAGTGTGCCAGTAATACATTTCATTTGATGCCTGTAAATTCGACATGTCCTTCAGGACACGAAGTGCATAGCCAAAAATGTAAACGGTGGGCATGGACTGCAGAATGGTAAAGCCATGGTGCAAATCAAAATCTCCTTGAGAACACGGATTGCATGTGTAACCTAAAATTTAACTTGCATAGACAGCACAATGTTATAGCCATCATGTCAGAGGCAGGATGAAGGTTTATCATCCAGTGCTGAAACCTTATGCCCTCTGCTGATCTATCATATAGTTCACTGGCGCCCATAAGAGTTCCTTATGCCATTTTAAGCTCTTCCTCTGTTTAATGGTATAGTTAAGCATGCATGTACCAAATCATATCCTGTCTTGTTAGCGAATTCAGGTTCACACAACAGATATTGCTGATTCTTTTTAATAGCCGAAAAATGACACATAAATGTGGTTATGCCTTGGTGGGAAAATAGGCAAAGCCTGGACAAATTAAGATTGAGTAGGAACTTGGAATAGTCTGCCGCTAGAACCATTTCGGGATGAACTTGTCACTAGCAGAATTCAAGGTAACCTAACAGCTATCATATATCCCCAAAAAAGGGCCTCACTTGCCTGTGTTTTCCATAATGCACAAAAAAGGGCCTCACTTGCCTGTGTTTTCCCATGGATTCCAGGCCCAACCCCACCTATCATATATCCCCAAAAGAAGAAATGAAAAGAAAATACTACAATGTTCTTACACAGGGTAAGGAAGCTAGTCGAACCCACTAGGATTCGTATAGGTAGCTGGAACGTAGGGTCCCTCACGGGTAAGTTAAGAGAGTTAGTTGATACAGCGGTTAGGAGACGAGTAAATATCTTGTGTGTCCAAGAGACTAAATGGAAGGGGCAGAAGGCGAAGGAGGTGGACAACACCGGCTTCAAGCTTTGGTACACAGGGACATCTTCCAATAGAAATGGAGTAAGAGTTTTGATTGATAAGAGCCTTAAGGATGGTGTGGTGGAGGTGAGAAGACAAGGGGATAGGATCATCTTAGTTAAGCTCGTCATTAGCGATATGGTCTTAAACGTAATTAGTGCGTATGCCCCCCAAGTAGGCAAGGATGAGAGCGCTAAAAGGCTTTTCTGGGAAGATTTAGATGGCTTGGTTAGAGCTGTACCTAATAGCGAGAAGCTCTTTATAGGAGGGGATCTTAATGGTCATGTAGGTACGTCAAGGGTAGGTTATGAGGCAGTTCATGGAGGTTTCGGTTTTGGCAGTAGGAACTAGGAAGGAGAGGAAGTCTTAGACTTTGCTATAGCCTTTGATCTCATGTTAGCCAACACTTTCTTTAGGAAGAAGCAGTCTCATTTAGTGACCTTTAGTAGTGGCCATCACTCTAGCCAGATCGACTTTGTCCTTACAAGGAGGAGGGATAAACGGGCATGCTTCGATTGTAAGGTGTTACCTGGAGAGTGCGTAGTATCTCAACACAAGTTGTTGGTGGCTGATTTCCGCTTTCTAGTGCAAGCCTGTAGGGTTAAACAACCTAAGATTGCAAGAACAAAGTGGTGGAAATTAGAAGGTGAGACAGCAAAGGTCTTCAAGGAAAGAGTTATTGAAGAGGGCCCTTGGCAGGATGAAGGGGATGCAAACGACATGTGGGAGAAGATGGAAACTTGCGTTAGGAAGGTTGCTTCAGAGGTGCTTGGAGTGACCAAAGGGGGTAGAGGCGATTCAAAAGACACTTGGTGGTGGAATGAAGATGTGCAAAAGACTATTAAGGAAAAGAAGGAATGCTATAAGCGCTTGTACCATGACAGGTGTGCCGACAACATAGAGAAGTACAAGGTGGCAAAGAAGGCTGCAAAACGAGCAGTGAGCGAAGCAAAGGGACAGACATACGAGGGTCTATACCAACGTTTGAGTACGAAGGAAGGAGAGAAGGACATCTATAGGATGGCTAGGGCTCGTGATAGGAAGACAAGAGACTTCAACCAAGTCAAGTGCATTAAGGATGAGAGGGAGCAGCTCTTGGTGAAGGAGGATGAGATTAGACATAGATGGCGAGAGTATTTCGATAAGCTTTTCAATGGTGAGAGTGAGAACACCACCGTCCAGTTGGACGACTCGTTTGATGACACCAATAGGCGCTTCGTGCGGCGGATCCAAGAATCGGAGATCAGAGAAGCCCTAAAAAGGATGAAAGGGGGTAAAGCAATGGGCCCTGATGGTATTCCAATCAAGGTGTGGAGATGTCTCGGGGATATAGCTATAGTATGGCTAACCAAGGTGTTCAACAATATTTTCCGATCGAACAAGATGCCTGAGGAGTGGAGAAGAAGCATATTGGTACCAATCTACAAGAACAAGGAAGACATCCAAAGTTGTACTAATTATCGGGGAATCAAGTTGATGAGCCACACCATGAAGCTATGGGAGAGAGTCATAGAGCGTCGCTTGCGAGGAACAACGCGGATATCCATGAACCAATTTGGTTTCATGCCTGGAAGGTCAACCATAGAAGCAATCTTCTTAATAAGACAAGTTATGGAGCGGTTTAGAGAACAGAAGAAGGACCTACACATGGTTTTTATTGATTTGGAGAAGGCTTACGACAAGATACCAAGGAATGTTATGTGGTGGGCTTTGGACAAGCATAAAGTCCCAGCAAAGTATGTTACCCTCATCAAGGACATGTATAACAATGCTGTGACTAGTGTTCGAACAAATGATGGTAACACAGACTACTTCCCGATTAAGATTGGGCTTCATCAAGGGTCTGCCTTGAGCCCATATCTCTTTGCCTTAGTAATGGATGAGGTTACAAGGGACATCCAAGGGGATATCCCTTGGTGTATGCTGTTCGCCGATGATGTAGTGTTAGTTGATGAAAGCCGAGCGGGGGTAAATAGGAAACTAGAGTTGTGGCGGCAGACCCTTGAGTCTAAAGGTTTTAGAGTAAGCAGAACTAAAACCGAATACATGAGATGCGACTTTGGCACTGCTGCACAGGAGGAGGGAGACGTGAGTCTGGGAGGTCAAGTAGTGCCTAGGAAAGATACCTTTCGGTATCTGGGATCGATGCTACAGAGGGATGGAGATATTGATACGGACGTCAGCCATAGAATCCAAGCTGGGTGGATAAAGTGGCGCCAAGCTTCTGGCATTCTCTGTGACAAGAGGATACCACAAAAGCTAAAAGACAAGTTTTATAGAACAGCGATTAGACCCGCTATGCTGTACGGAGCAGAATGCTGGCCCACAAAGAGAAGACATGTTCAACAACTGAGTGTTTCAGAAATGCGTATGTTGCGTTGGATTTGTGGTCACACGAGGATGGACCGAGTGCGGGATGATGATATTCGTGATCGCCTAGGGGTAGCACCTATCGAAGAGAAGCTTGTCCAGCATCGGTTGAGGTGGTTTGGCCATGTCCAAAGGAGACCTCCAGAGGCACCAGTGCATTATGGAGTTCTAAGTCAAGATAATAATGTGAGGAGAGGCAGAGGAAGGCCAAAGTTGACATGGGAGGAGGCAATAAAAAGAGATTTGAAAGAATGGGATATACCTAGAGATCTGTGTCTGAATAGGAGTGCTTGGAAATTGGCTATCGACGTGCCTGAACCGTGACCGAGGGTGGTTTGTTGGGTCTCAAATCTAGCCTACCCCAACTTGCTTGGGACTGACAGGCTCGGTTGTTGTTGTTGTTGTTCTTACACACTAAAGTTATAAGCAACAGTGGGACTGGTTCATTCAACTAATGGCCAGAGACAAATATCAATCAGTTATCACAATTGAAGATGATAGTGGAGGTACCTCTCCATCTGTTCCGCGTACAGTCACACGGTATATGACTGTCACCTTTCCACTGTCAGTGTAAATAACATCACGGACTTCCCCACACCAACCTGAAGAAAGAGAATAGCCTGGTGAAATTTTGACACGCAGACAGTTGGCACATGAAGCACATCCAGCACATTTCAAGTGGAGAGTCAGCACACAATATCAGTGGAGCAAGAGGCTGGAGCAGTTTTACAAGGGAAAGAAAAGCAAATGTTGAAAATTCGCCTCATGATAAAATGGGTTTTGCTGACACCCAAAAGACAATAATCCGATGCAGCTCATTTATACTACCACCTGATCCACCCTTCACACTTCATTACAAGTTTAAAACCTTTCAAGTTTCATGCGCAATGGTGTATGTGTATGAAAGCAAGCTGCTTGGAGGGGATGCAATCATGCACAATTCAAAAATAACAGGCAGAAAAATGGCAACTAGCCTCAGTTGTAACAAGACACATAATAGTGAGTGGGCATTATCAGTAGCATGAGTTTGGATTGTAGCCTCACCTGGAGCATAAAAGCTGAGCATCCTGTTGGCGTGGTACCTGTGAACAATCAGGACGAGGAAGAGTTGTCAGATACAATATGAGTATGCTCCGAGCATCACACATGGGTTGCTACTTGCTAGATCCGCCCGAATTCTGGCCTAGGCTTAAGATCTGCGGCGCACCAGCCCCAGCAGGAGAAGAGCAAAGAGAGCTAGTAGCGGCAGTAGGTGAGGTGGCGCACGCACCAGGGGATGACGGGATCGGAGGCCGAGGCACGCCGGGAGGGGGGCCGCACGATGGCGTCCGGGACGCGCTTGTTGAGGTCGCGGAGGATCTCGACGAGCGGGCGCGTGATCCCGGACGGCGCGGCGTCGAGCGGCACGACGTAGTTGGTGGTGGACGCCACCGCGCCCGGCGGCTTGCGCTCAGGCGCCGCGGCCGCGACGGACACGCGGGCCGGGCGGCGCCGCGGGAGGGCGGCGGAGGCCGGCAGCGGAGTGGTGAGCGCGCGCGCGAGGAAGGCGGACGCGTGCTCCATGGTCTGCGGCTTCGGCGGCGGCGTTCGGCGAGAGGTCAAAGGCTGGTTAGGCTGGCAACCGTGGTTGGTGACTGTGTGAGAGGGCAGTTGTGCAGACTGCTGCCGCTTCTTGCTGATCCCAGCCGTTGAAAGCTCATCCAATGTAGGCAAGCTATCCGGGCCATATATTTAAAATAAATGTGGAAATTTAAATAAATTACACCGATAAAAAAACTACCCTGAAATTTAACCAAAGCTCTTTTGAGAAACATTTGGAAAATAGTTTCTCCTATTTTTTTTCTAAAATGAACGAAACATATCGAATGCCCAGCGTTCTTTCCTCTAAAATTTCAATGGTGGAGGCGTGACCCCTGACCATGGGGAAAACATTCAAGCAAATAGCTTTTTATATGTTGCACCAAATAAGTGACTTTTTCATCAAAAATGTCAACATAGTCTTCACAACGATTGCCTTTTTGTTGTCATATTGTGTTGAGGGACTATTTGTTTGAGTAGCTTCTTTGCATTTTCTTTATTCATCCCCTTTGCAAAAAATTCAAGTCTCAAATTTTCAATACATCTCAGTTACTTGTCCTTATGTATATGCTAATTTCATGTCCATATTTTGAACTTTACGTTACTTCTCCATAGATCATCTTTCCATTTCCATGCATGCATATCTAATAAACCAAATGAGTACACATCTTTACTTGAGTTGGATATGCCCTTTATTGCACAATTTAAGTTGATAACCATTTTGAAAACCCATCTCTAATTTTATGTTCTACTCAACAAATCTTCGAGTCAACTTGGTATATGAAAGTACTTTTAAGTGCAAAACAAGCCCACCAAGTTTTGTGCTAATCCAACACGTACATTTGATGCTCCAGTCACGAACCTGAATATAACTAGTTTATAATTACTAAGATCTGACAAATTTCCTTCACGTAATGCATATGATACGTTGATCACTAAATTTTCTTTCCAAATCAAGATTGGCCATCTCACATTTTCTTCACATAGTAGTTGTACAAATCACTTATTAAGATTTGGCTAGGTGAAGCGATCATTGATTGTGCAACAAATGCTATTCGTTACAAAAGAGCACAATGCACACATTTTCGCTAGTAACTCTATTATATATTGTGAACACATGGTGAATTTGTGCCCATGTGTGAGAATGATATGTGATTGCCAAGAGGCGATCAAGCTTTGGTTTAGTGTTTGAGACTAACTATTGCATGGGTTGGTGTATGTGGAAGTGTTGAGCATTGAGACGATCAACAGCAATGGTGAAGGTCAACGAGTTTGTGCCAATGGACTAAAAGTTGTGAAGGATAGACATGGAGGCTTCGACCAGGGAACCGAGTACCAAAGGATGGACCATGGACAACTAGTTAGCACTCATCAACATCGACGGGCAATGTACATTTGGGGATGACATAGACAATGTTGACCAAGTCGAGACCAGGAGCGCAAGGCCTTGGAGTTTGTGTGATCAAGGACAAGTGGTGAGACACACATTGAGATCATGGGGAGACATGGTGGATAAGCGACTCTAGCTAGGTTTGATGGTTTTGGCCTCAAACTGTGGGTGACTTGTTTGCTGGTTCAGGCCTCAAAAACTAAGGCAGGATCTTAGGGTGGAATGCGGAATCAGAGGTGAAGCGTCCTCGTGAAGAGATCGTGGTAGTCCGATGTCTAGAACTCAACTTGAACCATTTTGCACTTATGGTTAAATGGTTCATGGAAAATATCTAGGGATAGTAGAAGAAAGGGGCAATCACCTCTGTCTTATAGTCAACACTTCTCCCATCTAGGTCATTAGAGAAGGCTAGTCTAGATTTTCACTACTTCTGGGATTAGTAGAAGAAAGGGGCAATCACCTCTGTCTTATAGTCAATAGATGTGTAAGAGGGGATGTTAGAAGCAGTCGATGTAACTTGTTTCACTGAGTAGTCAATCAAGTTGACATAATGAATCAATCTCTCTTTCTTATTCTTGTCTTAGACATCCTTCTCTATGTCCATAAAGTCTTGCGTGTATGCATGTCCTATGCATATGACCAAGGCCAAGCATACCCGACCTTGTGTCCTATGATGGCTCGAAATAAAATTCAAATGGTCTTGGCATCTCGCTCAAGTGTCGAGCTAATTGACGATTCAAGTGAGTCACAACACGACACAAGCACTAGTGTGTGCATATGCATGTATAAAATTAAATTATTGACTTTTGAGTATGTAAATTGGCCTATTAGTGTAGACATCCGTTGTCAATATATAAAGAATGGTCCTCAATCTATAATTTTTGTGGGCATGTAGGTCGTTAGTAATTAATAATGAATACATGATTGATGAATTCAATAGCTAGAGTAGTCATAGACACCCACAACTGTAACATAAACTTGTAGGTGGCCTTAGAGAAGCCAATGAGTTCTTACTCATAAACCAGTAAAGTGCGATTGAGTTGTTTTCTACATTGTCACTAGCTATGTGCCACTTGCTAATAAGGCTCCTAATTTTATCAATGTTGTCACAGAGGCAAGTTGTTCTTTCAGGGTCTTCAAGATCTTGGGTGTTGAGCGATAGAGATAAAGAATTGAAGTGCACCAAAAAGAAGCACCTCTCTTCACCGACGGTCATCACGATGACACACCTCATACTGTCTCTTATCAGTACACAACTGACATGGAGAGGCATGAGAGTTATTGTGAGAATATGGACCTCAAAGGGAATTTGCTACCTTTAGCAGACATTTAGAGGTAGGGGCATCAAAACGATAATGTTGAGAAACGTAGAATGAAAACACAAATCATTGGCTCTAAAATGTAGTAAGTAAGTTGTACCATAATACCATTTATAGATTGTTAGAGTAATACCACCATGCGAATTGCATAGCTAGATGCAGTGTTTATGAAAAAAAATCTTTGCTTAATCGTTTCACCTGATTGATTCTATAATGAATTCAGCAAATCATCTATGTCATAAATTAGATGTCACACACAATTCTTACTAGTTCTCACACTGGCTACTTTTTTGTCACTGAAGACTATCATGCCTATTAAATGAAAAACTAGCATGCTATGACTACCGCACTACATTTGTGTGTTTTCTATAATCAATCGGTTGAAAGAACTGATCAGTTGAAAGACATTTTCTTGTGTTCCCTCCTTGTGTGTATATAAAGAGAAAGAAAAAGGATTATTTTTTCTTTTGATTTGTTCATATTGCTCATTAGGTTTACCTAAAGAAGTAGGAATGTGATTCCAATAAGTTTTTTAATGCTTTGAGTGACCAAGGAGAGACAGGAGGAAGAGGAGGAGGATGATGATAAAGATAAGGAGAATGAGGATGATGACTTATATGCTAGAGGAGATGGCATGAATGTCATCTCATAAATTAGTATATTGACTTGTTGATATAACCACTTGAGCTGTCTTCTAGCTTTTAATTAAAAGTCTAGGGCTTTGCACTTTCTAAAACACTCATTCTACACTTTCTAAGTATAATGTCTAGATATATGATAAAATCTACGTAATGACTTATGATTTGGAATAGAGGGACTCTAGTTTAATTAACTTTTGATGCATGGTTGGATGCTTCAGTTGTACTTTAACCTTTCCCCTTTAATTTATTTAGTCTCCATAGATATGATGGAACTATGGAATCTAATCTAACTATATACTCCTTTCATTTCAAATTATAAGACATTTTGTCTTTTCTAGATACACTAGATGGAACCGCTCTGCTCTAGTTGGCTCTCGAACCAAACATATCATTATATATATACTCTCTCTGTCTAAAAATAGATGACCTTATTGGTACAAACATAATTTTTTAGGAGTGGGTATTAAAAAATGGAGAGAGAGAGATAGAGAATAGGAGATAGAGATGTATTAGGTAAAGGAGAAAATATATTGGGAACAAAGTGAAAAGTGCATTCGAATGCTATAAGGGTCAAGTATCTTGAAACAAAATTTGAATCATATAAAGTCAGCTATTTTGGACAAAGAGAGTACACTATATCTAATAAACAACGTAACCTTCTCTTTGTCTTTGGGACTGGAGGCCATGAGCCTGTCACAATTTAATGAATGGAGAGGGACTCGGTGCCTCTGCCCTAACGCCACCACTGCCCCCGCCCCGTCATTCATCAATGCTGGTCCTCTCTCTTGCTCTCCGACATCTTGTCGAGGGTCTGAAGGGAATGGAAACCCATTATTTTTAATAAATTTCCATAGTAAATCGAGTCATTAGGGATAGTGTCTTTTCATGCCAAAGTTTTTGGTAGTGGAGTTTTATCTCCTCCTTCTCTCTCCGTCGATGGTGAAGGAAAAAGGTGGCATCACCTTCTCTACGGCGGCTCTGTTGAAGATGAGGGTGACAACTTCGGCGTCAGTATCTTCATCGACATGACAATGTATAGATTTTTATTTTCGGACGGCGACATCAAGGCGGAAATAATGTCACCGTCTTGGAATAATTTTCTTATGTCTTTTACCCATTTTGTTGTGGTTAGATCTGGCCACGATGAAGAACTAGAGAGAATAATTTCTAGATTAGCCCTCATTATTCTTTGGCCACCAGAAAGAAGATGTTTCTCATTTTGTCTACATGAATATTGACCATCGTTCGTTGGGCATTTTTTCTCATGCCATTTGCTGAGTGTATGCCAGTGCAATCATCCACACTACAAAGCATCTAACATGTTAGATTTTTGAGTTGTACTAAGGTGTTGATGTATCCACTGCATGCATGCAACCCGTTTTGCCATCAACGGCCAATCTTTGGTTCCTCTCTTCGGCTGCTGACAGCCGGCCAATCTTTGGTTCCTCTCTTCGGCTGCTGACAGCCAGCCAATCTGATAGCCCAGACTCGCTAATCTGGTTTCGGTCATGTTTGGCCGGTTAAAAGTCGACCGATTTTAACTTATTTCCTCTTACAAACCATTATTAAATGTATCAAAATCTTCCAGCTTTTCAATCGGCTGAAATAACCGTTTCCTTTCTAATATTTCCTCTATTTATTTTTTCTTAATATAATCTTATACTTGCATTCCTTCATAATCTATAAGTAATATAATGCATTCGGGAAAATCATACTGGAACTGCCCTAATAAGGCGGCCGGTTGCAATAACACGAAAACAGATACAATTCAATACTACTTTTTTTTTTCTGTTTTCTATACTACCTTAGCTTTCTATATGAGAGAGAATTCAGAAGGCATACTGTGCCGCGCTGTCATGGTTGCTATGGTCATATTCCAGCAAAACGTTTCCATGCATCCAGTCCAAATTAACAGAAACGTTTCCATGCATCCGAACCGCACACTTCATAGTTTAATGGTAGTGAATCAAAGGCTCAATTTGTTAATGGGAGGTCGCAAAACCAGGGGCCTTTCACTTCCCAGTAACTGACCGATTCAATAATGTTCAGCAAGCACTTAACACCCCTCAAACAACTGACTATATTAGGAATGTTCAATCAACAAAATAAAAAACAACTGATATTCAAGCATCTAACACAAAGCTGTAACCCTCAAACGCACATAACCTGCCATACGCCCTGATGAGGATTACAAAAACATTATGGAAAGCGATAGCTATACATACCATGTTTCTGTTTCGAATTTCAAACCTCAACCAAATGTCCTCATGGTAAAGGTACTTCACAAGATTCAAAGGGGTACTTAAACAATACAAATTGAGTTATATGTCCTATACTCCTGTTTAGGATTCAATAAGAACAAACCTTTAACTATCACAGCATTTTTACTGAAAATTCTGATAAGAAATAAACCAGACAGCTATGAAAACATTTATGATGTATTTACATCAGGCCAAGTCAAACTGATCTCCCAATGCCGGAAAAAATCCATATGCAACAAACAACAAAAGTTGGCTGAGTTTACTTGGGTACGGAAACTGCTAAACAGGGTCAAGCTTGTAAAAGAAAAGGTTAAACGAAAACATCATAACCTTCCGTGTGCCTTCCTAGGTTCAGTAATTCTATTTATGTATAAAGCTGTTACTCGTTCCACATACCTTGTGAGGAATACTTTCTACATGTCTGTAAGACTAACATATGCAGGTTAGTCTGCATAAAATTTGGAGGGCTAAAACTATTGTGTGGTGATTTTAGGAGGGTTATTATGTGCCAGTGAAGCTGGCTTTATGGCACAAAGAGAGTCCACGCGCAATGGAGATAGCGCAACCATATATGGGAACTTTGCTTCTAGGGTGCATTCTACTCGACACATTCCTCTGCCCTCTTCCGCTTAACTCCTGTGAAGACTTGTTTTGGCTTCCCAACACGCTCTTCTAGCAGCGCAATCTTCGCTGCAAAGCTAGTAAATTCTGAGGGAGATAACTTGTGATCCTCCATGCATTTGGATATTGAACTCAAAAGAGCCAAGTCCTCCTCATCACGCTCCTGTGCAGAACCAATTACATGTACTCGTTAGGATAAGGTTTGCAACATATAGAAGGCATTGGAGATTAGAAACATAACACATCATCAAAGGTTGCCGAATATTAACAATATAAATGATTGAAACAACCGGTTATGCCCAACATAAAATCCTGTAAAGCATGCACATATAATCAGTCTGCTTTTGACAAATACAGTAGAAGAAAGATATCAAACTTACCAATGTCTGCCCCTCACTCTCGTCTTTGGTATCATGCTCAAGTTTCTCAATGATGAGAGCGAGTATTGGTGCAAGAGGCAAAGCTTCCTGAAATTCAAATGCAAGGATGATGCGTATTGCCTGAAGATACATGGCCTTGTTTATCATTTCGATAACGACATCTGCAAGAGAAGGAAAAAAGAGTTGCGGTTAGGCGCATTGAAAAGGTCCTGAACTGAACATTGAACATCTGAAACGCTCCAATGTCCTGTTATCAGGGTTCAGGGGAAGAAGAGGGAAGTAGATTTCATTTTTCTCACCCCGCATCTTCCTGACAAAGAGTTTGGAGGCCTTGAGCACCTCGATGCAGGCCGCGACGTCGGCAGCGTCCACAAGGTCGCAGAGCTCCTGCGCCGGGAACTCGCCGGGCACCCCGAAGGCAGCCATGAAGAAAGCGAGGCCGCGGGCGCCCGCAGCGCCGGACGCGTCGCCGACCCGGCCGCCGCTGACGCGCAGGAGGCGGCTACGCCACGTCAGCGCGGCCTCACGGGCCTCCTGCCGCAGCAGCAGCTCCGCGTCCCTCCCCTGCTGGCCCCGGAGGCGCGGGCACCCGGCGCGCACGTAGAGCTCGAGGAGGAGCGTGCACGCGGCCTCCACGTCGGGGCTTTCGGCGCGGATGTAGTAGCGGCCGACGGTGAGGAGCACGAGCGCGGCGGGGTCCGGCGCGCGCCGCAGCGCACCCGGCCCCACCTGGCGCAGCCACTCGCCGCCGCCGTCCCGCACGTGGGCGGTGACGAAGTGGCGGAGGCCCCAGCAGTCCATCTGCTTGCACATGTGCGCGAGCTCCGCCGCGTATGCGTCGCCGCCGCGGTCCTTGCGCTCGCGATCGGGGTTGGGTGCGGGTGCGGGGACGGGTGGGGGTGCGGGCTGGGGTGCGGGTGCGGGCTCCAGAGCGGGATTGGGCTGGAGTGCGGCGGGCTCCGGCAAGGGACTGAGCTGGGGCTCCGGCAAGGGACTGGGCTCCCGATCGCACTCCAGCCCCGGCTCCGGCGGCGGCGGCGGCGGCGCGGCATTGAGTCCGGGTTGAGGCTTCGGCGCGAGAGTGGGCTCGGGCTCCTTGTCCGGCAAGGGACTGGGCTCCCGAACCCACTGCGGCTCCGGCGGCGGCGGCGGCGCGGCATTGAGTCTGGGTTCAGGCTGTGGCGCGAGAGTGGGCTCGGGCTCCTTGATCGGCTCCGGCGCGGGGCCGGGCTGGGGCTCGGGGGCGGGAAGGTAGGGTTTAGGGTTGGAAGGGGGCCCCGGGATGAGGACAGCGAAGGTGGCGGCGATGGAGGCGACGTCGAGGACGACGGAGTCCCACTGATCTAGGAAGTCGGCGAGGGTGTCGCTGAACGAGGCGAGGGTGTTGACTGAGTGCAGCGTTGCCGCGCGCGAGGCGGCGGCGGCGGTGGAAGCGGGCGGCGGCGACGGCGGAGGCGAAGGCATCGCGACGCGTGGCGCGCGGTGCGGAGGAGGGGGAACGGACAGGGACAGAATCGGCGGGGGTGGGGTCGTCAGGGGTTTTTGGACATCTGGCGGGTCGTCAGGCGGTGTGGGTGAGGGCCGGGATCCGCATCGGATGGCCGGGAATTCGGATCGGTTTGGTACAGACATCATGCAAATTGCAATTGCAAACCGCAGCGAGGATTCATGCATGAATGCATCATCCAACTCACTCTGCTACTGGGATCGAATCGAATAGAGTTAAAATGGAAATTTGACTTTTAGTCTAATAACCTGTTTAGTTTTTGTTTTGTTTGTGAACAAATCACCTGAGTTTGACGAGTTAGATGGGATTCAAAGTTTCAATTCATAACCTATGTTTGTTGTGTGGATTTTTAAGTAGGTTAAGTGGAGAATTATAAAAACAATTCGCACTCAGAATTTTCTTTTGAGAAACAATTCACACTCAGTTATGACCCTCAACAACTGGAAGTGAGTCGTCAGGCCCGTTTTACGCGACTGTAACCAGCGGCTTTCTGTTTGGCTTCAAAAGTTTTTGACAGCCTACAGGGCAATTCCACCATTGATTACAATTGCACGGATACAAAAATGATACATCCAGCAACAGATGACGACCATATGCCTCAACCTCAACTCAACAATGACTTTGGACTCGAGCAAGCAATTTTGAGAACAGGAGGCAACGCATCATCTACATCTGACTCTGCGATCCGGCACCGTGACAAGGGCTACAATCAAAACAACGGGATTTTTAACAATGGTTTGTTCACCAACAAGCACGACTGTATAGCTTACAACATCTGATTCTCTTCTCAGTACCATCTACTTAAAAAAAACTGTTGTTAGCATCCACATTCCACAGGATACATAAATACTTGATACTAGGCATGCGATCCAGAGAGGGCGTTCTGTGACGACAGGCTCTAGCTCTTTTCTACCCCCCACGAAAACTGGCAAACCTAACTCAAATAATGGTTCCAGCCCAAGGTGATACAGCCATTGTCACCATGTCTTCAATCCTGCCAAGATGCAGATAAACATAGACAAGGTATCAGAAACCACTAGCCACATGGAAAATGATTTATTAAGTATGCTTGTGCGGACATTAGGTCATTACCTCTTGAATTGGGGTGCTTTCGTCGTCTTGTTTCTGCCCATCAGCCTCACCCTCCTGGTTCTGACCATCTGTATCCATCTTCTCAACTCCCTCTGAAGCTTCAGCCATGGTTGCATCAGGCTTGGGCACTGCAAATTCAGCAGGAACTTGACCACTGCTTAATACCTGAGCACCATGATCCACAAAGAAGCTATCAGTACATGGTTAGCAGCACGCACAAAGCATGAGAACAAAGTCATAGGACATTACCTGCTCTAGCCTAGCAGCTTCCTCAAGAGTGTGAGCATTCACAATAGCAGCCTACAAATATACAACACTTGTCAGCAAATAAAACAAGCAGAGCAATTGGGTAAAACATAGAATGGGAATACCAAGAGAATACTGTGCAAAGCGGGGAAAAGATTTGGAAACAAATTATTACCTTGATAGCCATGATTTGTTCAGGAGTTGGAGCAACTACTTTAGGACCTTGTGGCTCCATTGTGATGTCCTGAGCATCAGGCAGACCAGGAGTAAACGTTTTGGCAGGTACCTTCTTTGCCTCTTCCTCTGCCTCCTTTGAGTGAAACTTTTTCGCTGCCGCAACTCTCTCCTACAAAACAGAAAAAAATATCTCCCAAGGAAATTAGGAAAAAATAAGTAACATGTGCAGACTGGATAATGGAAAACATGTCAGCCAAAAGATTCCATGGTGGTCATGCATCTAATTCATGAAAATCCAAAGTCAAAAGAGTTGCTTGTTTGTCCCTTTTGCTGCCAGCACTTCTGGGGTCGATCCCAAAACATATTTTGGAGCCATTCCAAAGGAAATGAACAAACAACCTGTGGGGGAATAAATCAACTAATCAAGCAGCGATGCAGGTTTTGTCTGGGTTTATGTTTTCAAAAAAAAAAAAAGAGTGACAATCAATGCAGCTGCACACAAATTAGCTAAACTCCTAATCATGTACTGAAAGGGTGAATAATGTAACACTAACACATGTATCAGATGAAACCCTTGTTTAACACAGTAACTTTAAACTTTAGAGTGTTTTTTTTTCCTTCTGGATATAGTGACAGGAAGGAGTATAGCACAATAGGTGGTGGTGGTTTGTATTATATATGGACCCCTGTATCAAATGGACTTTTAACTTAAACATGGTTAGAGTCCGTTATAGCCTCATCAACAAGTCAAACCACATACGCTTGCTGATCGCAGCACTATAAGTTTTACATTCCTTTTGATACCGTATACTACAAAAGTAGACAATGCAATCTTAAGGATAATGAGTGGATTCCATGCAAATAACTTCAGTAGACAATTAGTGCTAACTGCACGTTATAAACCAAAATGAGGAACATATAATCATTTGTAGACCAGAACTAAGGCAAACACCAAGCAACTAAGGGGCCAATCTTAAAAACCATCAATGGCAGATTGATGGATTAATAAGAAAAAATGAACTACAGATAAGCTATTAAGAACAGAAGTTGACAGCAATGCATAAAATGTGTGACAGATATTCATAAAGCCAAAAATGACATTAACATTTCATCATCTTTATACGTCAAATGATATTGCTCACCTGTTGTTTCACTTTCTTGAAATCCAGCAAACGCAAATGTTTCAATTTATGGATCACATAAAGCCTGTAGTCTGGCTGCTTAGTTATAGTATTATCCAGTAAGCTAAGGAATTGTAGCTTTGGGAGAGATGCCAGCGGATCAATCTCTGCAAGAGTTGTCAGACGATTGTTCGTGAGCACCAGTGTATGCAGATTTGGCAAAAACTCTGCATGGGGAAAAAAAACCAAGAAAAAAGGTTAAGCATGGAGCAAATATGGGAGTTAGAAAACACGTGTTGAGAATACAGGAGTTCTTACCACCAAGATTGGGATTGATACGCGTGATTCTGTTATTGTTAACTAGTAGAGTGCCAAGACGATTCAAGTATGGGAAGTTTTCAAGCTTGACAATCTCATTGTCAGACAAGTCAAATGTGTCAAATTGGTCCTGTTAGAGCGAGAATGAATAGATATGGTGTTAAGTAAAGCTAGAGAAGGAATCCATAAAGCTAAATACTATTCCAGATGAGTTTTAAAATTTATTATTCCAGTTCAACCAATTCAAACAGCACAGTATCAAGGTCATTGATATGTCACTAATTAAAATCCCCGAGATGTGGACCAACCAGACCAAAATAAATTGGATTGGGCATTTTGGGCACTATATTAACACTGAAATTACACAGGCCCTTTAGACCCCTCAAATGAAACAAAAAACAGAACAGATCCAGAACTATTATACAACCTCTCACTTTAACAATTCCATGTAAGAAAGCAGGTAGGCATATACATATACGGTATAAATAAAAGATGGTTGGCACAGTAAATAGAATACCAAAATTACAAGTAGCAATTCCTGTAGTACAGGAGGCATCTACGTTCACCGCTCTAAAACAGTCCTCCCCTACTGTACTAGTACAAAAACAGTATCTCGATACTGAAAATACAGCTCCCTTCGGTTTACCCACCAATTAAATGCTCACAGTTTATATTAAAAAAAATGCATCCACTAGATCAAAACATTTACCACCCAATATTCAGTTCAAGAGAAGCAAAATCCGGTTACTTGGCTCCTGGGTTTTACGAACAACCGTGAAAACAAAACTGTGTGGAAGTGGCTGTGGCTGTGACAGCCTGACAATACCGTACTAACACTACTGCAGTAACAAACATTGCTGTAGCAACTTCAAAGGGAATCGAATCACACACTTCAAGGCAGAGTGCATCGTGCGCCTAACAGTCTCGCGGGTTGTTTACAATACAGGGGAAGTATGAGAAGTGAGGAAGAAGATGGCGGAGCGCACCTCGGTGGCTCCGAGATTCTCGATGACGGCAATCTTGTTTCCTGCGGCGAAGGAGGAGAAGCAATGGTTGTGAGCTTTCGAAGAGCAGGACACAGAACCCTAGATCTAACAGGCGGGGGAGGGAGGGAGCGGGCAAACCTCGGAGGTCGAGCTCGCGCTCCTTGATGGCGTTGAAAAAGTGCGGGCTCTTCCATATCAGGTCGGCGGTGAGCCTGACCATGGCGGCTGGGAGAAGGCGGCGGCAATGGCGACGGCCGCGGGATGTTGGGAGACACGGGGTCGGGGAAGATGGGGAGGGAGGGAGTCGGCGAGGCCGAGATACGACACGAAAAACCCTAGTGGCGGCGCGGCGCGGCACGATTGCAAGCAGTGTGACTGGGTCGGCCCCGGACGTGTCTTTGGGCTCGTTTTTGGTTTGGGCCCAAACTCGACGACCCAAGGCTAATTTTCTCTTCTTTTTCCCCCTCCAAACTTGGAGAGAAGACGCAAGTCGCCAACAGAGCCCTACCGCTCCCCCAACCTTCTTCCCATCTCGCAAGCAAAGCCTCTGCAGCAGATCTCCCCGCCCTCACCGTCTGCTCGTCCGCATCTTCCAACGCAATCCCAGCCATGGTGAGCTCCCCGCCGTCCTCCTCCCCCACCTTGCTCTCCATCCACATCTCTCCGTGCGCGCTCCACCCCGCTTCTCGGTTTTTGGGCCTGCCGACCGGCCGGCCGGCGCAGACCGCGTCCTCCCCGCCTAGCTAGGGTTTCGATCCCGCGCCGATTCATCTGCCACATCGCGGTCTGACTCTGCTCTTGCTGGATGAGTGCAGGAGGGCGACAGCACCAACCTCGACGCGGCGATAGAGTCGCTCCTGAACGTCGAGAAGCAGATGAGGCTGGCCGGCGATGTCGCCGGCACGCGCAAGGCCGTCATCGACATCGTCGAGCTCTGCTTCAAGGCCGGCGCGTGGAAGACGCTCAACGACCAGATCGTTCTCCTCTCCAAGAGGAGAGGCCAGCTTAAGCAGGTTCGGCTCTCGAGAGTTCACCGCCTTGCTCTTACATCTTCGATTGGTTCATGTAATTAGTATATATATGTTGTGTACGAAGGCAGAGTGGACTTTAACTTCAAATTTTTGCCGAATAACATGTGATTGAAGTGGGTATATGCTGACGAAGGCAGAGTGGCTTTAACTTCTATTGTTTGTCGAATGACATGTGATTGAAGTGGGTAAAAGAACTGTAACTTGTACTCTTGGCTTTAGACTCTAAGCTATTGGTTTGAGGTATTGACCCAAACATGTGTTCAACTCTTGTCTTTTAAAAGAAGCTGGACTTAAGAAAGCTTTCTGGGTCGAAGTTGCCTGTTTAAACCATTATATTGTTGGCGGAAGTATGGTTTAGCTATCAAATAAATATTTCCTGGAGTTGTAATTATTGAGAACACTAGGAATACATGTTATCTTACTTTTAACATGGTTACTACTTGCAGCAACCTTTTGACCTTTAGAACATTTTGTGATTTTGTCTTCTGATGTGGTTGTACTTAACCATAGTGATTGGTCTTCCTGTAAATGCAACGCTCCTCACCATTCGTCTGCGTTGAATATGAAGCATGTGCATGCTTCACTTATTATTTTTGCTTTACATTTCTTAGGTTTGCTTTATATCTGC
>CM041628.1:9707467-9875360 GCA_023333625.1 Bothriochloa decipiens | reverse complement strand
GAGCACTTATTTTCTTAGCATATGTGAATCATTGCACTTATGGAGTATTTTGCATTGTTCCTATCTATTGTTGAACAACCACAATATGATGTGAAATGTTTATCTGCAACATTTTTCCTTGATCTTTAGTTGCTTGGACTTGTACATATAGTTGCCAGTTGTTTTTATTCTTATTCACAATCATCTCGGTCAATGTTTTTCCCATGACCAGAACACGTTAGAACAATCTATTACGTATAATGCTTCCGAGAGCCTGTGCTGTACCAAAGCATTACTTATTTTCTGCAGATTCATAACTCATCTTTGTCTATTTGTTTACTTATAAAGTGATCAGCATATAGACAGGAACGTGAACTATGTATGTCACTTGATACGGTTTTGACTACTCTACACTTATATTACTGTCACTTCTGTCTATTGCAGGCCATTACGGCTATGGTTTCAAAAGCTATGGAATACATTGATTTGACACCAGACATTGATACACGTATCGAGCTAATCAAAACACTGAGCAGCGTCTCTGCTGGCAAAGTGAGAATTTTCCATCTTGATTTTTTGTTCCTTTCATAAGATTCATTGTTTTTATGAGTATAATCTCACAGTTGTTCATCTACAGATTTATGTTGAGATAGAGAGAGCAAGATTGATCAAAAGACTTGCTAAAATCAAAGAGGAGCAGGGACAGATTGACGAGGCTGCTGATTTGATGCAAGAAGTTGCTGTAAGTTTGCACTGCACTAGAATGGACATGTACTTCCATATTATGTGACAATGTTTCTGTCATTCTTTAGTACTGTTTGTCAGTTCTGACCATCCATGACTGTCATGGACTAACAAGCTTTTTATCAGGTTGAAACATTTGGCTCCATGGCCAAGACGGAAAAAATTGCTTTTATTCTTGAGCAGGTATTATGGCAATCTATTATGTCAAATACTTTGTATTCTTACTAAAATGCCGATTTATGTAAAACTTTCTATTATTGTTGTCATAGGTCCGGCTGTGCCTAGATCGGCAAGATTATGTCAGAGCACAAATTTTATCAAGGAAAATTAGTACTAGAGTATTTGAAGCAGATTCATCGAAGGAAAAAAAGAAACAGAAGGAAGGGGACAATATTGTTCAGGATGCTCCTGCGGACATCCCTTCCTTACTAGAATTAAAGCGTATATACTACGAACTGATGATTAGGTATGTGTTGCTTCTCAATTTCAATTAGATTAATGCACTACTTATCATTATTGGCTCATCTACCTGACTACCTCTGGAACCTCCAACAACAACAACAACATAGCCTTTTGTCCCAAGCAAGTTGGGGTAGGCTAGAGATGAAACCCAAAAGAGGCATGGAAACAAAGAACACATAAATGGTACAAGAACAAAGATTACGGTTCAGGCACGTTAATTGCTAGTCTCCAAGCGCTCCTATCCATAGCTAAATCCTTAGGGATATTTCACTCTTTAAGGTCTCTCTTAACCGACTCGTTCCAAGTCAGTTTAGGTCGACCTCTACCCCTCTTTACATTATCGACCCACTTTAGAACCCCATTATGCACCGGCGCTTCAGGAGGCCTCCGTTGGACATGGCCAAACCATCTCAACCGGTGTTGAATCAATTTTTCCTCAATTGGTGCCACCCCAACCCTATCCCGAATATCGTCGTTCCGGACTCCATCCCTCCTTGTGTGCCCACAACACCACCGTAACATACGCATCTCTGCTACACTCAATTGCTGGATATGTCGCCTTTTTGTAGGCCAACATTCAGCACCGTATAACATCGCCGGACGAATCGTTGTCCTATAAAACTTACCTTTTAACTTCTGAGGCACCCTTCTGTCACAGAGGACGCCTGAAGCTTGACGCCATTTCAACCAACCGGCTGAAATTCTATGCCTAACATCTTCATCAATGTCGTCATCCTTTTGTAGCACCGATCCTAAATACCGAAAAGTATCCTTCTTGGCCACCACTTGCCCATCGAGGCTAATGACTCCCTCCTCATTCCTAGTCACGCTGAAATCGCACATCATGTACTCGGTCTTGGTCCTACTAAGTCTAAACCCTTTCGACTCTAACGTGTGCCTCCATAGTTCTAACTTCCTATTAACCCCTGCCCTAGTCTCATCCACTAGCACCACATCATCAGCAAAGAGCATACACCAATGGATATTACCTTGTATGTCCCTTGTGACCTCATCCATCACCAAAGCAAATAAATAAGGGCTCAATGCTGACCCTTGATGTAGTCCTATTTTAATTGGAAAGTCACTGGTGTCGCTATCACATGTTCGAACACACGTCACCACATCCCTGTACATATCCTTGATGAGGGTGATGTACTTAGTTGGGACTTTGTGCTTTTCCAAGGCCCACCACATGACATTTCTCGGTACTTTGTCATATGCCTTCTCGATGTCAATAAAGACTATGTGCAAGTCCTTCTTCTGCTCCCTATATCTCTCCATCAACTGTCGTAATAAGAAAATCGCGTCCATGGTCGACCTACCAGGCATAAATCCAAATTGTTTTGAGTCACACTTGTCACTCTTCTTAGGCGATGCTCGATAACCCTATACCTCTGGAACCCCCAATTTCTTTTTTCTATTTAACGCTATGGTTCATAACTACATTTCGTATTGGAACCAATCATAATTCTTCATTGTCTCTTCACAGATATTATTTGCACAACAATGATTACCTGGAAATCTGCCGCTGTTACAAGGCGATTTACGATATTCCAGCGATAAAAGAGGATCCAACAAAGTGGATACCGGTACTCTCTCTCTCAACTCACAACATGTGTATACACTCCCCCTGACCCTCATCTACCAACCCCTTCATTTATCTGACCACCTTAAGTCCATTGCAGATTCTTAGGAAGATCTGTTGGTACTTGGTGCTAGCACCGCATGATCCCATGCAGTCTAGCCTTCTCAATGCTACTCTAGAGGACAAAAATCTCTCGGAGATTCCTAATTTCAGGTACATTTGTATTGTTTGAAAAATTGCTCTCATAACTCCAGGTGGGCTTATCCAATAATCAATTATTTTTTCCTGTTGTGATGTGATGGGAAAAAAAGGCTGTTGCTAAAGCAGCTTGTTACCATGGAGGTCATCGACTGGGCAAAATTGTGGGAGTTCTCCAAGCACGAATTCGAGAATGAGAAGAATCTTCTAGGAGGAGCTTTGGGTGCTAAAGCTGCAGAAGATCTTAAGCTGAGGATCATCGAACATGTATTGCTTACTTTGTGTTTGGCCTGCAGTTATTTTGCTTTATATGTGTGTCCGCTGAATCTGACTTTTTCTCTGTTCAGAACATCTTGGTTGTGTCAAAGTATTATTCTAGAATTACCCTCAAGAGGCTTGCGGACCTTCTCTGCCTGAGTTTGCAGGTTTGTGTTTTTCACCTTTGCATTGCATGATATCATATTTTCTTTGTGATGCCAACTGTAGCGTCTTGTGTTGAAACCCAGTACATGACAATCACCTGAATTGTAAAGCATTTTAAAGCTGCAGTTGCAGCTGAGATCTAACTGGAACTACATATTACTCTTTTCAGGAGGCAGAGAAGCATCTTTCAGACATGGTCAACTCAAAAGCTTTGATTGCGAAGATTGACCGGCCGATGGGAGTTGTCAGTTTCCAGACAACTAAAGATTGTAATGGTACACTTAACTCATGGGCCACCAACCTCGAGAAGCTTCTTGACCTGGTTGAGAAAAGTTGCCATCAAATACACAAGGAAACCATGATCCATAAGGCGGTGTTGAAAGCTTGAGTGTTTGGCACTGCCCATTTTGCCTTAGGTTCCCTTCGTAGCCTGCCGTGGTGTTGAGATGATGTAACAGCAAAGGGACAAATACTGTGTCCTCCAATTTGCTTAACTTGTGTAGCTTGCTGAATTTGCTTAGATCTGCAATCAGAGATACCTACCCCTGAAAAGTAGATCAAGCTTCTTGTTCAAATTCAATTCTCCAGGCTTCATTGTTGGAAAGCAAGAACGACTCTGAATTGAGATTATTTAGTCAAGTGAAGAGTATTTATAATGAACCGGTGGTCTGTTAAATGAATTATTAACATGGACAATAATTCTGTGTCAAGAAACCAGTCGCCGTATAGTAACTCTGGATTCGTGTCCAGATTGAAGATAGGATTCAATTCGTTGTTCATTGGTGGCACTTGTTATGGGCCACTGGATGCCTTCACAGCTCACACTTATCTATTCGTATCTGTAACGAACTAACAATGTTTTGCCACCGTTGTTGGACGGCGCAACGGCACGCTGGTGAGTGGTGACCAGTGTCGCAGTGAGTGTCTCGCACTGCTCACCCTCCTGTGTCTGGTCAACCGTGCCAAGTGAAGTGCGACGAGAATTTCAGTGTTGACACGGTTGCAGAGTGACCAAAATTTTTTGTCGGAAGACGGCTGGAAAAAGTGCCCTGCCTGGGCACAACAGTGCCACCTCTCCCACCAGCATCGTCTGGTCATTTCTACGCTGTGTCTAAATAAAACTGTCACTGCTGACACTAATGGTTTTTAGAAACCTAAGAAATCATTCAAGCTTTTTTTTTGCTCTTTATTAAAACTCCAAACCATTGCCTCTACAAAAATACTGCATGACACTGGTCAATTGCATTGCAGGTCAGCCACTTGCTGCAGCCTGCTTATCAAAAAATGAAAATGAACCACGACGAAGCAGCAAGCAAACTCAAGTCATACGGCTGTTTCCTTCGTATCAATCATACGGCTGCATACAGAATTTAAGTCGCCGTATAGCCAACTCAAGTTTGGTATATGTACATGTATAGGGGTGATTGAAGGAATATAAAGCCGTGAGCACCAAACAATACGGATGCAATTCTTTTCTTAGGAAATTGTATGCGATCTAATATTAACTATGCGTGTCGTAACGGCAAGTGGAACAGTTTGCTGCCTCAATTAATTGCACGTGCTGGTCGAAGCTGAAAACGAGGCAATCATCTGGGTTAAAGCTCGTTGATTATTGCAGAAAAATGTATTCCAGTCAATGTGCACTGAACATTTGGACATGAATTGTCAACAACTTAGCATCTCCAGCTTAACATGCCTGAATTGTACAACAAATACTATAGCATTCTGATCAACTGTATGCTGTGCGCTCCTGGTTCAGTTTTTTTCTATGAACACATTGCTTTCTCTAGAGTTTCCTGCAGTTCTCCACTCTTGTATGCCTCTGCGAAGTAGACCGCAAATTTAGCATTAGCCATTAACATTGGTTTGATCGTTGGGGAAAAATATATATTCTAAGTTGTGTAAACAGCAATGAAAATATCTTGTGTATGGAATTCAGTTGCTGAGTACATGATAAGTCAATATAAAACTAGATTATAGGAGAAGACTCCCCTATAACTTTGAAAATAAGGAGGTGCCAAGCTTCGAACCTAGGTCGGACGGGAGAGACCAGGAGCTCCTGCTCTAACCGGTCACACCACGAGGAGCTTGGCCATGATAAGTCAATGTAAACATATGGATACATGTGCAGTGTTTTTCTACTTCAATGCAAATAATGCTTAGCAGTTTGCACCATATATGTGTGTTATTTTGTGTTCTCCTGGCCAAGTCTTTTTTTTATCCTGAACATGCAGGAGATTTGCATATCTTTGTATTAAAGATAGAGAAATAACAGTCCCATACAACATAACCCCCTTATGTCCCCTCATCTCACTAGAGAATAACGGGTTGCCACAAAAGACTAGAGAAAAAACATCTGAAAAGAAAAAGGTCGACCAGGTTAGTCCTAACCTCTGACCCAAAGTGCATAAGCATTTTTACAAAAATGACCACTGATTTCGAATGTTTTGTAGAGACCCCAATATCTAAGATTGACTGCCCTTCCTCACTATTTTTCCTAAAGCGTTCAGTCTTGTACATTGGCTATCTATTCTCGAAAACCATCACATCCTGGGGTAATGTTCATCAACCCTATAATCTATCAACCCTTGTGTGCTCACTGTAACTATGCAAGTATCTAAGAAGGTCCACAAGCTACAGCGTCTTCAGCTGCCCTAGTTCCAAAAGGTAGATCAGATAATGTTCAGATGTGTCAAAAGGCAGATACTGGTGACATGGCAAACAATGATACATGGTGAAGGAATGTGATTAGCTCTTATGATCACTGAATCAATAAAGTTGAGCAGGTCTGATTTTACTCATACAGCTGGGGAGAAATTATCAATGGTTGGTCATCAATTTGAGTTATGTAATGATAATGGTTGTTCCTTCTTGACAAAAAAAGACGGCAAGGACAGTCCGTGATGCTGAGTCCGTGATTATCAGTAAAAGATCACACCGTTGTTATATTTCAAGGTTGATCGAATTAAGTGTTAGATGCAACGGCCATCATAATGTTGCTTTGTCCTGGAGAGTGGTCTTGTTAGATGTCATTGCCTCATTAGCACTGTGCAAGTGAGAAATAAGGTATTTCTTGAATGTGATGAACCCAACTGTTTCATTTCTATGAGGCAATGACCAACTTTTTGCAACCATGATAAACAACAGAGATGAGACAAAGCAAATTGGAATATACAAACAAGAGCAAATTGGAATATACAAACAAGAATGAAATAAGGATTGAGTATATAACATTGATGCAAATGGAAAACAGTAGGTATTTGTCTGGTATCTAGAAGACGCCCTTGCTGTTTACAAAGACACTGATCAATAAGAAAGAGAGTGAAGGATCTGTGTGAATGGCCTGAGACTATTTAGAAAAATGCTTTTGCTATTTAGAGCATGCACAAAGCAAACTGCAAAGGCTCTTATGGGGATGCTGAATGAAAGAGAATAAATTAAATGTCATCAAGAGTTGTGTAAGAATCTCGATTTCCAATGGAAGCAACATTTTTATAGGCACTTAGAGTCAAACCTTCCAATGAATACAAAATTTTTAGGTGCTTAAAAGTTCCATAAAGTTAAAGAGTTCGCCTAAGCCTAGTGTTTATTTATTTACTTTCTCTTGTCTACTCCACAAATAGACACCATCTAACCTAGACCTACAATTGGAGTTTACCAAGTGAATAACGATTGGAAGAGAATGCACCCACCAGACACTAGCCTGGAGTGTGCCTCAGAGGCATGAAACTTGCCACAGATTATTTGTGAAATCTATCATCTTGGTGATAACTCACCGAAACGTTACTGACAAGATAGAATGTGCACTTGTGGAGAAACCAGACACTACTCCAGACTATGCCTTCAGCACAAGCATACGGTACGCTCGAAATTAGCTAGTACTGATCATCTGTGGAATCTACTAGTACCATCTTATTAGTGAGAGGCTCCCAAGATGTCGTATTAGTGGATTAGGATGTCGTATTAGTGGATTAGGATGGCAGACAAACAAATTGTTCAACCAATGGGTCAGTTTCCAATATCATAGGATTGTGAGCTCAGAAAAATAAAGACTAGAATTTCCAGGCGTGAGCATCTGTGAACGAAGCAAGAAAACATAGTACATACCAACGGTGATGTCACAACCGCCGAAGAACTCGCCGTCGATGTAGAGCTGCGGGAAGGTGGGCCAGCTGGAGTACTCCTTGAGCCCCTGCCGAAGCGCCTCGTTGGCGAGCACGTCCAGCGTGTCGAAGGGCACGTCGAGGGAGCGCAGGATCTGCACAACGGTGTGGGAGAAGCCGCACTGCGGGAAGTCCTTGGTGCCCTTCATGAACAGCACCACCTTGCTGGACCCCACCACCTTGTCCAGCGTCGCCCGCATCTCCGGGCTCAGCGCCCCCAGGCACCGCACCGACCGGCCGCGCGCCGGCAGCCGCTCCTGCCCGGCCCGCCCGAGAGCGAGGCGCTGGGCCGGAACAGGAGCTCGGGGGAGCAAGGCGACCCTGGCGGTCCACGGCCGCGCTGACAGCGGGAGCGGGACGGCGTTCGCCCCGGTGAGAGGCCTCGCGGCCGTGGCGGAGGCGGCCATCGCGGTGCGCCGGCGGTGACGGATGGCACGGAGCGGTGGTGGGTGTGGTGGACCGAGCAGTGGCAAACCCAGTAAATTATTTTTCTTTTTTTGAGAAAAAAAAGTAAATTATTTTTCGTGGCCGCGGAGGAGGAAGCGAGCGAGGCAGCAAGCGGAACTGATAACCAACCGGTCCATGGGCCACGGTAGCGTTTGGCTTGGGCCGCAAGTCTGGGCCCGAAAACCCAGCGTCCGGCGCGGTTAGATGAGGAACAGCTGCGCGTGCCGGCCGTTCTCATTCCCCTCTGAACTTAAAGCCCTAAACCCATCTTCCCCACGTCTCCACTCCTCTGCTCCTTCCTCCTCGCGCCGCCGCCGCCGACGCAGCGACGCGACGACAGGTAATGGCTTCCGCCGCGGTGCTCCGGAACGCGGGCTCCCGCCGCCTCTTCTCCTACCCCACTCTCCGGGCCGCCGCGATCTCGGGGCCGGCCGCGCTACCCGATGCGCCAGCGGCGGCGCCGGCCCAGCCGCCACCGATGGCAGGGACCCTCTGGGCGAGGTCCATGGCCACCTTCACGCGCACGTGAGTACTCCTTGGCCCAGATCCGTGCCGTTCCCGCTACTTTCTCGTTTTAGATTCATTCATGAATATTCATTTCTATCGATCCATGCAATTCAATATCCGTCTATTGCTTCGTGTGATTCACTTTGCAAGTCGGATCAATCTGTGGCAGGAAGCCCCATGTGAACGTCGGCACCATTGGGCACGTCGATCACGGCAAAACCACGCTCACTGCTGCCATTACCAAGGTTGGATGCGTTAGCCATGGTCCTGCTTAATTGCTCGCTTGATTTCCAAACAATTGGGCTCATTCACCAGCGTTTGTTTCCTGGAAACTATAGGTTCTGGCTGAGGCAGGGAAAGCCAAAGCCGTTGCTTTTGACGAGATCGACAAGGCTCCGGAAGAGAAAGCCAGAGGAATCACCATTGCAACGGTTGGGTCCTAGCACATGTCCTGTAGTTTGGGCCAGACCTCCCGATGCAATTCTCATTATATTTTTTAATCTTCATTTTCTGTCCAATTTGTAACCATTTTGATCGTTTTTGTAGGCTCATGTCGAGTATGAGACGGCTAAAAGGCATTATGCTCATGTTGATTGCCCAGGTCACGCAGATTATGTCAAGGTTAATACTTACCAACTATGCTTTCTCTCTTGAATGCATTATTACCATTTTATTAATGGAAGGTGTTTGTACATCAAATTGAGAAAATCCTAGTGAAAGACATCATCTATAACTATTATGTTACGTGGTTGCCCTGCTTGTTTATGGTCCAAGTCTAATTATTTGTGAAAATGGTAGAACATGATCACTGGAGCTGCTCAAATGGACGGTGGTATTCTTGTCGTGTCAGCTCCGGATGGTCCGATGCCACAAACAAAGGAGCATATTCTTCTTGCCCGTCAGGTATCAAATGCCCTTTTAGATTGTAATTTAGGTTCTCTTTTTATATTCTTGGCTTTAGGGTGTGATCTCTTTTTAGGTTGGTGTGCCTTCACTCATATGCTTCTTAAACAAAGTTGATGCTGTTGATGACCCAGAGCTACTGGAACTAGTAGAGATGGAGCTTCGGGGTATGCTACCATCTATGTCTCCACGTCATGTTTAGATAGCTGTCTGTATGTTCTAATAAGGTTAAGCCCCCAACCCCACCCTTCTTCAGAGCTCCTCAGTTTCTACAAGTTCCCTGGTGATGAGATTCCGATCATCCGTGGATCAGCATTATCAGCTTTGCAGGGGAACAATGATGAGATCGGAAAGAATGCCATTTTGAAACTAATGGATGCAGTTGATGAGTACATCCCTGATCCTGTTAGGCAGCTAGATAAGCCTTTCTTGATGCCGATTGAAGATGTGTTCTCTATCCAGGTGATTTTATTTATTAGTTATCACTACTGCAGTATTCACTAGTTATTCAATTATGATGTTGTTTCTTCCACTTTGATGAGGGCTACTATTTTGTTTTCCTTGAGTTATTGGGTCGATCAAAACTTACCCAGTTGAACTACTTTTGATACATGCATATAGGGATGCAATGAACTAAAGAAGTGACCCAAAATTACTCATCGAGTGCCCATTTGAATCTTTAGTCTGCGGTATTCAACTGATCATATTTGATTTGGAATGACCCTGAACCATTGAAATTAGATCACATTATTTAGACAATTCAACTAAATGCTGAGCTTTTCCACACCTTGGTATTAGGCATTGTATATTCCCTGTTTTTGTGAACATTTGATTGCTATGGAGTCTAGAAAAGTAAACACCAAATAATATTCAGAATCTGCTTTCGTTAAACCATTTATATTTGATATTGTTGAATGAAAACGTATAAAAAGTCACTGGTCAAGGTGTTGCGTTGGGTCGTGTCAATATATTAAAGGCCTTATATTTTATCAGATATTATTTTAACAGAAAATGAAAATGAAAAAAAAATCAGTGATAGGATTGTACTGTACAGTCTGGTAATATGTCTTTAACATATTTGCTATTTATTTCTCAGACAGACTTTCTTGTTTCCAGTTACATAACATGCACTGATGGTTCTTCTTGTCCTTTTATTGACCATACGTATGTTCTTTTAAAAATGTTTTGTTTTTTAGTATTTTTAGTGGCTTTTACTATTTCCTCTCTTTTGTGTTGCCATGTTCTTAAAATAAATATGAATTGAATTACTGATGTAGTTATCAGGCAATCCAATGCATTATTGCCCATTGAATTATCAAAGAAAAATTGTTGCGAGTGAGTTATCATATGTTTTTAAGTAGCCTGTTTGATGTGCAGGGTCGTGGAACTGTTGTTACTGGGCGTGTTGAACAGGGAACAATTAAAACTGGTGAAGATGTTGAGATCTTGGGTTTGACACAGGTTAGATTTTTTACTGCCCAAGACCGAATTGTGATACAACTAAATTACTGCATGTTTATCCTACTTTCTAGTGTTTGTGAAGTATGAATTGAATGAGTTGGTTTATCAAATTTAGTATGTTAGTAGTTAACAAGGAGCCTCACGTTGCAAAACATTGAGCTCCAACTTAGTAGACAGCCCTCTTTTCCCTTGACTACTTAAATTTTGGGTGGCTTATTTGTCCATGTAAGCCAATGACTAATCACAACAGCAGAAGGTTCTTCTATGTTTCTATTTTTCCTTTTTGCGATTTAGTACCCATCCCACTGCACCAATATTTTGTAATGAACCCTGTGGTGGTGAAATGTATTCTTGTTCACAGAGTGGTCCCTTGAAGACTACAGTTACTGGTGTTGAGATGTTCAAGAAGATACTGGACCATGGAGAGGTATTGATTCTGAAAGCAGATTATTCCAGGTTTTGTATTGTTTCAAATTATCTTACCTGCAACTTGTTGTGTGCAGGCTGGTGACAACGTTGGTCTTCTTCTTCGTGGTCTTAAGCGTGGTGATGTTGAGCGTGGCCAGGTTATAATTCCTGACTTCATAATTGTCTGATAAGTTTTTGAAATATCTACTGAACTATTTTGTCTGGGAACTGCCTTGCATTTGTGGTTACTATCTGTGATCTTTAGTGTTTGTTCCACAAGTTCTGTCTCCAATACCGAAATTGAACCATCTGAAATGTCGAGGGCCTGTCATTTTCTACTGTTTCAGGTGGTGTGCAAACCTGGTAGTCTGAAGACATACAAAAAGTTTGAGGCAGAAATATACGTCCTGACAAAGGATGAGGGTGGCCGCCACACTCACTTTATGACAAACTACAGTCCCCAATTCTACTTCAGGACTGCTGATGTCACTGGAAAGGTTGAGTTGCTTGGTGAAACGAAGATGGTTTTGCCCGGTGACAATGTAACTGCAAATTTCGAGTTGATATCACCTGTTCCTCTTGAACCAGGTAAAGACTATATTATGAAATTTTAATTCACAATATAGATCTTGTCTTTTGATATCTTGTGTTTTTTTTGTCTTGTGATGCCATTACACTCTCCATGTTCCTCTTTCATTTCCGATTAAAGAAATTCACATTAGATCATAACTCTTTCCCTTATGATGCAGGACAAAGATTTGCACTGAGGGAAGGAGGGAGAACAGTTGGTGCAGGAGTTGTCTCCAAAGTTATTAGCTAATCAGTTTTCCACTTTCTTCTCGGTAGCAATTTAGTAAACAAATGAATGTTGATATATCCGACCGGGTTAGAAATTAGAGCAAAGGACCGGTTTTGCATTTTTCTTCAAATGCATGAACTCAAAGGCAGAGCTGGCTGGCCTGGCTACCATTCTGGACAGTACGTTCTGTTTTCTTGTTGAGGTGTGGTGCTATGTAATACCACAGCTAGTTTGGTAGACACGCATGTTGGGCATAACTCATTGATTGAATAAGACTAGTCTCATCATAGTCATATCTGTTTTGTAGCCATTTTGTCAAGTTGGTGTTTGAGGCGCTTTGTCAAGTTTGCATATAAAATTGCTGGTCGTGGTCTTATTTTTTCCCCGGAGGGCTTTGCCGGCTATGTATTTGTATGTATTACCGTGGTTGCCAAGCAGAGCAGAAGATCAAAAGTACAGAAACAGGATGTTGATTCGACAGACGAGAAGCTACTCATCTCTTGCTACAACTACTTCCACGTTCCACATCACATTCTGTATCGCTCACAATCCTATACGGCCTTCTTTGCAAAGTACTATGGGGGTCAACCTGGCCTTGCCATTGTTGTCTGCAGCCCTCATCCAGAGCTATAAACAGCAATGCCACTAGTTTCATCTGGTTGTTTTTTAATAAGAAAAGGCAAATGCCGATAGGTCTACCAAGCACAAGAATAATTTATTTATTGGGATGGAATTTTGAAGAGAGTTTTACAACCTTTTCGTTAATAATTCTCGAATCGCTGGGAGCAAAATGTAAAGGGCACCTATATTCAACTCATCCTTTTTCACCATTAGGAAGAATTTTGTATCAACTGCGATTGCGAATTTGTTTCAACTGCATAGCATAAGGGATTCCAATTTCAAAGAACTGTTTGAACCAAGCGTCAGGAAACATTATTGGACGCTATGACGATGGATCATAAGATTGAGAGTACTCATGTTAAGCCAGAGTCGCGATAAGATGTGCAGATGAAACGAAATTGACCTAGAGCATATACAGTTTCATTTATATTGGAGGCCACCTATATACTTCATCATCATGGACAAAATAGGTTCTCAAAAAATAGGAGTAATCAAAGAGTAATTTTTTAATGCAGTAAATGAGTAATATCTAACCGATCTCATTATTTAATGGACATAACCTGGCGTCCAATGCCGCCGCCGCCGCAGCTGCCCTCCGATTACGCCACGCCCCATCCGCGGCCCAGGCCCCCGCCGCCGGCCCGCGACAGCTCGGTCCCCGTCCACGCCGCCAAGAGGGCGCCGCCGCCGCAATCAGCTCCTGCCGCCGCCGCCAAGAAGATGGCGCGTCCGTCGTCCGCGCCGGACCTGACGGCGCTCCCCACCGCCGCCAGACCCAGGCCGCGCCCGCCCTCAACGCCGGCCAAGAACGGCGCCCCGTCCAAGACCGGGACCGGGAGGCCGGCGTTCATGGCGCCGCGCGGAGCCCAGACCGTGCGCCCCGCGCGGCGGCTCACGCCGGGGACCGCCGTCTACGTGCGCACCACGTTCCGGCCGCGCAACGTCAACATCAGGTGCCGCATCCTGCTGTGGCTCCGCGCTCGGGTCGTCTCCTCCCCCGACGCCTACCACTTCACCGTCAAGTACGCCGCCGACCTCAGCGACATGTTCGCCGGCAAGATCGTCAGCAAGCCCGCCGACCACGTCCGCCTCGCGCCACGCCCCACGCCAGCCAAGGCGGCCAAGCCCATGGCACCGGCGCTCGAGGCGAAGGAAGCGGCGGTGTCATTGCCACGACGATGATGATCCAGGGCGGCGGCCTCGTTCCCTGTACATGCTCATTTGAGCAGAGATTTTGCGGGATGCTCATTCTTTTCTTGGAGCTGAGAGATTTTGTGGCACTTGTCTTGCGGATCAATGCCACAGCCTTAACCGGCTTTTCGATCGATCTTTGTAAATTTCGATTGATCTTAGTGAACTCTTGCTAGCTTCATGCGGCTTTTCGGTTGATCTTGGTGGAAAAAAATCTTAGTTTTTCACGAGTCGATCGATCTTGACGATGCTTGCTAACGATCTCCAATGATCGTTTAAGATCCACCGGCAAGGAAAATATGAGATCATGCCCGTGGCAGGGAGAGAGAGAGCCAGCAAAGCTGCTTGTGCTGCTGATGCCGACGGCAACGCAAATTCATAGAACATCATTGCAGCTGGTTTATGGCCTGTTCGTTTGGCTGCAGCTGCCGCTTCTAAACCGCTGAACACTGTTAGAGCTGCAGTTTTTAAACTAGTATAGTCACAGCTGCCGTCGCCTCTTTTAAACGGCTGAGCACTGTGACAGATGCAGTTTTTAATTGTAACCATACAATAAGCTGCTATGGCAATGTCAGGTAATAATTTCTAGCGGCGAGAAACGAAGAGATTAAAAATCTGGAGATAACACAGCACAATTCTGACACCATTGCAAAGAGATGACCCAGTAAAACCTGGTGCTCATGTATGTTGTGAACCAACCACAAACATAACAATAATCATCAAAACCAGCAAAATGGATTCCATGGCATGCACAACCTTAGGTAAAAGCTTGGATGGAGAAACTAAAAGTTTCCGGATTGCGAACACAAAGAGTGGCTGGCCTACGAGGGAAGGGGGGACAAGAGTGCCATCACACGAAAACCATGACTTCACAGTGGTGGAGTAACATATCACTATTTGGACTCTATGATTAGGCTTTTGCCTCCTGCGCTACTTCTTCAAAAGTCTCTCCAGGGACAAGCTCTGGAACATCATCATCGTTATCTTCCTTGGCCTGTGCCGCCACACCAGCAGCAGCAACCTGTTTCTGCATCTCCTCAGCAATCCTCTTCAGGTGTTCCATGTTGTCAGGGCCTGTAAGAATAGGAAAAGGTTAATATCTCTTTCATATCATTTGTACCATGGCTACCTTCTGTTTGTTTCACGCTTGTTGCATTCTCTATTCAAATTCAAATGCAGACAGCAACAGAGTCTTAACTGACAAACTTAAAGACAACAGATACAATATGAAAGACTATGCATTCATTCGCAGGGGTCTACAAGTGCTAACCGTTGAGAGAATATGACAAAAGATAAAACAAGAAATGGTGGATGCAGCAACAAATAACTCTGATGGGCGGCCCTGGTGCAAGCGGTAGAGCTTTACCGCCTATGACCAAGAGGTCCAGGGTTTAAACCCCAGCCTCTGCACATTTGTGCAGGGATGACTGCTGGCTATTTTCCCTTCCCCAGACCCGCAGTGCGGGAGCCTACGGCACTAGGTACGCTCTTTAAACAAGTTAAATGAGCAGAACTTGCCTAATCAAGTGTAGCTACGAATCCTCAAATGCGTTACAAGATAAACCATTTTTTTGGATGGCGTAAACATTAAGGTACAGAGTGTAACATACCAAGTTGATTAATGATACCAGGCAGAACATCTTGTAGCTCTGTCAATACACAATAAATAAGAATTTGAATAAGTCAGCGCTATAAAAAATAATAGAATGAAACAGAAACATTAATACTGTACTTCAAAGGGAAAGGTAAGCTTTTTTCCATGCAAGTAGATGCAACATGCATCAATTTCTTTACAACATCTATACCATTTTAGAAACTAGAGAGCAAAAACCACTCATCAGATAGCAGCTTGCTGAATACAAAGTTTTGAATGAAACAAACAGACCTACAACTGTGTTCAAATTAACCAACTGTGTTCAAATTAACCAGGTGCAGAATTCTGTAGGCGTAAGGACTAGTAAACCAGATTTCGGATTTACAAACATCTTATAAGGATTCAGCAAAGCTTAGCCGCTGTACTTGGGCAACCTATGAACCAATCATATAAGTAGCACATCCACTGATATGAAAACGTCATAGCTCTGAGAGTAACAAGTTATTACATGACAGGTCAATCAAATGTAAACGAGGAATGAGTATTCTTACTTTTCGTCTGTGGAGATCCACTGACCACCCATGTGTTTGCCGCGATGGAAGCTTGCACTGCATCGGCAAAGCACAAAGCATCAGCTAAACAGTCAATAATAGCACCAGGATTCCCCATTTCAACAAAATGCAAAAGTAACCAGCAAGGGATGGCAGACCTTTGGGATTCAAGAACTGGATGACGAGATCGTCCTTGAAGATGTTCACCTCCTCGATTGCAGGGATGGTGTTGACCCCTACTCTCTTGAGCGTGCTCTGCAGCCTCTTGTCGTCCGTGGTGCCCGTCTTGTGGACAGCCTTCTTCTTCCTATACAAACCCAAAACTAAGTTTTTTTGGCACCATATCACTGGCTTATCAGCCACGGATGAACAACACGGAAGCCAAGAGATGCGAGTACAGTCGGTCAGCAACACCTACCTGCGCACGGTGCCCTTGCCGCCGGTGCGGACGGCGCCGGCCATCTTCATGAGCCTCTCCTTGTTCATCTGCGGGACAGAACGGAACCAACCAGTCGGTCAAACGGCGCAGGGAGCGCGGATCTATGGCGAGAACGAATCGGTTCTAGCGCACGAAGAAATCGCGGCGGAGCTCCCCGATTTGGTACGGCGACGTGCGATTCAGGAGCGGAAGAAATGACTGACCTTGACGACGGTGGAGGGGCGGCGCGGGCAGGTGAGGGTGCGCGGGCAGAGAGGGATGGGGGTGGCGGAGGAGGAGACGGCGGCAGCGCGAGACGGGCGGTAGGTTTTGGGGAGGATTATAGGGTTTTCAATTTTCCACGCAGGTCCCTGGAGTTTCTGTGTATTATGTAACCCTGCTAAAAAGGCTTTCAATGGGCCGACCATCGGAAACTCCTGGCTTAACTTTTATGGGCCAAGCCCGTATTAATGATTTTAGGCATTTGGCCCGCAGGTTATTTATTATGGGCTGGGACCATATAGTGGTTGGGCCTTTCGAACCACAGCCCCACCCGCTCTGCTTATCTCATCCGCAACTCAGCCGCTACCTCCGAGGCTCCGACCAACCACCACGACGGAGATGACGCCGCCTCACCTCCCCGTCACCGTCGCGGTCCTTCTCCTCTTCCTCTCCCTCCCGGCAACCCCACCCGCCGCCGCCGCCACCGCCGACCCGACCCCGACCCCATGGCCCCCGCAATTCCACGCGACGCTGGTCATGGACTACCACGGCAACATGTCCGTGGCTGACCTCTGGTACGACTGGCCCGGCGGCCGCAACCTGCACATCATCCGCTACCAGCTCGCCGCCGACGCGCCCTACTACGACAACGAGTGGAACAACGGCACCTCCTTCTTCTACACGCCGGCGCGCCGCGCCTGCCGCTCCGTCGCCGTCGGGGTCGGCATCCTCCGGCCCGACTGGCTCCGCCCCGGCGCCGTCTACCTCGGCCGCCGCGACGCCGGCGGATTCGATTGCAACGTCTGGGCCAAGGCCGACTTCATCACCTACTACGAGGACGTCAAGACCAAGCGACCCGTCAAGTGGGTCTTCTACACAGGTAACTGATGGATTTCATTGATTTCCCTCTGTTCTCGAGCACGATTGGCGTGCCGTTTTGAACGAGGCAGGAGCGAAGTTGCATAATCCTACATGCGACGTTGAGCTTTACATGATCTCTAGTTCCCCGTTTATAGTGAGGAAAAAATTCAATGGAAATGCCTAATCTACTTGATTATAGAAAGAGGCAATTTTCAAATGCTGGTAGCCTGGTACATTTTTACTGTGGTACAGCATAATTAGGGTGGGCAGCAGGCAAATTGGAGGAATTATAACACATCAAGGAGACTAGGAGATTGAACCTGCATTTCATTGAGCCACCTGAAAATCGCTTGGCCCTTCTAACTCGGGTACAATGCTTTCCTTCCAATGATCAATGGCACCTTTCTCACATTTGCACTTTTTTTATATTAATTATACTTCATTCAAAGATTAAGTCTATCTTACAGAAAGTACATCAAAGAGATCCCAATTTACAAAAAACAGTGCACCATATACTGGACACTGATGATGATGTGGCCTAAATAAGTAAACGAAGACTGGAATTTCATTTCTGGCTACATCCTTTAATAGAAGTGTGCATTTTATTTCTTCCTAACATCTTCTAGAAAGCTGAATTTTATTCATGAGGTCTGGTGCTTTTATGTCTATAAACTTTGTGCACCAAGTACCATTTGAATGAAGTAGGTCTGAGCTTGCATTTATTTTAGATGTAAACTAATTTCCAATAAATAGTCTAATTTAATCAAAATGGGCAGCAAGAGCCAGAGGGATGTCTCCACTATTCACTCGGCAGCTTGTTTTTAGTTCCAAGCCAGTGCACGCACATGTACCTTTTTCTTTTAGGAATATCTAGGTCATCTCTGGACTATTATCAGTCGCATTTGTTCCAGTTTGTTTCCCATCTTATCAGTCTCAGTAACAGACTTGAAGACAATTGCCATGTAGTATAAAATGTGTTTCTCAATAAAAGAGAATGAATATTTTACTGCTTTATGCTGCCACTGATGCAACTATATCCAACCATAAAGGCGTCATTGCAGGAAAATAGTGAACGATGAAACAATCAGATCTGGTTCAATTCATGCCTAATTAAAGCAAAGAACTGCATATCACTTGAGCAAAGCATAGGAAGAAAATGGTTGGTGGTAAGGCCTGAAGATGCAGCAAATTCCACACAAATTGAATCCTGCAGTGAAAATCGGTTACCTATGACAGAACCAACATTCTCTGCTCTGCAAAAAGAGAAGTATCACATAGAAAAGTTATTATAGAGTAACAATTGAACAAGACAAGGCAGTCAGATAACGTTCACTTAATAACTATCTTTGTCCTGGTTTATAGTTTTCTAATTGGCATGCAGTTGTCTTATTGAGTACATACTTTTGTGCTTACAGTGTACATATAGCAGGCCAAAAATGTATAATACTACAGCAGTTCCCCTTGCAGAAAGAATATGCATAGGGACACATTGAGAAGACCATTACAATCAACTGACTTTGGTTGTTTCATCATGAGAGCATTCCACAAAATCAGGAAAACTAGAGGCCCACTGTATGGTTTGTCCTGAGTCCTAACCAGATCAAATAAGCCATGAGAACTGACAAATAAATCATAATCTAACTGAAACTAATCACTGAAGCATATGGCAGACTGATACAGGATTAAAGAAAAGCAAAATGTAGGAAAGCAGGAGAGGGATTGTTGGCCAGCCCTAACCGTAGAACCACAATTTACAGTAAATCACACAGAACTTTCATACACATTCGTCAGGAGGAAACTGCGCCAGATCTCACCGTTGCGGGGTGGATGGAGAAGCACAGCACGGTGCAGATCGGACGGAGACGACCACATTTGGGGTAGCTGGCCCCCAATTATATTTGTGTTTATGTTCATGCTTTCTTGCAGCCAAGCACTGAAGTTCTTATAATTGTAGGTCTAGCTTGCTGTTTTTAGTGTCACCTTACAAAGGGCATGCAGAGCTGTCTAAAAGGTTGGGATAATGTAAAATACTGTGTATACAATTATCAGACTCATTATTGACTTACCATTGGTCATCAATGTACCTGTCTTCATTGATAAATCTTGTCTGAGCTTCTACTGTTTTTGGTTGCCCCTTATAGTAGAAGATGTAAAGTATTAGCAAGTGTCTAACATAATTTTTTTTTTCCAAGTTAGATCGGTTAAGTCATAACTGCATGAGGACTATCTAGTTGTCCCTTAAAGTAGAAGATGCCTTTCTATATTGTTTATTGCGGCACATTCTTATTGTGAATTAGCTTTATTAAGGTGTTACATTTTAGTGTTCCTCTGGATTCTATTTCTATAAGCTTGTACACTAAGCCCTGTTTGAAAAAATCACTGGAAGGTACATTGGCCACGTTATTCTTTCCAGAACCATAGCTATTTTGTTTGAATGAAGTGGGGTTGAGCTAGCATTTTATTTAGAATTAAACTGATTCCCAGCAAATAGTCCACTTGAATAAAAATAGCCAGCAAGACCCAGAGGAATGTTTTCACTAATTATTAGTCAGGGTCTTGTTTTCCCCATGTCACTGAATGCTTGTTCTTTTAGGAATACCTAGAATTGTAGGTCATCTTTGGACTATTATCAGTTTCATTTGCTCCAGTTGTTTTGCCCATTTTGTCATTTTTTCTGACAGACTTGAAGATAATGAACAAGTGTTGTAAACTGTGTGATTCTGAAGAACTTCGTTTACCAAATTTTGTGGCAGCTGACACCCCCAATCATGTTTGCATTTATGTGCATGGTTCCATTCAGCGAAGCACTGACCCATGCACATTGGTTGTAACATGCCCCTACAAAAGGTTCCTGTTGTAGGCCTACCTTTTTCTTAATGTCATCTTGCGAAGGATATGCAGAGCTGTCCAAAACATTGGGACAGTGGACAGCGCTGTGTATGCAAGTCTGAGACCCCCTCATTGTCGGTAGGCATCAACCTATCTGTCATTTCTTCAATGATCAACGATTGTGTTAGCTTCTACCTCTTTCAGCTGTCCCTTGTTATTAAAGTAGAAGATGTACAGTATAACCAAGTGTGTCACATTGCTTTTTCCAAGTTAACTTGGTTAAGGCGTGAGGACCATCTAGCTGGCACTAGAATTAGCAGAGGTCTCCGTCTTTCTTTCTGTGTTGGCTTTGAGGGAAATCTTTCTGTATCAAATTCTTGTTGTGAAGTTGGCTTGGCTAAGGCGTCATCAAAGTGATACAGCAAGTAGCTTCAACTTAGCTTGGCATGCTCCATGGGTGCTATACTTCTTGTTTAGCGCCATGAGGGAAAAAAAACAAATGAAGCTACACTTCTTGTTTATCTCCATGGGTGCTATACTAGTCACTGATTGCTGCCATACTCCTCGTTTTATTGCTGTCCCTAAGCTACTGACACTAGTTTCCTTAGAGCTGAGTGGTAGGACAGATATGGCACTTTAGTACTTTGCCATGACAGCCGAGTAAGCACTTATATCGTGCACGACGGAGATGTTGCCATGCTTCGTGTTAGTCTGCAGTCCCCCAATTAAGGATCACAAACAAACACTGTTAACTTGCCTTGCAGTCCAGTGATAATAACCACAGATATATACGGGTGCCACCTGAAGTCACCATGAGATCTCTGAGCAATCACCCCCCTTTTCTGTATGGTAATGGTAAACCTCTGTGTATTTGGTAATGTGCAGGTAGGATCGCCTACGTGATGAGCTTCGAGGTGGGAGCGGTGCTGGAGGACGCGGCGTGGCAGGCCCCTGAGTACTGCTTCACCAAGGACGGTGGGCTGGCCGCCGAGAGCACGGAGGTCTCTGATGGTGGGCATCATGGCAGCAGCTTCATCCCCAGGGGCGTGCTGTGACCGTGAGGATTCATCTTGTGGCCATTGTTCCTGTCCGGTACAGCTTTGGCCGTTGGGCAGGCATGGAGATGCGGTGTAAACAGGGGCAGGGTGGATGCCCTCTCATGTACCAGCGCCTCTTGTGCGATGTGCATAAATAAACACAGTAATGTAATGTTTTGGCTGTGTCATTGTTATCTCTGACCAAATGAAGCGAAGCGTACCATAACTGATGGAGTAGCTTGTACGGAGTATTGGGTGGTGTGGCCTAATACTCCACGAGCTCTGCGTAGCTCTAGACAGTGAACCAACCCAAATTGGGTGCAGTCAGGATGGCAAGGTGCGGTGCAGGCCTGAATGGTGGCCGGAGCCCGGAGAGGACGAACTCAACTGATGAAGGAAAAGGAAGATGCAGGAGGAAAGAGCCTGCCGTCCCGTCCTCGTCGGCTTGAATTATTTTCTCCGTCCTAAAAGGGATGCAATTCTAGCATAGTATCTTGTTTTTGTATTTTAAGTTTGATCGGTTATAGATTTAAAAATATAAATGTTTATGATATTAAATTAGTACCATGAGATTATTCATAAAATATATTATCATAATAAATTAATTTGGAGTCATAAATGCGATAATTATTTAGTAAAAATTTGATCAAATTTGAACTATTTTAATTGATACGTGACACACGTAGTTGTATTCTTTTTAGGACGGAGAAAGTGACAGGGTAGCCATTGCGCATAGCAAGCAGCGATGCAGCCGGAAGGGAGGAGCCTGGCAACTCGAGACACGCGCTGCGCCACGACCACACACTGATGGACACGGGCAAGCCGGCATTCATTCGTGTCATGATGTGAACGAGACGGAGAGAGGGAACAGGAGCACGCCAGCACGGGGCCGAGGAGGCTGGTGGTTGGGCGTTAAGAGAACCAAGAGCCAAGCAGGGAAGCGGCACGCCGCTGCTGGTGCTGGGTCATCACTCACTCACACATCATTGTTGCCTGGTAGAGACAGACGGACAGAGTTGTATTGTGAGAGGTCAGAGCGCAGCGCAGCACGCACGGTCTCTCCCACCCACGGCCCGCTCCGCCACCTCCTCCTATAAAACCCCCTGATCGCGAGGTCGTCGGTCGTCGGCCATGGCGGAACGCCAGGATCAGCAGCAGGTGGGGATCGACGGCGGCGACGACGCGGCGGAGTGGACGCAGGTGGCGGAGCTGAGGGCCGTCACCCAAGCCCAGGACCCTTCCTGCAAGGTTCGTCTGTCCTCGTTCTCTCTCCGTCCCATTCCATTCGTCTCGTCAGTCGTATTACTGACTCACATGGCTACCGCCCATAGCATAATATATAGTATAGCATAGCCTACTGTACGTAGAATGACTGGCTCCGTCTGCCGTTCTGGCGACACTAGTGCCATGTGCATCCTGTGTTCAGCTCAGGGGACGATTGATTAATTTCTGCGAATCGATCATCAACCTACTGCTAGAGAGCTAGGCGGCGTCGTATATCTTGTCGCCATTTGGTTCCCTCTGGCACAGCCGGCTGCATATATGAATTAACGCCCCAAACCAATTGGTAGCCTGGTACAGTTGGTTCTTGGCCGTCCGGCCGGCCATCGCTTTTGGCGTTGATCGGCCGGGCCTGTCACACTTTGCTCATTTGTGGCCGGCCGGTAGTTGAGCTGAGCGTCCGTGTCCACGATTCCACGTAGTTGCGGATCTGCTGCTCATACAGGTGGCCCTGCTAATTAACCACCGCTGCTTCTGCCGTCTTCGTGCGTACAGGCCGTCGTCGTTTTCCTTTTTTTTTTTAAAAAAAAAAATTCCAAATGATTGACTGAAACTGGTGCGTATTTCCAATTGACTGACTGAAATAAACTGGTAAAAGTTTGTGTGCCTGTGTTTCATTCAGAGGTCACCGGTTTTTGTGCTCTTCTGTATTTTCTAATCACATGCGCCAGGCAAGCCGCCTAAGGAGAAAGAGAAACGCATGCGGTTGTGCTTGTGCACCCCTTCATTGACTCCTGACTCCTTGGTTCATCACAGTAGAAAATTCAGACAAGTAGACTACTGTATTTCTTAATAATCTCACGTCGCAACCAACTGATCACGACGTGATGACCATGAAATCAAACTGCGACCCAATGAATGTTGTATGCGCAACCATCATCACTCAGTTTTTTCTGACCCTTAGATCACATTTGAATTTGAAATAGAGGACCATGCATATCAAATCATCTCCCTCTCTGTTTCATTTCAGGAGGAGGACGACTACACGCTGCGTCGGTTCCTTCGCGCGCGGGACCACAACATCGGTAAGGCGTCGGCGATGCTGCTCAAGTACCTGAAATGGAAGCCAACAGCGAAGCCCAACGGCGGCGCGATCCCGGCCTCCGCCGTGGCGCGGGAGGTGGCGCAGGCGAAGCTGTGCCTGCAGGGCTACGACCGCGAGGGCCGTCCCCTCATCTACGGCTTCGGCGCGCGGCACCACCCGGCGCGCCGTGACCTCGACGAGTTCAAGCGCTACGTGGTGCACGTCCTGGACGCCACCGTGGCGCGCCTGCCGCCGCCCGGCCCCGGGCGGCAGGAGAAGTTCGCCGCCGTCGCCGACCTCAAGGGCTGGGGCTACGCCAACTGCGACATCAGGGGGTACCTGGCGGCGCTGGACATCATGCAGAGCTACTACCCGGAGCGGCTCGGGCGCGTGTTTCTGATCCATGTGCCCTACGTGTTCATGGCGGCGTGGAAGATCGTCTACCCCTTCATTGATGACAACACCAAGAAGAAGTTCGTGTTTGTGGCCGATAAGGACCTTGACAGGACGCTCCGGGAGGCCATTGATGACTCCCAGCTCGCCGAGATCTATGGCGGAAAGCTCAAGCTCGTTGCGCCGGCGGCGGATGGCGGTAACTGAATTACTGATCAACTGGAATTGATCGATCGAGCTGCAGAGAGCTAGCATGCATTGCGGCAGAGTACAGTACTCCCTCTGTTCCAAGAATATCTGTACATCTATGGTTCAAAAATTTTCCCACAATGTTGGTCACTATGGGTCTGACGGTGGCACAGAGAAGCAGATCAGAGGGACAGCTGCGGAGGCAATGGAATAAAAAAAAAAAAACAAGAAACGAAACATTTCAGAGCTTCACATCCACTCGTTGCACTACACGTAGTGTCTGCCTCCACACGAGGCCACTGGCTGATACAGAGACAAGAGCAGTTTTATAATTTATTTTTAACACTGGTTTGCGTGCACAAACCCAAATGTTCAAATATTTATGGAACGGAGCGAGTACGTGTCAGAGAACTATATATGATTGTTGTACTATATATTTATATATCGTAGCAGCTAGGCGAATTAGCAGTTGCAGGTGATCGATCGATGTCATCTTGTACAAGACGCGCAGAAAGAAAGAGGCATGGTTCCTGTATCTCTGTAATTAACCAGCCGGTGATCAGTGCAAATAAGATGATTCCACTTCGAAAGTTTAGGTGTCTGGTATTTCTTTTCCAGGAAACATGTAATTGTGTTATTGTTATCCGTTTGGCTTTACTAGTTACGTACGTAGTTGGTTGTATGGGATCGTTGCCTGCAAATTCAGGCTCGTGAAATATGGTAGTAATCCAATGAGATCATTACTGCATGGAGTTAAACTGCAGCATCACAGAAGCTGTGACTGTGAATGCTCTTGGCCTGTTGATCGAATAGCTTCATTTCTGACCTGCAGATTGAAGGCCGGTCAGAAACTCTGAAAGCACTTGTCACTTGTGATGGACCGGTCGCTGGAAATTCATGGCAGCGATAGACCATAATGCAGGGACGTTTCGGCAGCAGGGCAGGACCAGCCATTGATGGCTGAAAGGGAGCTTTTAGCCCATCTCTGTCCGTGAATTGTAGTAAGAGCTGGCATGAATGGTAGCAGGTGGGCCGGTCACCGGTGGACCGTGGACACGCAAAGGAGATGACACAGGACACACAGGATCACACACACAGGACCGTGCTCAATTGCTCACTTTACTCTGCTTCGGGACCCTGCCATGCTAGACGAGTCAAGCCAGCTACACGGATTGCACCAAATCAGTGGCTATTTCTACCGTCTCACAGACCACGGAGCCATGTATTTGCAGGTTAAATATGGTGCCAAGGATTAGCTGACCTAGTCTTTGAAGGTGCTCATAGTTACCGTCGTGTCAAGGATTTGTTGACTAAGTCTTCGAATGTGCTCATAGTCTATTTCCTTTTGTTGATGTTCATCTTTTTTTTTGAAAAAAAAAAACTAGCAGAGATGCACGTGCGACACGCACGTGTCTCCAAAACATATTTTCTTGTAATAGATGGTATCAAAAAAGAATAAGAATTCGGTGGGAAGAAGTTCAAGGTCCATGTCCAAAGTCTAGGATAGAATGACAATATATGCACTTAGTAATTTAAATTTGCTCATTATTGATTTAAAAGAATTATTTGGTATGATATATTATAGTAAACTTCATATAGTCAATAATAAAACACAATAGCTTGTATTAGTAATTTAATTCGCTATTTAAAAGAATTATCTGTAACAAATTTTAGATAGCTAATAATAAAACACAATAGCTTGTATTAGTGATTAAATTTGCTCAGTACCGTATACGGTAGCAAACTTCAGATAGCCAATACTCACCTTGCATAAATCATGATCTTTATTTTCTTGGTTTCGTCTGCTATTTTGGATACACCAGTGAGTCAACGTGAGCCACTATTTCATATTGATCGTGGGTTAATGACCATCGATATCTGATTGTATTCCTTTTAATCATCTTTGATCTGCATAGAACCTAAAGGTTCAGCAAATTTAGTAATGAATTCAACTTGCATTTGATTAAGCTTTAGGTTAAGTTTCCAGCTGCTCCATTTCTTTTTTTTTTCCTCTCAACATTGTCACCGTTACTCACGATACCTTGCACGTATTTCCTCTTTTTCTGATCAATGGTCCTTAAAGTTCCAAATTCAACAACATCTGTTACATCTGCAGAACCTAATAAAAATAAATTTGAATTTAATTATTTTGATTGAAATTTAAGAATTGCATATTTTGACTAACCTCTAATGAACCCACGGATCAGGTGGGATTGCATATTTACCTTTAATGAATCCATTGATCAACTTTGAAAGCACATGAGAAACGATTGGTAGAAAAGGACAAGATGAATCTGTATTTTTTTTAAGGTCATTAGGGGGGAGAGGCTCCCCGCCTGATTTTTACTGATGCAGACTGCACAAGGCACATGCATGGTGATTGTGGCACCATCGCAATTAGCAGCTTGGCATAGCAAGCCAACATTGCAGACCATGCAACACATCCTTCTGACTTGGGCATGAATTTGGAGAGACATGCTGCCCACTGATGCTGTCATAATTGTTGAGTAGGTGAAATCATTCAGAGCAACACCATCTTCTCTCAGTCTGCTAAAAATAGGAGCAGTGGGAGGTGTATAACCAACTCCATCAGCATAAACCTATTTAACTTAAACGAAATATTTTAATGCCTAAAACCCAGGCCACCTGTACACAGAAACAAATATAATAAGAGGTAAAAAGTCCGAACTCCATATTGCAATTCTACCTAGCATATAAGAGGTCCAGAGTCTTAGCATAATAGCAACCGTAATCTAGCCATTGGATGGCAAGCTCCTCCACAGCGGGGTGGCTCATTCATGACCTTTCCCTTTGTGCTTATGCTAGCTGTATGCCTTATGGAACAACTATATATGCGAAGGATTTATAGCTTTTCACACTACGCTTGATTAGAGACCCACTACATGAACAACAGGTTGTATAATAATCAAATTGAAGTTGATGCATAACATTGACTTGTTAGTTGCCCATCATATTGCAAGAAGAAATCGATTTATTAATCCGGAGACACTCTGATAATAAAGATGGAACATATATAGGAAAAAAAAATTATGATGGATTGTGATAACAAGTCCAGACCTGCTCCATGGTCAGTTGAGGCTTGAGTCACGGGGATAGAAAAAGGAAATCAACCCTCATTACCATTGCTGAGACACATTTGGACATGAATCCTGATTGCATAAATCTCATGAGCAAAGTAAAAAAAAAAAGATATATACAGCACACATTTTCTGTGATTTCATTCTGTAAATATTATGCACATACTGTTTTCGAATGATACAGAATCAACTTAACATGCACAAGATTTGTTATGGGGGATAATGGATACTGCCTTAACCAATCTTCAGATCTAATCCAGCACAAGTATATCACTCAAATTACACAAAACTACTCTAAACTAATCAGCTAAGCTACAATGCAAGGTAGTCAGATGCGAATGCCGATTCAATGCAATTTTCTGTACATGCATGGAGTTGACATCTAGTAGCTGGTTCATGTCGTTGAGCCTGTTCTTGACGACGACCGGCGACATGCGTGCCGTTCTGGAGCACACCCGCCCTCGCCGATCACGTTGTCGTCGGCCAACATCACGGTGGCCGTCTCCAGCTCCTTGAGAGTATTACATGTGCCAGTTGCCGCGAAGAAATTTCATTATTTGACCCAGTATTCGCACGCCCCGTAGAATATGATCCGAAATTCGCATGTCTTTAAAAATATGACCCATGTCCTGCAAATTGCTTTGAAATATGACCCATGGTCAGAAAAAAGACATAGATGCCCCCACCCTCTTCTCCCTCGCTCTCTCTCCTCCCTATTCTCTCTCCGGTGGCCGGGCGGAGCCCCCCGCAGTGCGCGGCCATGGCGGCCGCGACGGAGCTCGCGCATGCCGGCCATGGCGGGCCCATGGCGGAGCTCGTGCGCACCGCCCATGGGGGGCCACGGCGGAGCTCACACGCGCGCCGGCCATGGCGGCCGCAGCGGAGCTCGCGCGCGCCTATGAGGAAACGAGGGAGGGGCAGGCTGGTCTTTTCACGTGCCTCAAATAGTTAAAAGACTAAATTTTAAAGTAATTTACAGGACATGAGTCATATTTTAAAAGGCATGCGAATTCCGAGTCATATCCTACGGGGCGTGTAAATACCGGGTCAAATAATAAAATTTCTCGTTATCGCGTGGTCTGAAGCACCAACTCACCCACCGCGGCTCTCGTTGTTGCCATGCGACGAAAAGGCTGTGGGTAGGTGGTGTTGCTGGCCTGCTACTGAGTACGTGATGTCCTATATATGCGGCGGCTAGGGTTACGGAGGTATTGCTGGCGCCCAGGGAAGGGAACTTGGCAGCCGTATATATCATACATCGGCGTAAAAAGAAGAAAAGGAAAAAGGATTATGATGTATTGACGTCCCTCGAGGAAGCGAGGGTATGGTAACCGCACCGTGGGCCTGTCGGTGGGTAAACAAATCTATGGTGACAAAAATTAGAAAGTAAGGAGACTTATTATCCCTTAGATCAGGATCTTAAGTCATATCTAACGGTTAAAACATAGGGTGGGTATCAAAGTTTAGGTAAAAGTTATTTTTCAATTTCTTCGTTCTTTTATAGTAACCAGTAGCCATGCACGTGCGACACGCACGTGTTTATAAAAAATTCATAAACATCAGAGATATTCGGTACATAGTTCATTAAAAGAAAATGAATTTGACGTGCAGCTGAAGATTTATTAGAATATAAAACTGTTAAATGTAAATGTTAAACAAAATGCAATTTAAATTGTCCCGTCAGCAGCAAATTGTTATTGGCCCCCACAAAACTTGAATTCAACAATTAGACAGAGTCACCAACTTAAGTGTCAGCATAGTCTTGTTATATATTCCTGAGTCAACCTATGTTCCGAGCACATATAGTCAAGAAATAAAGTAGAGAAGGGTTAATGTATTCTTTGAAGGTGCATACTATGATTTGTGTCTGATTTTAGATAATGCTAATTTGCAATTACATTTAATGGTATGGAATTACATGGAAACAACTAACTCAATATTATGTCATGTTAGCGGTCACTTGCCTCTTGCCCTTTCTTGAACGGGCGATCTGATGTCCCGTCCCATTCCATCCACAACATGTCAAGCATATGATGGCGGCTCGTCCGAAAACCATTACAAATTAGTTTGCATTTCATATATTCAATAGGAATTGGTCAAACACTATTTTCTCAATCACTATATAGATTATTTATGAAGCTAAACCAAGATCACGAAGATCATTTTATTTTTACAAATACTTTACTCGCTCAAAAAATTCCATCCTCCATGCTTTTCTCGTGCGTCAAACCAGTTCAAAGCTCAGCATCACCACATCATGAGAGATTAGCCATGATGTCGCCATATAAGAATAGACCAAAACATTACTGATATAAAAGGATGTAATATTTGCTCAAAGATGTATGTTAGGTCTATAGGAGGATACAACATTGGCAAAAACAGGTTGATTAACTGAAAGCAACACGCATGGATATGTAGAAGGGACCTGAATGCCCTGGAGCACGTCTTGCAGCTTCATAGTTCGTATATGTTCCTGGTAGGCAACATCTTTCCTTAGTGGCATCAGCTTCTACACTCTAGGCGAGTGACAACTATCGCAAGCAGCAGCGATGCGACAAGCACAGCCACATCAAACTTCCCACAGGACGGTACATGGACTGTTGGCATGGAAGGACGAGCAGAAAACGAACGTAAGAGACGCAAGTTAGAGAGACATAAAAGGGTACAACATGTGAATGTTCGGCCTTCTTTTGCCAGACTTGGCTCTTGGCTGTTTATCATGTGCTGTATATACAATGGAGCAATGTTAATAACATTTCTCACAGGTTAATTCTATATACCATATCACAACCATTCACCAGATTGGAGAATGAATGAAGTTCGATACCCAAGAATTTGATAACTGTGCTTCAATTATTCAGGCTCATCTCTACAAGATTAATAAAGAGCAAAATATGGAAGCTGATTCATGAGCTAGGCTAGCTCTTTCAGCTGATACAACTGTACAACAACCTTGTCCGGTTGATTGCTCTTCCGAAGTCCATGATGATCAGTGCCCCTTATCTCATGCACTTACTCATGTAACCTTGCGTTTTGTATGGTTACTAGCAGCTTCTTGCTGCTAATTTCAATGATATGTTATGTTGTCAAAAAAAATTCTATATACCATATTAAATATATATCATAAGGAAAAAAGATATTTCATAGTTTACCCAACGCAAAAAATATATTATTTATCTTATAGGTTCATCCCTAATCTTAACCTGTTTAAAACATACATATAATTGCAAGTAATTGAATCAATAAAAAATAGTGGCATTAATTAAGGTCACTTATTAGCTATATATTACTCTACCTAAGGCAGCCATTATGTGAGTAGCTAGGTAAATTTAAGTATTCAACAATGGAGAGAATTCTCTCATAACAAACATAGTTTGCAACTATAGTTCTGTTAAATGTATTATTAACAGAGTGCATGCCCAAAAAAAAATTATTTTGAGAATTAACACCTGTGTGTTCACGGTTACGAATTAAATGTTGTGAGATTATATATTCTGCGTCAATTTTACTTTGAGAATCTGATCAATTTCTCATTGCATCTAACCTTTTTTCTGACTGAATAATCTAACAGAAACATAGTTATTGGAGTATATTTTCAAAAGAGTGAACATGTTTATAAGGCCAAGTACAACGCTTGGGCTCTTGTAAAGGCGCTTGGAAGGAGAGAGAGAAAGAAATCTCTCGGCAAGCATCCAGAGCTACAGTGGAAAGCATCACCCTGAGACCTGAAGGTGGCACGAGATTTGCCCTGGCGCCGCGGCTAGCGTCGCTGCTCGGCGGAGCGTCGACTCCGCATGCGAGCGCCTAAATCTGTCAGAGCTGGAGTCTACGATGGACTAATAACCGAATAACTTCCCATAACAACCCATAAGCACCCTGCGTTGTATAAGGCCTTGCATGCTGCTACATCAGCATCTGATAGTTATTACATCAACCATGCATGTATGCCTGCTTGGGAAGACGCGATCTGTAAATATGGCCATGACCACAGTAGCTTATCATCGGTGGTGGTTGGAACGGATCGTTGCGAACGCCGTGATCCGCGGGCAACCAGGCACACGGACATGCGCCCAATGACCACCTGTTCTCCGGCGAAGTCTTGCGAACCGCCGTAATCTGCGGCCAGCCGGGCACACGTACGTGCAACCAATGATCCCAACTTGTTCCCCGGCGAAGTCGATGATGGCCGTCACCTTCGGCCTTCCTCGCTGCCTTGAGGTGTCAACCGGGCGCAGGCTTTGGTTGCTGGTCCCCGGCGAAGTCGACGATGACTCGTCGTGCAGTCGTGTGGCGGCGGCACACGGGGTTGTCGAGATGGGGTCGGGGAATCAAATTGTAAGGGGGTAAGAACTCAAGAAGGTAATTATCTCGTAAAGGCCAAGAACTCAGGAAGGCAGGCGTATTCTTGGTGCGTGGGTACGTGGGCGGGTAAGGGTACCGGACAGGTGAGAAAAGAATTCCGCGTGAGACCATCAATGCGCCGATCACTTCTTGGGCCTCCATGGTCAAAATGTGAGAGAGAGAGACCAGTTGCAAGGAGCCCTGCCAAGTACGCAGCCCATAAGAAGCCCACTGAAGCTCTGCAAATGAGTGAACCTGCGGCCACTGGCCACCGTCACCGGACACGAACGCCCAAAATATCGAGGCCGACGCATCCGCTGTCTGAGACCGAGAGCCTCTAGAAAGCACGCGACGCGACCGACCACCATGGCCGCCGCTGCTGCCGCGCTCCTCTTCTCGCCGCGGCTCGTGTCGCTCCCACCTCACCCGAGCCTCGCCCGCGGCTTCACCTTCATCAAGAGACCAACATCTTACCCCCTAGGCCACCGCGGCGCCGGCGCGAGGCTCCGGGCCGTCGGGGACGGTCCCGGCGCGGGGCTGACCCCGGACCAGACCACGGTCTACAACGGCGCCTACGGGCCCTGGACCGTGGAGGACTCGGACGTCCGCGAGGTGCTGCTGTACCGGTCGGGGCTCGTGACGGCGGCGGCATCCTTCGTGGCCGCGGCCTCCGCGGCGTTCCTGCCCGAGGGCAACCCCTTCGCTGTCGGCGCCGGTGCGGCCGACCTCCTGTACGCCACCGGCGCCGTGGGGCTGGGCCTGTCGCTGCTCCTCATCCACATCTACGTCACCCCGATCAAGCGCTTCCTCCAGGCGCTGTGGGCGGCCGGGGTGCTCGGCTCCGTCGGGACCTACCTCGTCGCCGCCAGACCGCTGGACGAGGGCCTCGTGCAGTACGTGCTGGACCACCCCGCCGCGCTCTGGTTCGTCGGCCCCACGTTTGCCGCGCTCACTGGCCTCGTCTTCAAGGAAGGTATGCAGATGCTGCGTCTGCTGCTTTCTTCAGTGTCCAGTGCTTGCGTTTCAGCTCATCCGTTGAACTGTTTGTTTCCTACCCGATTGCAGTGATATGAAGACGGCATTGCAGCTGCAATAGCCATGCTCATGATAATCCAATTTGCTATAACGTTGCCCATTGTAGTATTGTCCAATTTGTCAATCATGTTGACAGTAATGCATCCACAGGTCTCTGCTATGGCAAATTGGAAGCTGGCATCTTAACGTTTGTCATCCCCGGGCTTCTTCTTGGACATCTGGTGAGTCAAAAACACTGAGGTTTATCTCCTCAAAGTCTCATATTGCTTGTTATCTGCTGCACCCATCTTACAATTTTTGTGGTCACATTTTATGCACAGTCGGGTTTAATGGATAACAACACAAAGACAACCCTTTTAGGAGTGTGGGTGCTTCTTTTCACTGTTTTCGCAGCTAGAAAGTTCCAGCAGCCCATCAAGGTAAAATCTCTCTCAATGATTCGCATGTACCCTCCCCATTTGTAGCTGATACTCTGCTTCCTGATTCGAATCTGACAATTTCATTCTTCTGCACCATTCAGGACGACATTGGGGACAAATCTGTTTTCATGTTCAACGCACTCCCTGAAGATGAAAAGAACGCTTTGATCCAGAAACTCGAGAGGCAAAAGGCACAGCAGCAGTTTGAGTAAACATTGTAGCTTGTCATGGGTGTAGCCAATAGCTTTAGCTGATGTATATGATAGTTCTGAAAGGTGAAAAATACATCAAGGCATATGAAGATGAGAATATTGTAATCGAGATGTAATTACAAATCTGATAGATAACAGTTTTGTTGTTGTAGTCGTCATAAATATTTCAGTTTGTTGAGCTCTCATGCCATAATCGAGCAAATACAAAATTCATCACTGTATGGATGAGATGGAGGTGGAGAAAACAGGAAAAAAAAAATTCTGCTGGCCAGAAGCCTGTAAACTTACATATCATGAACAACCTGATAATGGTCACAGAAACAAATCACATTCACTTATATATGTCATGAATAACCCGGACAATGGCCGATCCACTGAGCTCAGTCTAAAACTATAAATTTAACCACCACCCAAAGGGCGCAAACAATTCTCTTAGAACTTCCACATACAATACAACTCTGATACATATAACAAGCTTGGGAATGCCTTGAACAAGTGGCAGATCCCCAAGACATTGGCTACTGCTTGGTAGCACCCAATCACACGGTAAACGATTGCGTACCACGCAAACAGTTCCTGGTAAGCTCTTAAAACATCAAGGAATTTTCTCAGGGTGCTGAGTGACCTAAATAAATAGCTAAGAATCACCATTTAGCCTATCAATGGTACACAAATCTGAGAATGCAGTTGAAGAGTCGACTAGTTTGTATAGATGGCGCCATTTGAGTTCAAAGAGGCGCTGTTCTGGGGAACATCAGCTCCCTCTACTTCTGACAAGAAGCCATTCTCAAAGAACGCTGAATGGAGGGCTTGTACACACTGTTTTGCCTCACTGTCATTCACTACCAAGGAAATGTTCACCTGCATGAGTACATATAATCAGTATTACTGCACTATCTGGAAATTACATAGAAACTTGTTTCATGTTTTGTAACAAGGGGTGGATACCTTGGATGCCCCTTGTGAAATCATCTGGACATTAACACCATTTCTTCGTAGAACATTGAATGCCTGGCATGCAGCAAAAGGGTAAGACATTCATGTTTTGGTGTCCTTAAAAAGCATGACCTAGCATGGAAGTTCAGAATCACAAGATGTGATGTTACTGGTAGTATCATTAGGACCTCTGACCTTTTCAAGAATCAATGATGATCTCTGTACATTCCCTATCAGTGAGATGATCGATCTACGCTGGAGCAGATCAACAACCGCAAATTTTTTAAGCTCTTCAACAACATGATCAAGTTCCTGATACATCATTATAAGAAAAAAAAAATACAATGAATCAGGAGGGGCAATAAAAGTTTTACTGAAAATTTGCTAGGTTAAACCAGCAAAGTTAAACCACGAGAAGCAAATCTAGCAAAAGAATTCAGTATATTATCTGTTCTGTAAGTTTAACATGCCCCTAAAAGGTTATCATGGGTTATCAACTGCCACAAAAATCCATATTGATCAGAACACATAGTTATAAAATGCATAATTAGGTTTTACTAAGCAATTTAAAATTATAAGCTTAATCATAGCATAGAACAGAGATTATAACATATGCAGCATTTGCTAACTGGATGTTATAGGAGGTACCAGCCGTATTGTTTGCGGAAAGTTGAACTAAAAATATTTCCTTGCTCAGATGCTTACCTGCTGGATCAATTCACGACTCCATAATTTTGATGGATCTAGAGTCAACGAGATGCTGACTTCACTAGTAGCCACACAGTCAACAGAGATGCCCAAATCTTCAAATATTGAGAAGACCTGCACATGCACATCAAAACATGATCAAGCTAGCAAAAAGGTATAATGGAAACAAATAAACAAATGAGTCATGTCAGTTGTTTCATGTACCTTTGCTAAAAACCCGTACTGGCCAAGCATTCGTGTGCTCACTATATCCAGCATGGTAACATTTGATTTCAACACGATACTAGTCAATATGCTCTGCAAAAAAATGTAGCTCTGGTATGTCAAGGAACTCAGCAAAGCAGTAATGAGATATTGCATATAAGATAGAATCATAATCTAGTAACAGAACAAACCTTGCTCATATCTCTAGATTTAGTGATGACAGTACCCGGTGCATGACGATTGTATGAGTTCTTAACTCTCACTGGTATATCACCCTCCCTAGCTGGTCGCATTGATTGGGGATGCAAAACCTACCAAAAGATAAATTGAGAAGTTATATAAAAATTGTCAGTTCTTAAAATTTCTGCCGACACAACTGACCTCCTAAACCAAAAACAGAAGGGAAAAAACAAAGGCCAATGAGAATGACCATGTAAGCCAAACCAAATCTACTGGCTTGAAATTTGAGTTTTGAGGTGCAATGGGTAACATTTTATTTGATCAGCAAATCATAACTAAAAATGAAAGATGAAATACCTGTGCACCAAAGTAGGCAAGCTCAGCAGCCTCATCAAAAGTCAAGTAGGGCACAGGTATAGCATTTGCATAAATATTAGGATCACACGTCAACACACCATCTACATCCTTCCAAACCTATAAAAAATTGTACAGGGGTTACAGGGGACTTTTAGTTTTCATAAAGATGAAAACAACGCAAGTCTTTAAGACAGAGCCTGTTAGTCACAAGCAAATTGGGGTAGGCTAGAGATGAAAGTATGAAACCCAACATGATACACCATTGGGAAAATTATACAAAAACGCAAAAAGAAAGCAGCGACAATATTATTTGAGGATCTAAAGCATTGAACAACCTATTGATTCATAAAAACCTAATAAACCTGAAATAAGCACAATATTTTATATGAATTATCTAAGGATCTGAAACCGGAACACTGAAAAATGAAAACAAACCTGAATTTCTCTTAATCCTAAGGCTTTGCCAATGGTTGTAGCTGTCAAGTCACTACCACCCCTGCCTAAAGTGGTGACAGCACATGATTTACATCCCTGAAATTGATGTGTATCATTATGAGTCCAAACAAAGTAAAACTTGACACCCTCAATAGAAATCATGTAGAAGTACATACCTTCCCAAGAAAACCAGTGACTATAGGAATAGCAGGGTCATCCATCCAGTCTCCATGCAGCCTCTTTGCAACAGCAGGATAAGTGACTTCAAGAATATCCGCATTTGTGAAATCATCAGTGGTTATAAAGCCAATATTGAATGCATCATACTGCCAAAAACAACAACAATTAGTTTACAATATTGTTGGACTGAAACTGGTGTTTCTATTTGTGGACCAAGTCTACAAAGACAGAGGGGAATCCATCTGATCTTAGTAGAATGAAGACATGGTTTGTGTGTAATGTTAATAAGAAATAATGCCCAAAAAAATGAAGGCACCCACATGCAGTAATATACCAGGACAGATTTAAGTGCGATATTAAATATGAGGGGCGTATTTTATACTCTTAACTGATCAAAAGTTGACTTCCCTCCTTAGTCCAGAAAGTTAGGTTAAACAAAGACTAATTTTCTTCCTGGAGTGACCAGTGGGCAGAGTACATGTTTTGGCACTATCCAGGTTCCAGACATAGAAGACCTTCTGTGGACTAGTTGCATTCACACTTATTCTAGCACAGGTTAGAAACTTAGAATTGATTCTTTGACTAGAATCCAAACTTCACTTCAAAATTTAATTCTAGGTAACCCTGTTGTGTTGCTTGTGCTAAATGACCTTGGAAAAAAAAAAAACTATCAGCTTCCAACAAATAAAATAATAAACTTTAAATAGTATGTGTGTATAGAAGCATAGCATTTGTCTCACCTGGCGTGCCTTTTTGCCAAGTTTATTCAAATATGCAGCAAATATTCTTGTAGACATACATTCACCAAAGGAAACAAGGTAATCTCTTGTCCTAAGAGTCAGCTCTTTCATCATAGCAACTCCTTTAAGAAGCTGTTCCAATTCATCCAATAAACCTGTTGACATAAACATTGGCGCAGGCAATGTTTGAGTAGTGCTTCTGAAACTGAAAGATACTTTTTTTTTTTGGCAAGGCACTGAAAGATACTTCGATTGGAAGATAAACAAGTGCTAAAAGGAGAATTAGCCAAAGAAAAAGGAACACAGTAATAGACAGCAGTCAGCAGTTAAACTACTAAAGCGTAAGTTGTCACATTTCACAGTGGTATTACAGCTTAGCATCCACTCTGTCATTTCTGCTTTGCTGGCTAGAGTAATAGGTATAGAGACTGGTAGCATAGCGATAATAAATTACTTAACAAGTGCGAGGATGGCTAATATTTAAACTGAGAAGGTAAATTGAGGTGTTATAAGATAAACAAAGTGTCCCTTTTGTGCACACGATAGAGTGGTGGCTGGTGGCAAGGTGCATGCGGAAAATGGTTTGTATTGCTGACAGTGACCGGAAGGCCTTTCACCACCATACAAAGACAAATTAAAAGAAAATCATGTGTGATGTCCTGTCCGATCAAGTTCCACCAGGAATTATTATTCAGACTGAGGGGAGAAAACTTTTGCACATCAAACAGAACAACGTCCCTTTGTATGGCTAACGAAAACATTCCTGATAGAGCAAGAGGGATAGCTGAGGCGTACAGAGAGCATAGTGGAGCAAACAACACATACCTGAAACAATCGACCTATCTAACCCGAGCTCATCAACCGTCCTGATGGGAACAAAACAACGCATGGTCAGGTCCAGGTGCTGGAACAGCACACGGCAACACGGTCAATCAGAGGCGGCCAAAAACCAAAGCGAAACCGAAACATACCTAAGATGCAGGTCCTTGATGACGGCGAGCTCAGGGATCTCGGATGCCTTGGGAGCGCCGCAGCTCACCGCCTTCTCTCCGGCCTACACAATCAAAGAATCAAACAGGCATTCGCATTTAGCTTTAGCATAGTACTAGAAGCCAAACAATCCGGCCGAGAGAGCTAGAAATGGGCGGTACCAGGAGGAGGTTATTGGTGGTTTTCCCCATGGCGGAGAGGACGACGACGGGCGTCTCGTCGGGGAAGCTAAGGATGAGGTCGGCCACCTCCCGCATCCGCTCGGCCGACGCCAGTGACGAGCCGCCGAACTTCATGACGACGGTGAATCCCGCTTGGGCATTCCTCCCCGCCGCTGCCGACCCAGCTGCCGGGGCCTCCTCCGTCCCGAGGACAGCCGCGGCGGCGGTCCCCGTCTGGCAGCGCACCGCCAAAGCCCTCCCCCGCCTCCAGCATTGCGCTCCCGGCCTCGCGCTTGCGGAGGCCGAGTGCCGCTCCCTTCCGAGCTTGGAGGCCGCGTCCAGAGACACAGACTCCCGCGCGACCCCCGGGAACCGCAGCGCCGCCGCCATCGTGGGGGCGGTCGAGAGGCCTCTGAATTCTCCGGTGCGGGTGCGGCAGAAGGCGAGCGCGCGGCGATGCTGGGCGGGGCGGCCTGCCGGTTCGAATCGAACGGGGACGGGGAGCGAAGAGGAGATTGGTGGCGGCGAGACGGGGAAGCGAGGTGGGGGACGGGACGCTTTATATAGCCGCCGTGGAAACGGACGGCGCGGCGGGGCGGGCCGTTGGGTCAGCCGCCCAACGGACGGCGCAGATCAAACACCGGGGGCGCGTGGGGCCCTTCATCGGCCCGGGCCCTAGGTAGGTTGACGTTTGACCCCACCAGTGGACGGAGGAGGGACGCAGAAAAATGGAAGAGAGCGCGCGGTAGCGGACGCGGGTGGGCCCCGCGTGGAAGTGACGGTGCTGGACCAGGACTGGTGCGCCGTGTGCCCGTGTCCCAGCCAGCGGATTCTTCTGGCTTTTTTTTTTTTCGCCTTTTTCTTCCGAGGGTGACGTCGACGACAGCAACTATTGAAATGAAGTGTGTGGAATTTGTTTGTACGGGTAATACCAGAGCGTTTTGTATTTGTTAGATAGATTAGTTAGTGGTCGCATCAACATCACAAAGTGATTCGGGATTGCAAATACTACAGTCCTCTTTGAAACCAAAACCCTCTTTGAAATTGAATTTCAAATAAGTCGTCTACAAATTCACCAATGAGACCATAGAAACGAAAAAAAAAAAAAAATCTCACATTCCAAAAGGGATCTAATTCGGCTTCGGTTTGGGCTTCGTGAGTACTACCGGTCTCTTTGGTGGAGCTTGATCTATAGCTTTGTCTTTACGCTATAGTAGTCAGAGAAACCAAAAATAATGTTTCTATTGGGTTCTAGCCGCTGGGAATAGGGGAGAGAAAAATAGCTTCATAAGTAGCGGATCAACAAGCTAAGCTAAAATAATTAAAAGTTTTACCAAAGAGGACTAAAAAACAGCTTTGTCCCCGAAGCCAAGAAAGAGCCGAAACCCTTTTTTTAATGATTATGTAGAGCCGATAAAACTAGCTTCTATTGGCTTTTTTTTATAATTGCTTTATCAAAAACATGTTTACAAAATGTACTAGCTCGACTAGAGAAGGTGCTCCGTCCAAGAAAGCTGAAGCCATTTTAGAAGTCGTGGCCCTAAATTTCAAATTCATCGTCCTTTCAATGAATCAGTGGTGGACCCCATCTAAGACTGTGGTTTTGCTTAGTACTAGAAAATATTCGTGCATTATTGGTGTCTGTCAGTGTCAGCAAAATGTTATTTGTTTATTCCTATGATAAGCGTGACATAAAACTATTCACCAGTGACTACGTTGGGTGATATTTGAAATCAGGCAAATTAAGCATGTGCCAAAAGTGCTAATCGTTACCTTTTCATTGCGAATATAATAGATAAAAAATAAAAAAAGAAAGAGGATAAAATAAATATTGTTGGCTGTTTTCCAGATATTTTGTTACATTGGATATACTGAAACTATCACAGGAGCGCGAGTGTGAAGCCACTAGTATCCTATTCTGATGATCCTGAATAAACGTTTTTTTTGTCTCCTGACGGAACAAATAATGCAACAAGACAATTTATAAGCCTTTTGGTCTGCTGAGCTGACTGCTGGCCTTTTGGACAATCCTGAAAACTCGAAACTATATGACACTTTATACATGCAATGCGCCATTGTGCGGTGTGTTTTCAGAACCATCTTGTGGTTCTGGTCGGAGCAGCACAGCAATCGTCTCTGAGTACACTTCCACTGGCGATAGTTTTCGTGGCACAGTGGAACAGGCAATCTACTAATGCTAGCTACGCTGTTGTTGGCCTAGGCATCAGCGAAGGTCCACATGTCCCCGCTTGTCGTCAATCAGATGTTCACTCTGCCTAAGACATGCCTGCCACTAATGTTTGCAGATGGCCAATTTCATCCTGATCTCAAGCACGACCCTAACAGAGGATCGCAGAACACCTAGAGGAGAACTAGTTTGTAAAATTGTAAATCGTGCACTTGGTGGATTTATTAAACAGATCTAGATTGAGGTAACCAAGTGGAGTTGGTGCTCTGAACTTGTGGTCAAATTTCATCTGGCCACTGTTGGACCTGAGCTGCATCTGCATGGAACACGCTGACTGCCCACAGCTTTGATGCGTTTGGACATTGCCTTCAGGCACTGGTGCTGTTATGCAAGTTGGTAGAGACCGGGGGAGGCTTTTGTTGGTTTGTCAGTGTAACCTCTAGTATGATTCTGCACTCAGAAAGATACAGACTGTGTGAGGCCTGAGTGCGTTTTTGAGAAAGAGAGCAGACAGCTCAATAAAGCTATGCGCCTGCCTGAAAGGGACGTAGTACCCCTATCGACGACCCTTTGGGATGGGCAGGGGACGCCCTTTAGCCGCGGCACCAGTTCAGATGAATTCGCGGCAGGAAAGGACATCAAAATCTCGGCCATGTGATGCGAAGATTAATGTGTTTGAGATATTCTGTTGCGCCCAAACTGCAAGGTAAGGTAACACAGTGTGTACTGATTCAATTCAACGCCCAGATTCCATGTTCCAGTTCAGACTTGAGACCCTTTCAGATTTCCATGTTTTACGTTCAGCTTGCTCGTTCAGAGTTTCAGACGCGACCACAGCTATCTATGTATGAATGTATATATGGACAAGAAAGTGACAGACGAACAAACAATTCAGGTCTGAAGGACAGACAGGTCGGGTCTGACGCCTCAGCAACCGTTCAATGTTCAGACTAACAGAGTGAATGTAAGGCGTGATGAGATATCGAATATCAGAGCACCATAGCAGAAGAGGAAAAGTGAAGGAAGTCCAGGTTTAAGATAGGAACCGGGAACTACTGATAAAATAAAATGGACGCGGCAAGAATATCTCTACACGACTACACTCTGTTTCTGTCGATTGTCCAGCTCTGGAAAACAAGACGAAGGCTCTCACGCAATTGCTGCTTGCTGCGTTTTCAGAATTCACCGAAATCATAGAAGCCCATTGGTCTTATTTGCAAAAAAAAAGAAGCCCATTGCTCGCAGCGGGCCGTGGGCAGCGAAGCCGCCTCCTTATCCGCCGGATCGGAGCGAAGCGCCTCGCCCGCTCGACGTCATCAACGAACCCGAACCCAGTCAACCCCAGACGACCTCCCGCATCCCCAGTCACGGCATCGAGCGGCCAACCCGCGCATCCCAACCGCCCGGACAGCCACGTGGCGCGATCCTAGCCGCGCCGCAGCGTGGCGAGCACGCGTACGAACTCTCCCTCTCTCTCGCCGGGCCACACTGACTCCAGTTCCCACTCCAGAAGCCGCCGAGAGGGGAGGAGAGGAGCCTGCGGACTACACGCATCTCGCTGCCCCCATGGCCGATCTCCGCCCGCCGGAGCCGGGCACGAACGGGGCCGGGGCCGGGGCCGGCGTCGTCACCGCGCTGCCGGCCGTGGACGCCGCCACAGCCGCCGAGGCCGCCGCCGCAGCAGCCGCTGCCTCCGCGGGCGGGGGAGCGCAGCCGCCCTACTCCAAGCGCCGCCGCCGCCCCAGCGTCCGCCTCGGGGACATCGACGCCCCGCCCCCGCGCCGCAACCACAAGCCGTCCTCGTCGTCGCACCCGCGCCCGCCGCGCCGCGCGCACCCGGACGACCTCGACCCGCACGCGCACAGCCGACGGGGGGCCAAGCCGCCGGCGCAGCGCCGCCCGCGGACCGCGTGGATTCCCGCCGCGCCCGCCTCGGCGGGGCCTGCCGAGGCCTACGACGACGACGAGGAGCGCTACTACGACGACGAGGACCACTCCGACTCCGCGGCGGCCGCCACCGCCGCCGCCGCCGGGAGGGCTAGGGTTTCGGGCAGCCGCGACGCCAGCGGAGACGAGTCGGACGGGGTCGCGGACTGGGGACTCCCCAACGGCCGCCTCCCCTCCGCGATGGGGTATGGCGGCGTCAGGGCCTGGCTCGATGGCTTGGGGCTTTCTCGGTACGCCCCGGTGTTTGAGATCCATGAGGTGGACGACGAGGTGCTCCCCATGCTCACGCTGGAGGACCTCAAGGACATGGGCATTGGGGCTGTTGGCTCCAGGAGGAAGATGTACGCCGCCATCCTCAAGCTCCGAAGTGACAACGCGTCCTGAGTTGGTGAGCTCTTAGTGTCTCCTGATATCTCTCTTTTTTTTTGGTCAATTCCTTCCCATAGAGAGCTAATGGTGGTGACGGGAATAACTAGTACTGCTTTTCGTCAACCCTGAGTGTGCTGTATATAGGTTCGATTGATGACAGCCTCATCTTTGTTGTATTATGAAGCTGTTGAGAAGCTGCTCAAAAGGAATAGCTTCGAAAGCATTGAAATAATGGATTTCTGTGAACTAGTTGCATTAACATGATGCCACTGTTTTGTCCTGTTCAGACTTATAATAGATGTGAAAAGTGTGCGCCATTTTATTACTTGCATGATTTTGGTATACTTACTGCTTCTATCCGAACTGTGCCATAAATCAATCTCACATTAACTTTCACTAAACATTATATGTTCAGAAGGCTACTGGAAAGAGGGATAGGAAAATCCATCACAAGCTAGAAAGCACAATTGGAGCAAACTGTTCCTTCATAACCAATTTTTTTACTGATTTTTTTTTTTTTTTGCACTGCCATCAACAAGTGAAAAATGCATGATAGGATAGGATTGGATAATCCAGTACTATATATAATAAAGCTTCTGTAGTAAAAATATGATGCATTGCTTCTGGTTCTGAATTGTTGAAGGAATGTCAGTGGATAAATTGCTTCTGGTTCTGAATTGTTGAAGGCCCTATGGGCACATGCAGCCTATATTTACACATGGGAAATGCAAATGCACTGCACCTTCAGGAGCCCATGTGCACCGAGGTGCCAAGCTCGCGTAGCTCAGGTTATTGGTGAAGCACGTCGGCTGGGTGGCAACTAGAGCTTAGGTTCTGTGACTTCTATCTACCTATTAGAATCTTGTCACGTTTTCTTTATGTGTAGTGTTGACAAGAGCAGATAAGATAGATACGTAAAGAAAACACAAGTCAACATGTCATACATACTCTCGTTTGTGGCACATCAATGCACTTTTTTTCCCTTTGAATCTTTTCTCGATAATAATGGTAGGTATATATTCTCCAAATCATGCAGGGGCCAACTTCTTTGTTTTGACCTTGCCCATGTTGCCAGAAATCACTTGAAAGAAGATTTCTTTTGAAATATGTGTGCCTCTTGAGCCTCCCTTAAGGTCACGGTTTGATGAACAGAATCCATTGTTCTAAAGGGCTATTGAGGTCAACCCACAATCTCCAGTAGGATTTATTCCTTGTCGAATGAGAGCAGCAGTTATTCACTTAACTGCTTCCTATAATAAAGTCAACACCAAGTGCCACAGTTAATTACTTAATTTTTTATTCATACATTTTGCATCGTGATTTAACCCACTTGTAAATCTTGAGCATAAATGATGTTGGGGATCATCCATAAATGTTATTGCCATCATTATTGTGCATTTTATGTTTGAATTAATGCATCAATTGCTTATTGATTATTATGATGAAGAGCACTGTACATTGTTGTATGGTATAAGCTTTTTGACTGAGCAGTGTGCAGTGATATAGTCCATCCTTTCCGCTTCTTATAGGACCCAGGCACCCAGTTGTGACATTATTTGGTCCTTTAACTGAACTTCTATTTGGCTGCCTAGATTTTTACTTGCCTTTTCAAGTGGACTTGGTTAGACTTTCTCTGCTCCCTTTATATGTAAATTATCACTCTGCTGTGAAGAAACTGCCCTCTGTATGGAGTTCATCTTTTGTTCCGATGAATGCTTATAACATGTGAAATTCTGACATATGCTGTCGTTTAGAATTACTGAAGTTTGAGTTTTATTTATGATTACAAGTTTAGCATTAGTAACTAATACAGCCTATATCCTAGTCTTGATGTTTCCCTTTCTGCTTATGTTCTTTAAGTTCCATTGGTTAATTGGCAATGCATTCATATGCCTTACGTTTTAAATGTACATTTCCCATTATAGAATAGAACTCTGCTTTGCCTCAACTTTGTCCTAATTTCAGCATGAATATTTATTTATCCATATTTCGAGCCCATAAAGAATTTAAATATTTTTTATGTGAGATTTAATAAATTTACCATTTATATATGGTGCTGTAAATGGTACAATCACTTAGGCGTTCATTGCTTTATAATGCAATAATGACATAAGCATTCATTGCTTTGTAATGCAATAATGACATATAATGCTCAACTTTCTTTCTCCTACATCAATCTTCATGTGATGGATAAACAAAATTGGCTACCAGCCATTGCACTAAAACTGCATCGCTGCTAGCCACACTATAATAAAGCCACGTTTATTTATTGGCGAACACATCAATACCAGGATGTCCACCAGGAAATGAATAGTAGTTTGTTTAGGCCGTGACACTGTCTGTGTGTGTGTAAAAACAGAATCTTAGTTGGAAAGATACTTTATTCTACTTATAAATTGTTAGGCAACTGATGTTTTTATGTCAGTTACTTTAAGTCCAATCCTTTCGTTGTCTCAGATATTTTTCTCTCTTCTCTTTTATTAGCTACTGGTTAAGGCGTGCTGGGCAGCTGCAAGAAAGGTGCAAGGAAATGATAAGCTGAGGCATTGATACATTGTAAGTTCAAAGAGTAGCAGATGGATCTTGAAATCATAGTTTTTGGTCTTTTGATATGCTATCTCCAAAATGTGATGGTTGTCAAATATGATAGTTTGGTACATTCTGCCGTAAGTATAAGTATGTTAGGATTATTGAGTGGGAGTGGTTCTTGGCTTGTGGATGAAAGAGGCTCAGGGTAGAAAGGACTTGCCAAGCCCAAGGTATCTTTATGCCATCTACCAAAACAACATTTCCCAGAAAAACCTCCTGAAATCGAGAGTATCTCAACAAACTGTAGTTATGTTTGGACGGGGTGGATTTATTATGGTACATTGGGAGATGAGGTACCACTGATCTGGTAACATCACAATAGAAAATGAAGTGAAGAATTTCACCATAAGCCCGAGCTGTAGACAATTGAGTCTCCTCCAACACAAGTGCTCCTTGTCAAGGTAACTAGTGAGTACCTCGCCTGTGTTTTGGTTAACTAAAACTGAAGAAGAGCAAGCCTGACATGGGACAACATAAGAGGCACTCAGCTAGCCCAGATGATTTGCCCGGAGAAGCACCCACTTGGCGCTCTTGACTGCCATGGCAGCAGGAGCACTCAGAGGTTGCTACAGGCAAATCATCCTTGGCTATCAAAGATGGCCTCCTACTTCCATGCGAGGCCTCTCTTCTGCCGCTGCATTGCATGCCTGGGAATGCACGGTTGCTTGTCCTCCAACGAACATTAGTGCTCGTTATCAAGGTAATTAGCGAGATGTTTTGTAGGCTGGAAAACCTCACCTGTGTTTTTGGCTAACTAAAACCAAAGAGGAGCAGGCCTAACATGGGACAGCATAAGAGGCACTCAGCTAACCCGGATGACTTGCCCGGAGAAGCACCTAGATCGAGGCCCCTGACTGCCATGCCGTGGCAGCAGGAGCGCTCAGAGGTTGCTAGCTACAGGCAAATCATCCTTGGCTACCCAAGATGGCCTCCTACTTCCATGCGAGGCCTCTCTTCTGTCGCTTGTGCTTCTTGTGCACTGATGCCCTGCATTGCATGCCTGGGTATGTATTTATAAGGGGCAGCTGTAGTTTTGACTTTTGCCAGGGGGCAGCAGCGTGTTTGACACAGCATGAAAGAATATTGGCCTTTGACAAAGTTAAAGCAGCAGCAGATCATTAGGGGTGGCTAGATGAGATCTGTATTGGCTGCCTTCTCCTTTCTAGAGAGCATCTAGGGATTTGGATCTTATATTCTCCCAGTTCTTCAATTTGGTTGACTCGTGCATTATTCACCAGCAGGATGGCAAATATATATTGTTCATGCCTGAGCGAGCATATCGAATCTATGTGCATGTGAAGAACATAGCAGTGTGTTAGGAGATAAGGATCAGATAATCAGGTAGGGACATGGAATGGACCGCAGAAATCTTTGGGAGAGGCAAGGCGACTAGATTTGGACAAAGCCACCACTGCTGTTAGTTGTATCTGATCGGCACCAGAACGGGCTGCACCCTTCTTGTGCAGGGTTTATGTCCGAATCGAACACGTCTGGATTGCCCCAGCTCAAGCTTGTGGGACCCGTACCAATCGTTCGCCCTCGTGCTCTGCCTTGTCTTATCGGCACGTGTTATCCGCATATTTGATACGCAAAATACTCGACATAAATTATGGCAAAACAAAATGTAAGCAATAAATACACCATAATGCGACGCAAGCAACAACCAAAGTGCCTGTGATGAGAGTGTTCGTTCGCCTTCGCTACACAAGCAACAAGCAAACAATGTTAGCCTACTAGACGCAAGACGCAAGACAAAGGCTAATCTCTATCCAAATGCGAATGGCAAGGTAGTCTTGTCTTGTGTCACAAAGGTAATACAAATAGACACCAGTCCTTGGACTTCGTTTATTTGGTTGGGTCAGTTATTTAGGTGGTCGGTGAGGAGGATCTATATCTTTTATATAGATAAATTCTACTAGCTAATTCTCTTGACATGTAAATCATTCACATCATCATCCACTAGAACATCTCACTAACTAATTCTCTTGCTATACAAAACATCCATATCAGCATCCATTAAAATATCCCACTGACACATTATTTCGTCATGCAAAGTGTTCATATTAGCATCCACTGACAAATCCAACTAACACATATCATTATCTCGCATTCATGTTATTCATATTAATAGACCACATTATTTTCTAACATATATTTAGTAGTCCACGCTAGAATACTAAAAATCATCCACTAACATATATTACCGTAGTATAATTTTACCCTGCAGCAACGCACGAGGCATTATCCTAGTTTAGTAAAGATTTAAAACCATTACTTTTGTTAGGAAGGCTGCTGCTTGTTGGTCATTTTAGCTTAGCAGTATATCATCTTTGAAAATAAAAAAAGCAGTTTTTTCTTGCGTAGGCTATTTGTTCGGTTATTTACCGGCTATGTAATTGGGCTATTTATATTAAGCGGAAACTCCTTATCAAAAGTTGGTGGTCTCGTGGCAGTTGCCACAGGAGGCCCAGGATATTCTCTCATGCATAATGGTGGCGATCTTGTATACAAATCAGTAGTCGCTAGAATATGTAGATCGGTCTCATTTTTGTCTTTGTTGCCACATGTGCTTCTTGTTAGGCAAAGGTCAGGAGAAGGTTCTCAAGGTCTCATATCATCACATTGTATTCTTCCCACGGTTTTTATGGGTGTGCTTGGTTGTAGCCTGACTAGTTTTCTAAGCCTAGGTCTCATATCAAGCCCTTAGTCTATTTGGTTTGGCTGACTTGGCTTACATAGTCACCTCATCTGTGTCATGGTATGTTTACCCCCTCTCACACATTCTTTCGAACACTTGCTAACCTTAATTATATGTCGTATTAGGTTTATCCTAAGCCAAATATTTCTGATTTTGACCATCATTTAAAAAACATGTAGTTTCACAAACATGTGAGCTATATATTTATCATGAAGTGTTTCTCATAGTGGATCTAAAAACACAAATCTCATTTTATTAATCTGTATAACGTTTTTAAAAGAAAGTGATGAAAAATAGAAGCACTTGACTTAGCACAAAACTAATACGACATGAAGACTAAAACAAAAGGAGTATAATAAATCTTTGTTAAAAGCTTACTTTATTTGAAAAATATTAAAGCAGGTGAACATATATGGTGTAGCACACGTTTGGAGAGCATGCGTCCCTCAAGTAAATGTGTAATAATCAGGGAGGAACACCATTACTATTACTACTGGCGTCGTCTCCGATCGTACTTGGATGTCTTATGGCTCAATTTTTTTTCGCGACCGGAACTTCACCCGTTTTTCTCTTACGACCCTACTGTTGGTGTGTGTGTGTGTATATATAGGCACGAGCACGAGCGGATCTTATTATTGATGGCGAGCCCTCCCTCCTCTTCCATGCTCAGTCCTCCGCTGCCACGCCCTCGGCCGGGAGCTCCCAGTCGAAGCAGTAGAGCAGGTTGGCGAGGGTGAACTCCATATAGTAGCAGCTGCCATGGCGAGCCCAGGGCAGATCCCCATCGGGTGCAGCCTCAGCGTCTCTTTTGAGCACGGCCTTGAGGTACCTGAGCTTGGGCAGGTCGCCTGGCTGCACCCTCTGTTTGTCGTTGCCCACCCCTGCCTTCATCTCGCTTGCACCTTCTTCAGCAGGTGCGGCTTTCGGATCAGTTCCGCCATTGCCCAAACTATGGTGACCGATCGAGCTCGTGTCAACACCAACGATGAAAAGCGTCCTGAAATAAAGATTTGTGTATTATGTATCTGCATAAAATATTTAAACAAGATATCGTGGTTAGAATTTTTTTTTTTTTGTCTACCGTCATGTTTCTATCCTATTGTCAGTCAAGATGATCGAAAAGCGCACACACATATATACAACTAAAGGTTTGATAACTTTTGCAAACCCGGCCTCTAGCCAACTCGAAAACATACCTCACCGGTAAAATATAGTTAGGTCTTGTTGGCCCCTGAATAAAAGCTAGAGAAGAGCAGGCCTGACATGGGACAGCGTAAGAGGCACTTAGCAGCCAGGGATGATTTGCCCGTAGACTGTAGAAGCGCCTACTCGGCGCCCCTAATTGCATGCCATGGCAGCATACAGTCAGCTGGAGCGCTCGATCAGAGGTTGCATGATTCATGCTACAGGCAAATCATCCCTGGCTATCAAAGATGGCCTCTTACTTCCATGCGAGGCCTCTCATCTGCCTGCCACTCGTGCACTGGTGGTGCTGTCCATTTCATGCCTGAGCATGTATTGTATTTATAACAAGGAGAAGGAGCCATCAGCCATGGACACGAGTCAACCAGGGGCATCGGGAGAGGAAGGAATATTGGCCTTTGACAAGGAAAAGCAGCAGATCATTGGGGGTGGCTGGATGGATATGAGAGAGATCTCTGAGTATCTTTCGTTTCGTTTCTAGAGAGCATCCGGTGAAGGGATTTAATTTGCATGGAGTTGTTCCGATTGGTTGACTCATGCATGCAATGCACAGCTGGCAGAGGCAGGGCAGCTGGGCAGGCATATCGCATGTGAAAGAAGAACATAGCAGCGTGGTCTTGCCCGGTGTAGGAGATAAGGGTCATCGATCAGGTACTGATCGAGCTCTGATTATATTCCTTCCAAGATAACGCTGCTGGCTGCGACGACCATTGCGTGCATTTCTAGTACCGAGCAGAAAAGGATCGGATCTGACCAACTAGATTGGATAATAAAGAGAAGAGCACAAATTAAAATGGAGGCATGGAGCAAACAACGACGCTTTGGAGCCTGGAGAGCCAAGGCCTGTAGAAACTGAAATTCTTCCACGACAAGTCCACCCCCACACTCTGCAAAGATGAATTGTGATTGAGGGCGACTCCAGCTAGGTTCATCCTGTGATCCAACCCAATCTTAGTCGGGACTACTCGATTGAACTAGAGGTCGCCCCTTCGTGTCCAATACGATCCTCCTCTAACTGAAATTAAAGGGACTCGTGTCATTGCAAACATTTCACAAACAAAACGTTGGCACCTGGGTCTAATTGTATCTCTCTCATGCAGTCATGCTGCGGCTCGTTCCTAGTTGTATGCCGCCGTCCGTCAGAGAGTGAAGTGCGAGACCACTATTATTTATTGGAGTAAGTAGCTGTGTGTCGATGGGTAGGCTGCTATGTGCCACTGCCACTGCACGTTTCTTAATTGCATTATGGATTGTTCAGGCGGCGGTACTAAGCCAAGAGACGGTGGTGGCAAATCTCTTTAGAAAAACCTGAGATTCAGAACTGGCTTGGGATCCGATGCCAGTATATTCAGGTTAATTAACCACATGCGTGTTCCAGTCGCCATGGCTAATACCCGGCCTATGCAAACCGAGCTCGTCCCCTTTTATCTAGGATCGAGGAGCGGAGTGATCAAGGGTGGTATCCTAGAGATTATAAGAATCTGGATTTCTAGATAGTAGTTTAAGAATCTGATTTTGGATTAAAAAAATAAATACTATTTGTATCAAGGTTGTGCATGCCGCGGTGGCTCAGCGGCTGCGAGAACATCAACCGCAAGACACAACTGTAATAAGCCTTTGTTTAGATACACATGTATCTATCTCAATCTACATGTGTCAAAGTGGATTAGAGTAAAACTTAAAAGTAATTTTCGCTTAAGCACATGTGGATTGATGTGAACTAATATGCATCCAGACAAGTCTAGAGAATTTACGAACCAAGTGACCGATGCTACTGAAGTGTTCCGAGGTCAGGAGGCAGGGACCTCGTGTTTTCTTCTTTCCCATTTTGGATAGTCCTCTATCAATGCACAATCAAAGTGAGTAAAATATAAAGTGAACAATTTAAAACAGTCTTTGCGTTCTCCTTTGGCCAACAAAACAAAGCTCCATATTAATTCTCAAGGCTTATTACTACGTTAGTTACTAAAATAAAATTGCTGATAAATTAACCCACAACGTACTACCATTATACAAAAAATAATATAGAACTACTCTTATTATCTATCACTAACGCATACCGGTATCAAGAGCTATTTTAACTATTTTGGCTAAGTGATTGATTTTTTTGTGTTGTCTTAGAATAAAAGAGGATTCAAAGTTGCAACTCAAATTATCTTTCGATATCAAGCATAATAGAAAGTAAACATAGTTCAATATAAGAATCTAAAAATTTCCTTCAAAAAAATAAAACAAATGTTATTTCCTCACGAACATTCGTGGACATGTCGCAGGCCGCAGGCCCACTTTGCCAAGCGAACGTCTCACACGCAGGCCGTCAAGCCCATCTTAATTCGTAGGATTTGGGCTGTGGGAATCAGTGGGCTTCCTTCCAAAGAGGCTTTGACAGTTCCCTGTCGTCCCCGAACATCAACTTGTTTTTTTAGAAGAAATCAGGTAAGATCAGAACCTTCTCGTTCTCGCTAGACTTTCCCCTCTCTACAGTATCCACGGTGACAACCGGGCGATTCACTCGATCCCGGCCGGATCCAGCTGATTCCTCCCCTCCGGTGTCCTCGCCGGCGCCGGCAGGAGTGGAATCGACGTCGGATCTCGGCCGGTTGTGCATATTTCTAGCTGTAGCTATATAGTTCGTAGTCTAGAATTATATCGTAGGGTAGGGTTCCCGGTGTGCCGATGACCTCTCCACCGGTGCGTTGCTCCCCGAGTTGTCTTCGGCGAGTGCGGCATAGAGGTGCCTTCCGGTGATGGGCTCGTCAGGTATGTGTACCTTGAACTCGTGAGCTCGGGTTCGAGGATCCAAATCCCCTTTTTGGGTTCTTTGTTCTCCGTCGATTGGGGTCTCTTGTTGAGGCAACAGACGTCAGATCCCTTTCGTCGCGACGAAGCTACGGCCGTCGGCCGTCCGCCGGAGCGTTCAGTGGTTCAAGTACACGCTAGTTTTGGTGTGTCCCTGATGACGATTCAAAACCTTTAAGTTTCTTAGTCTGCATGGGTGTCGGCTTCGAGCTTCTTCCTTGGTGTTCACCTCTTCCATTCAGAGGCGAGGCAGAGCACCGAGCGGAGGAGGCTCCAACCGGCGGTGACGAAGAAGATACTGTAGACCTCAAATGGGTGTCAATGTAATTTTCTTTTCTTTCAGGGGTCCCTCGATACGAGGGGTTTGAATGGAAAAGTTTTATATCAATAAACATCCTACCCTTTCTCAAAAAAAAAGAGAAGAAATCAGGTAAGATGACATTTCTTACAAAGACATCTTTTGAATAAAATGAAAATTACGTCCACAATTTTCATCATCGATGACCGGCCACCCGACGAGCCACCACGGCTGGTAGAGGAACACACCGAGCTTGCATCTTGCCATACTCTGTTATGAAGGCATACTTCATCCGTTCTAAAAAGTGTCTTTCTCATTTTTTTCAAGATGTCAAATATTTTCAAATTTAATCTGATATATATATAAAAATATCAATATTTTTCGTACATATTTATTGTCATCAGATAGTTTGTTTACTATTTTTTATAATAAACTTATTTGAAGATGTAAATGTTCCTAATGTTTCTACAAACGAAGACAAACATCATCATTAGTCCAAGGGATATGTTAGTGATTGTTTTTAATCTTATATGTTAGAAGTTTTTAAACCAAGTATGGAGTGGACAATCCCTTTAATTTAAATCGAGCCAAACTATCAGGTATGACACCATTATTATGACATATACGTAGTATTAAAATAATCACCCACTGCCATCTACAGCTATAGTATAATACATGTTTGACGAGATTTTGTACAGAATTTTTCTCGCACGTGCGTATATTAATATGTGCCATTTGGAAATATTTTGTGCTCAAAGAAAAGATAAATAAACAACAGTTATAGGCGCATTGTATATTTACATGTGCTATTTCTGTGAGATAAGAGAAACGAAGCTAATAATTATATTGGCTTCGGTTACGAAAATATATACATGCTGGGATAACCTGAGGGCGTATATGTATACCGTATCCTCAAGATCAGTGGTTCAGCTGACAGCCAACATGTGCATGGCTATGTGCAAGAACAAAGAAGCTAACATGTTTCTTCACATAAAGAGAATGAGAGGAGCTTGCATATACGCCTATATATGCGCCTCCAACATGCTGCATTACCATGCATATACACGTATGCACCTAGAGGAGCCATCAAAGAAGCTAACAAGCTAGCAAGTACATCATGTGTGCACCCGTATACGATCGACATGAGTACACGGCCGGCAGATGTGAGTTGGTCGCCAACCGTAGTATACGCGTGTCCAGCAGTTGCAAATTCTGGTGGAGCATATATATGCGTATATATCTGGGTCCATGCGTCATGGACTGCATGGGAGGAAAGGCTAATTAGGTGGTGTCCCGAACAGCGGTATACGCGTATATGCGGCTGGTGATTATCTCAATTTTTGAGTAACAGCCGGAGCTTCATTTACTGATCATGAACATGGTTACAATCGTTTTCTACGATACGCCGTAGCACCGGTGGTGGTAAAAGCCACTCCTCCACCTGGTGTGTACGGGATACAAGTTTTGCATATTCATGAGCTAAACTATTACAGTTTCTATATGAGAAAATCAAAGAGAAATCAACTAAGCTCCGACTTGAGGCTTCAATCTGCTGTAGGAGAGGGCCGGTTTCAGAGTTTTGTTGTCGATGATTCTCCCACAAGTTTACAAGTACCTGGCAATCAGTTTTGAGGACTAGTCGCTGCACTCCTCGATCAATGGCGAATTGGACTCCATCCCGGCAAGCTGTTGCTTCTGTGGACAAGGCACTGAGGCAGTGGTCATACCACTTCGCCCTCCCGCCACACACTCGCCCAACATCATCTCTGAGAACCATTCCAGCTGCCCCTCTGCCTTCTTCGGCGAAAAACGCAGCATCCACGTTACATTTAATCCAGCCCAGTGGTGGACGTTGCCAATGCTGCAACACTCTCACTTGCCCTTTGGTTTTGTTTGCATGCGTGAGTTGCCATAGATCAAAAGCAGTGTCCTTCACCCATTCTACCGCCCTTCTCATTGGGACTTCGAGTTCACCATGTTTCCGTTGATTCCTGCCCATCCAAAGAGACCACATGCCACAGAGAATGATCGTAGCCGCTCTCTTCGGGCAGTGTGTTGGATCAATCAAATCCCTTGCCCACGTCTGTGGGTGCAGCATCGGTAGTTTAACTCCCGTCAGAGCCCGAGTTTGCTCCCAAAAACGTCTGGCAATTATGCATTCCATTAGGACATGTCTGATAGACTCCTCTTCAGCACCACATATGTCACAGTACGGGACTGGTTCAATGTGTCATCGATGAAGGGCTCCTTTAGTTGGCAGGAATTCCTTCACTACGCGCCACCAGAAAACTCTCACCTTCGGGGGAACGCACAGCCGCCAAATGCGTTTCGAGTCAGAAGTGTGTTTGCTGTAACGGGAATGAAACTATTCGACATTTATTCTTAGACTGCCCCTTTGCCAAGACGATTTGGAGGATTATTTTCTTTGCTACTAGTTTGTCTCAACCCAGATCAATCAGCCACATGTTTGGTAACTGGCTGTCAAATCAAAATAGCAAGATTAAAAATTTGATTTGGGTGGGAGTCGCTGCCATGTTGTGGGCTATTTGGAGATGCCGTAATGATGTTGTTTTTAATAAAATAAAAACTAACTCTATTATGCAGGTTATTTTCAGGGGAGCTTTCTGGTTATGCTTCTGGGCCCAACTGCAGCATGAAGAGCAAGCCAAGGATGCGCTCTCGACGATAAGCAAGAAATTAGAAGTTATTGCTTTAGAGATTTCCAATAAAGGATGGAAACATTTATATTGTTTGAACTAGCGTCCTGGTCGTTTTATAAGACTACGGCTTTCTATTTTTTTACCAAAACATTTGTAATTTTGGGCTGCGTACATCCTTGGATGTAGATGCCGGATAGTTATCCATTATCTAAAAAAATGTGGGATCCTCCGAGGTCGATGCCGCTCCATGGTCATCTTGGTGTTGTTGTTCATTATAGATACACCGATATGCAGACCGCACCGAGTAGTGACCATGATTCTCCAGCTCCCATGACCAGGTGTCCTCTCCCGCTCCTCTGATCGGGGTACGCAGGATAGCATAGGCATCAACATCCACAAACTGTTGTTGGATCAACGCCTCATTCCATCCTCCACTGACAGTCAGTAGATCAGACACCATGGTGACCATTGGATTGTCAGCCGCAACCAGTGGACGCCCATCAAAATGTTTCGGAATCCATCGATCGCGCCAAATATTTGTGGTATGTCCATCACCGATTCTTCTTATTATCCCTTTCTATAGCACTTCTCTGCCAACCAGGATGGCTCGCCATGTTTGGCTAGCATGTTTCTTTCTTGTAGCTGATAGAAACCCGGTATCATGATAATATCGTTCTTTCAAAACTCTTGCACAAAGTGAATCTGGCCTAGTTAGAAGTCTCCAAGATTGCTTCCCCAACATAGCCAGGTTAAACATGTGCAGATCACGAAAACCCATTCCTCCATCAATCTTTGGCCGAGTAACAAGCTCCCAACGTTGCCAGTGCATATGTTTGTTAACTGCAGAGCCACCCCACCAATAGTTTGATATAACCGATTTCATTTTCTTGCAGGAATCCTTTGGAATAAGAAAACAGCTCATTGGATATGTCGGTACGGCCTGAGCGACCGATTTGATCAAAACTTCCCTTCCAGCCCAACTATTCTCCTTCCCAGACCATGCCCCCACAAGTTTCCTCAATCTAGTTGGCATATACTCAAATGCTTCCTTGGTTGAGCGACCTAGAGCTGTAGGAAGCCCCAAATATTTCTCCGCCAAGGCTTCATTATCAATTTGTAAAATCGAACTCACTTCAGCTTTAGCCTCATCCTGACAATTGGAACTAAAGAAGATAGCTGATTTCTCCTTGTTCACCAACTGCCCCGAGCCCCTACTGAAAGTATCCAGGATGCCTTGTAATCGATTAGCCCCTATCCGGAATGCTTCGGAGAAGATAATGCAATCATCCGTGAATAATAAGTGCGAAATTCAGGGGGCATGAACACCAACACGTACTCCCCTTGAGAGATGCACTGGACCGACCGATTTTAACAAACATGACAGTCCTTCTGAGCACAAAAGGAACAGATACAAAGAGATAGGGTCACCTTGTCGCAATCCCCGTGTCGGGCTGAAAGGTTCAGATAAATGACCATTGACCCGAATGGAAAAAGAAACCGAAGTGACACACCTCATTACCGTTGAAATGAACGCCTCTGAGAAACCCAAGCGTAGCATGATGCCTTGAAGATAGGGCCACTGCACTCTGTCGTAGGCTTAGCCATGTCTAATTTGACAGCGCAGCCCCCCTTCATCCCTTTCTTCCTTTTAAGATAGTGAATACATTCATACGCCACTAGGACGTTGTCCGTGATAAGCCAACCAGGGACAAAAGCACTCTGTTCAGTAGCAATAATATCATCAAGAAAGCCTCGGATCCTATTAGCAAGCACCTTAGAACACAACTTGTAGATGACATTGCAGAGGGAGATTGGTCTAAAATTCTTCAGGTCTTGCGGGTTCTTGATTTTGGGGATCAGCACTAAGGTCGTGCGATTGACATCCGCGGGCATTTCTCCTCCATTCAAGAAGTGCAGTATTGCATTTGTAACGCTTGGCCCTACTTGTTCCCAGTGGAGTTGGAAGAAACCCGCTATGAAACCATCCGAACCTGACGCCTTTCCCACCCCCATCATAGACAACGCTCGCTTCACCTCGTCCCCGGTAAAAGGCGTGTCCAAAAATTCATTCATTTCTTCTGTGATCCGTGTTGGAACATGAGAGAGGACTCCATTGATATTCAGGTCAGGTTGTGCAATGAATAGATCTATGTAGAAGTCATTCGCTAGGTCTTCCAAATCCTTCTGATCCGTAACCAGAATACCTTCAGCATTATGCAGTGCACTGATGTGGTTGCATTTAGCTCGTTCTTTGGGTCTAGCTTGAAATACCTTAGTGTTCCGGTCACCATCTATCAGCCATGTGATTCTTGAACGTTGTTTATCCATAGTCTCCTCTCTAGAAAGCAGCTCAGCTATATTAGACATAAGTTGCCGCTCGCGTCGAGATGGACCAGAGTAGAGGGTTTTGCGTCGCTCCTCCTCTAGCTCTTTGCGCAAATTTGCCAAGTCCCGTTTCACTGGGCCAAATACCGAGTACTCCCATTCCTGTAGGGTCGACTGTACTCTCCCCAGGGTAGAGCACAGTTGATTCATATTCTGGATATCATAGGAAGCACCCCACGAATCCTCGATCAGCTTCACATACGAGGGATCTCGGCGCCACATCTCTTCATACCAAAAATTCCTTCTCCTCCTTCATCTATTTCTTCTTCCACGGTTGCATTCAATAATAAGGCAACAATGGTCAGACTCTGTAGATTGCACGTGCCACACTTTAATATCCTTAAACTTGTCCGTAAAGGCCTCATTTTCAAAGGCCCTGTCTAGTCGCACCTTGACGTTATCGCTTCCCTGTTGGCGATTGTCCCATGTGTAGGGCAAGCCGATGAAGCCAAGATCGACAAAACCACAAATACTGACAGCGTTTCTGAAACTGTCCATTTGACTCTCGGGTCTAGTCACTCCCCCAAACTATTCTTGAGCATCCAGAATTTCGTTGAAATCCCCCCGGGCAAATCCAAGGGGCTTCATCCTGGTTGCTGAGAAAGTTCAGGCATTCCCAGCTCCGATGCCTGTTCTCCCTCCTTGGTTCGCCATAGAAGCTTGTGAGATGCCATAATACTGCGTTTGATGTTGGATCAATGACCACCACATCAATATGCCGCTTGTCTTTGCTCTGCAGCTTGACACATACCTCATGAGTCCAAAGGAGGGCCAGCCCTCCTCCCCTACCGAAACTTTCGACACCTAGCCCATTAGGAAGGCTGAATTCTCTTCTCAACACGTCCACCGAGTCATCGAACTTATGTGTTTTAGAGAGAAACACCAGAGTGGGGCGATGTAGCTGTATTAAGCTACGTACTTGTTGAACTGCCTCGGACCGCCCCAGGCCCCGGTAGTTCATACTCATGAGTTTCATTGTTCCCGGCGGGGGCCGTCTTCGACAGCCGCCGCCGATCGCACAATTTGGAAGTTGCCTCTCTCCTGCTTCTTCAATGTATCAATCATGCTCCCTCCGCTATTATCAGCACTTGTATCCAACTGGCTTACCCGGGAGTTCACTAAGCCAGCTAGCACAATAGCATTTGATTCCAATGGGTCATTCAAATCCGGAGTCTGTACCACCGTCCTTTTAGATTTCCTTTTCTTAGGTAGGGTACGTCTAGATTCGGTCCCATCCATCTCATGGAAGTCAAGCTGTCTTCTAGCACTTGCCTCTCCAATGGTGCCCCCTCGCCCCGCCACTACATCATGTTCTTTCAATGGGGACTGCCCCTCTGGATCCTCGGATTCACCAACCATGCTCTTGGAATGATGAGAACCATCACCCGACCTTGTCGAGTATTCCATGGTTCTGGCCTTTTGTCGAACCTGCCTGATACCTGACGATGATCCACTCCCAAAAGATTCTGCAGCAGCTTCTTTGAAGGACTGAATTCTGCGTTTCTTCTCCTCCGGTGCCCTGAGAGTGACATCATATGGCAGCTTGCCATTCGCGTCTCTCATGGCTAGGGTTGGAAACTCCAAATCTGAGTGGCCAATTTTTCCACAAGAAAAACAAATGTAGGGCAGCTTCTCGTACTGTGCATGAAACCATCGAGGTTCCTCATTCTTACTCATACGAAGAAGCACGCCTCGCCTGATTGGCTTATCAATTTCAATAGCAATGCGAGCCCGCAGGAACACGCCACTAGCTTTGCTATTGTCATCCACATCCATCTTCATCACCTGTCCAATCAAACCCATAGCTCTAGTACCTCTTGCCCTATTCATCCAACCCAGAGGAAGGTTGAGAATTCGGACCCAAAGCTCCATGCTATCAAAGATTATCTCCGCCGCACTCAGCTTCTCATTGTATTCCTGTAACAAGACTGAATACTTCCGAACCATCCATGGCGACTCGGACCGTACCTTTTCCATGTCACGGGCACAGCCGAATTCCACCACAAACAAGTTGTCTCTCTTCTCACCGATTGCCCGCATCTTAAAGCCGATCGGGTTACCCCAAGCAGGTTTCATCGCGGATCTCACTATGCTAACATGCACCGGCACCGGCGACAATACCTTCCCCACCAACGCCCGCTCAGCAGGCAACACGGCCTCTGTATCTTCATCATCACTAAAATCCGCCACAGCCTCTTCCTCCTCTATGAGTTTGAGGTTTCGGAACAGGTCCGTCATATTGGGGTTTGGGCCCTCGCCGCCCTCTCCCGATCCGCCAACTCCTGTCGTTGCCATGGCAAACAGATTGGAGAGGAGGGCACAGCAATCGCGGCCTGCGTAACGACGACGCAGCCGCAGGGCAGGTATCCGGCCTAGAAAAACCAAAGCGGCAACCCTAATGGTGATTTGAAACACAATTCCAATAGATAACTAGGGCGGAGGGATAAACATCACGTATTCCAGCTTGCACGAAAGCCTCCAGATATCTCGCGCTCGTTAACAGAACGCTGGCGGCGCGTGCTTGCGGCTCCACAGGCCCGTTGCTACCGTAAGCCGCCGCCTATATAAAGAAGTCCCAAGACTACACAAAAGGGGAGGGGAAAAGAAGGAGCGCCGCCAGGCTGCTCTCAGGACCGACGTCCAGAGCGCAAGGAAGAGATGGCCGCACGGCGCGCCGCTGGACAGAGGCTGCGTCACGAGGAGGCCCGAGGTGACGCCCAGCCGTTCGGATCAGGCAGCCGTCACCAGGGCGCCATTCATCCATAGGCACGGAGCGGATCAACAGAGAGGATGGCCGGCAGATCACATCGCACCGCCACCATGGCCAGGAGGGGACGGGAAGCAAGCTAGGAGCGCCGCCAGGCTGCTCCTCTTCGCCACCCACAACGCCGACGGCCAGCCTGCGGCGGCCAAGTCCTGCATCCAAGGCACGTCTTCTTCCAAGGCGGTGTTACAGAAGCCGTAGGGCCAAGCACGAAGGATGGCGTGCACGTCGTTCTCCGTGGAGAACGACGCGGCGGCCGGCCAGATGATGAAGATGGCGCCGGACTGCGAGAATGCTCCCGTCACGAGTACACGGAGCATCGCCGGCGGGCTTCAGCTTGCCGGCGTCATACATGCCCTTAGAACCGGACTACCGGAGGCCGAGATATGATCGAGGCCACACACAAGCTAGCTACATACACCAAGATGCATGCGTCCATACATGCACGTATGGGTCAGGCGGGGTGCATCTACGTCCGAGCTCCGGCTACATCTACAGTAGGAGCGAGCCGGTTAACGACCATCTACGACACCGGAGTCCGGCCACCACGACCATCAGGAATGTGGAGTCGCCGGGTCCGGCCGGGGACGCGCGCGGAGCCACGACGAATGCATCTTCGGCGGCCATGGCAGGATGATGCACGCGTGAGCCGGCCACCTGCGTCGACAGCACACGCGTCCGCATCACGGATCAACGTCGATGTTGACGATGGTTCCGCGCCTACACCAACGATGCCGTGCTGACAACATGTAGGCCAAGGCAGCGGCTGATCGATGAACGCACGTGCCACATAGCTGTCACCGCGACGTACGTGAGGTTATTCTGTGCCTATCACCATGGGCGCTTTGGCGACAATGCGTGCACGTACGTACGTGCATATGTGCTCATAAACGCAGGCTAACAGGCCAGGAAGGCGGCCAAGCTGCATGTTCCAGCCATGCATGTCTGTCTACCGCTCCATCTACTACCACTACCACGCGACGCTCTGACGCCGACGACGCTACTGGGCGACTCCATCTACCGCGACACTACGTATAGCCCGGTGGGACATGATTCTCCTCCCATCTCTGCTGCGCAAATGGTCGTCGCCTTCAAGCTCATGTCTTCTCCTGTATAGGTGGTTTGCCGGGTGTTGGTCATGATGGTGCTATTTTGGATGTCTCAATTGAGACTCCTCGTATGATGATGGCCTGTTTTCACCGGTGCTATTTTGGATGTCTCATTTTTTTTTTATGAGACTCCTCGTATGATAGCCAAAATTTTTCACCGGTGCTATTTTAGACGCCTCACTTTGTCGGAGGCTCCTCACACTATAGCCCAATGCTTCTGGGTGGTTATTATTCCTGCCCAGTTTGTTTTCTGGTTGTGTTCCTTGTGCAGGGACCGTAGTGGATGCCTGTGCTTTGTACAAAAGCACCCGGCTTATCTACCACGCCGCTAAGGGACCATCTCCACGCTGGGGTCAGAGTTTTGCTTGTCATGGCGACACAACTTGCTCCGACGTCTCTGAAGTTGAGGGTCACAGCATCATTACTTGCGTCCGTCTGCAATGACAACTTGGGTGCTATCGATAGCCCTGTGGCAGGGACTCACACAGCATCGAGCCCCTAACTAGTCGCCGGGGGCAGCTCTATATATCACGCCGACATAAGAGACGTCCACTGTCCAGCCGGGACTCGCAGTACCAGCTGGCGTTGAGGCTTGCGGTACTCAAGTGTATATTGATCAGTCGAGTTGTTGCCACACCGCGGATTTTAAGTTCGCCCTTGGGTGCAGCATCTTGATTATCACGATCAGAGCGGTGCTTGGGGAGGCTCTTGCGAGGAGGTGGCGAGAGGCCGAGATACGAACTTGGTTGCCAGTACGTGAACCTGAAGATGCAGATTCTACACCAACACGCAAGTCAAGATGCAAGGCATATGTGCACATGCATGCACGTAGCCATGGCTAGCTCCAAGATCAAGTCTGCAACGACACCGCGACGTCCAGTCTTCATCCACTACATCGACAACTCAAGTGATCAAGATCCATGGCGTACGGTACCACGACGACGTTGCCCAAGGAGTCCGAAGCGTTCAAGCTACATCAACCGTGCAAGTTCTACTACCACTACGACACCATGTGCCGTTCGACCGACGAGGCGGACAACGCAGACGGCATGGCCCTTTTCCAGCCATGTTACGGCCCATGGACCGACGAGGCCATGGATACACCGACGCCATCTACGTCCACATCAACATCACCTGCACGGATTGGTTTTCTTGAGATGGTAGTGAAATCAACTTCTCTGTACGTTGTTTGAACAGCTGAGCTCAGGTTACTAGTTGCCTCAAGTCAATCGGTGCAGAATTGGTTTTTGCTCTGTTTTGTATACAGATTCAGTGCTTTGCTGCAGGTGCCTTCAGCCCTGTGATTTCTACACTCCGTGTGTGTGCACGTGATTTGAATGCAAATTTTTGAGATGTCACTTTCAAGCAATAGTGTGGAGATCATTTAAATATTCACTAAACTAATCTATGTTTGATTAGCTCATTATCTATTGCTTGATGGTTGTTCATCTCGATTGGCTTGAGTAGGAATGCAGTGCTTGCAGCACAGCCTGCGGTTCTCTACTTGGTCCCTGCTCGTGTACTCAGCTAGTGCGATCAGTCCTAATCTCCGTTGATCGTGATTTATTCGTTTGAGCTCCGATTTAATTTTCGTCAGTTGTGTTGGGTCTATGGTGTCCCGTCCTATTCTTAGAGAACATCCACCCATTCTTTGGGTCGTGGACATCACGGTGTTTCGTTGCACTTTTGGCGTTGAATTTTAGGACAGCGGCCAAATATTTCGAAAGAAATTTCAAGGCTCCCATTCACCCCTTCTGGTCGCCGTTTCCGGTCCTACGGTATCTTGTCGGGACAAGCAGGAGCGGCGTCTTCTTGTGGACGGTGAGCCCTCCGGCCTCTTCCATGTTCACGTCCTCCACCCCCGCCCCGTCCGGGAGCTCCCAGTCGAAGCAGTAGAGCAGGTTGGCCAGCGTGAGCTCCACGGTGGCCACGCCCATGCCCATGCCAGGGCACATCCGGCGGCCGGCGCCGAAGGGGACGAGCTCGAAGTGCGTCCCGTTGAACCCGACGCCGCCGCCGCCGTCGTCGCCGTTGAGGAACCGGTCCGGGTCGAACTCCTCGGACCTGTCCCCCCAGCTGCGGGGGTCCCTGCCGATGGCCCATGCGTTCACCAGCACCCGCGTCTGCGCCGGCAGGTCGTACCCGCAGATACTGACGTCCCGCAGCGTCTCCCTCGGCAGCAGCAACGGCACCGCCGGGTGCAGCCGCAGTGTCTCCTTCACCACCGCCTCCAGGTACCTGAGCTTCACCACGTCGTCGGGATGCACCCTTTCCATGTCGTCACCGACCACCGACCGGACCTCCTCCTGCGCCTTCCTCAGCATGGCCGGCCTCCGGATCAGCTCCGCCATCGCCCACACCATGGTCACCGAGCTCGTGTCCACGCTGGCGGTGAATACGTTCTGCGATCCATATACATGCAGCACGTGTCACATCAATGGATGATGGTGTCGCTGAGTAGTGTGAGTGTGAACGGACACGACTCGTATATATAGCGTACCGAGAGCAGCCCTTTGATGTGGTCCCTAGTGAAGCGAAGAGAGCCGTGATCGACCTGTCGCCGTTCCTCCATGAGGTCGACGAAGACGTCGATGAGGTCGGGGCCGCCGTGGCCTCCGGGCGTCGCCGCACGGTCCAGGTGCTGGTCGATGATGGTGTCGAAGAAGGCGTCGAGGTCCCTGAACACCCTCTCGCGTCGCGCGGCGGCGCCGGTGAGGCGGTCCAGGAGGCGTCCGGCGGCGTTGGGGTAGTAGTCCTCGGCGGAGAAGCCGGCCTTGGCGCTCATGGCCTCGTCCAGCACGTCGTGGAAGTGCTTCTTGTGCGCGAACTGCTCCGTGCCGTAGATGTTCCCGAACGCGACCGTGCCGATGACGCCGTCCATGAGCGCGAAGATATGGTCCTCCAGCTGCACCGCCTTACCGCCGGCGCTGCTCAACCTGCCGATCAGCTTGTCCACCTGTCCGTCCGCCATTTTATATAGCCAGTGAGTGCCCTTTGTTGATCACGAGACGGCAAGGCAATGCGGTCACCACCAGTCGTCACCTACCTCGGCCCCCCTGGCGTAGTCGGCGTCCCGGACGCGTCGCGCGCTGAGGAACTCGACGACGAAGAGTTTGCGCATCTCGCGCCAGTAGTCGCCGTAGGGCGAGAAGGCGACGTCCTTGTGGTCGTACGAGAGGCGCCGGGCCCCGGGCGTGTCGGGGCGGCTGCAGCAGTCGGCGTCGCGCGCCTTCATCACCTCCCGCGCCGCCTCCGCCGACGACACCACCAGCGTGGGCACGGTGCCCAGTCGCAGCAGCATGACGGGCCCGTGGCGGCGCGCCAGCTCCCGCAGGCTCTGGTGCGGCAGCGCGCCCAGCTGGTGCAGGTTGCCCACGATCGGCAGCATCGGCGGGCCCGGCGGCAGGTGGCCGCCTTTCCTGCTGCTCCTGCTCCCGCTCCCGCTCTTTGGTGCTCTTCGTTTTCTTGTAAGGAGGAGGAAGAAGAGCAGAGGGACGAGAACCGCCATGACGGCCGTGAGCTGCCATTGCTGAGGCGAGCTGCTACTGCCTGCTACGACGTCGACCTGCAGCGCCGCCATTGCTAGTTAGCTGTGGCTTAACGGTGAGGCCGGGTTGTGGTCCGAGCTGAGCTGAGGCTTGGGCATCGCCATTCGCCATGGGGGCTATATATATATATATAGGGCTCTGCTAAGTAACTAACTACTGCTTGTCACTGGTAATTCAATGGCTGCGCATGCGTTTCTGCAGCTGAGGAGAATCTCTCCACAATCTGTGTGAGAGCGCCACGTACATTAGGCGTGGCTCACACAATGGCCGGCAACCAAACGAACGTTAGATATACGCTGGCAGGCATCAGTTGCTGGAGCCTTGCGAGGATCGATCCAACAATGCGTCAACAGGTACTGGCTCCGCATGCAACTAGTAGTGACAAGAACAACAAGCTCGATCGCCGTTGATGAGAAAACAAGCACTTTGTTACTGAAAGATTAAACGTGTTTACTGTTGCTGATACTAACATTATTATGGCTGTAGCATCAGAAACGATATACGTCCAAGTGGCCGCCGGCGATGCCTCCTCGTACGTACTTCACTGTGAACACGCTAATTGGTTTGTGGTTAGCAATAAGCCGATGCCGGCGATCGATATGCCGCCAACTAAACCCATGCATGCTGACCACTGCGAGATGACGTAGCTTGGCTGATGTCACATTGGCTTACGCACTTGCTTGTAGGCATAGCCGGCCCTGCTGGTAGCTAGCGTTCCTTTGAGTTTGAGGTTGAGGAAGAGTTTACCCGGCCGGCCTAGTACAGCACACATGGCAAAGTTAGAGTGGTCTGCTCACATCATCTGCCGGGATTTCATTCCCTTCCCAATACGGCAATACTCTCTCTCTCTGTATGCAAATGCACACTGTATCATTAATTAATTTTTAAATGTTATCATTACATTACCGTATTAATTATCATTGTCTACTATATGTCTGTACTGTACCCTTTGCTGAACATTCAACAGCTGCCGCTAAAGGAAACACTGGCTAGCAATATAATAATATATAATATAAACGTAAACGTAAGTGTGTCGCTATATAAGATTGTGCTAGCTGGCCGGCCAAACGTCAAATCTTAACTAGTTTTTTTTTTTTAATCTTCTTCTGGATCGTAAGATTCCAAACAGAATCAACACACGCGCCTTCATGTTCAACATCATTCCATCTACGACCAGGCCTTGTTCAGGTGCAGCAGGAAGTGTATGTTCGCCATTTTCTACATAAAAAAACAATCATGTGCAACAACAATTCAACCAGGCTGCGATGGACTTTATTTGAAGAATCGAAGTTGCCATTTTGTTCCAAAGAGTTTCACTTCCAATTCCAAACGAGAGAAGCAACGACCACACTGCACTGCAACAGGCGGCCGGTCAAAACACTCTAGCTCATAGTTTTCAACCACCTCTGCGGCTCTGCCGCCTAATTGAACGCATGCAATGCCATTGTGCACGATTCCTTTATTTTCCACTTAGAAGTCTCTTTGATACTACCCGGTAAAAAGTACTCACATATTTGGCATTTGCACGGTCTTATTTGATATATATATATATATATCTTTAATCACTAAGAAAATATTCGGAAGTCAGACTTTAATTTGCAAGTGGTTTTTTATTATAGTTATATGCGTACAATAACTTACATGTTTTAAATTAATAGTGTAGTACTTATTGAAGTTGGTAGTTTTTAAGTTTGATAAAAAAATTATCCTAAACAATATGATTCTGTGGCCGGGAGCCGATGGCCGCGTTCAGTTGAATAAGCCAACAGATTTCGTTTGTGATTCAGTAGCATTCTATAAGAGGAAATAAATCGAAATAAGACAAGCTAGACAGGACCGACCTAGACATTTGCTTGTGTTGGCATCTTCTCCCGTCCATTCTAAAAATAAAAATAAGGCCTCGTTTAGAGCGCATAAAGTTAGAATTTTTCTAACGGTAACACTTTCATATGTATTTAATAATTAGTGTCTAATTATAGACTAACTAGACTTAAAAGATTTAGCTCGTTATTTATAACTAAACTATATAATTAGTTATTTTTTATCTATATGGTTCATGTATGCGTGTAAAGATTGATGTGACGAAGAGAGTGAAAAAAATTATCTTTTCACTTGGATCTAAACAAGGCCTAAGGAGGGATTATACCAAACAAAATAGAAATAGCTAGACTATTCTATTAATATTAGTGGCCGACATGTGATCTGTCGAGCCCCTGATCGTTCAGAACAGGAAAGCAAGCCAAGTGGCGGCCATACGCAACACCAGAAACCAGAATCGAAAGCGAACTTTTTCCTCTCCAGCTGTTGCACCCCCTGTCTGCCTGCACGTGATTTAACCAAACGAGAGTGCTAGGTCCCCTCACGTCTTGATCATTCATACCTGCATTATTCGCCTGATGATGACCACTTCTCAACTTTCGGGTTTCAAATTAGCACGTCTGAAAACTTTTCTGTACTTTGTCTTCTTTCTAGTTTCCCCCCTTTTTTTTGGAACCCTTTAACCTGATTTCCCGTGCTAATATTGAATTTAAACCTTTGGATACTATTAATTGCATCAATTGGGCAGTTCCAGAGCAGGTGCGCTAAACATGAAAACACAGTTTTTTTTTTACCTATTCAGTGGCATCATTGTGGAGAACCACCATTGTGAATCTGTGATTTGGTAGTCTCCAGATGTGGCTCTTCCATGGTGGACGTCTTTGTCATTATTTTTTTTTGGTAGCCCCTTAAAAAAAGTCAGAGGTGAATCTATGTCATCGTGTTTAACAATGTCAACAACAGTGACCGAATTAGCTAGGCTTTGGTTTTCCTCCAGCATCACGGTAGCAAGCTTGGTTACTTTTTTTTTTCAGTTGTCGTGGTGTGTCATTGGTTGCATGTTTTGCCAATTTCTCTCCAGTGAACCATCCACTTCTATAGTTGGGTTAATTGTGCTTTACTTTGTGACGTGATCTAGAGTGAGTTGCTTGATTGTTGATTCTTACTAGTAGTAGTTATCACACAGTGAAATTGTGTCGTCATCAACTTTTCCATGCTAAAACCTATGAAGCGATATGTTTCAATCGAGTTGCTTGGTCGCATCGACTAAGTAAAGCAAAACCGAGCAACGCTAGCTAGGAAAGCAAAAATTTTTCTCAACAAGTCGGTTTCTTTCCTGTTGATCCACTTGCTCCTCAGGTCCTGTCGTTCCACTTGCTCCTCTGGCCTGTCTTAATCATTCGTACATGTATTTTGTAGTGCATTCAATTCGCCTGATGACTGCTCCTCAAGCTTCGGGTTTCAAATTAGCAAACCTTTCTCTCAACTTTATCTTCTCTAATTTGTTGCTTTTTTTTTTGAAATATGGTGCGTACATATACACATACTACTGCCTTATAATGTGATTTTTAATGCTAGTTTTGAATTCAAACCTTTTGAGACTATCACAATGCTAGTTTTTTTTTTCTTATTCAAAGGCATCGTTGTGGAGAACAAGCACTGTGATTTGGTATAGTTGGGGCTTTTCATGGTGGACGTCTTTGTCGTGTTTTTGCTGGATCGTCTCGTGAGAAATCAGAGATTCCATGTGATTGCGTTTCATGATGTAAACAATGATGACCATAGGCTTTGGTTTTCCTTCGGTATCCCAATAGCAAGCCTGATTATTATTTTTCCGGCTGTCTTACTGTGTCATTTGTTGCGATTTTTTTGTCAATTTCTCTCCAATGAACCATCCACCTCTATAGTTGGGTCAATTGTGCTTTGTTTGTGATGTGGTCTAGAGTGAGTTGCTAGGTTAATCTTTAGTGGTTTTCTTGTCACAGTGAAGTGGTGTTCATTCTCAACTTTTCCATGCTAAAATAAACTTACGAAGCGATATGTTGCAATTGAGTTGCTTGCTAGGTCGTATTCGACTAACTGACTTAGCATTGCATGCCCAATAACTATTGGAGCTAAATATATAGTGATGTGGAGTTGTTAGTTGGTCGATTGTTAAACCACGTTTTCCAACAAAAAAAAGTAGACTCTCATTTGTTCTCTTGTTCTGGTTCTCCTAATAAAACCGGAGCGCAAAGCTTTTACCATGCTTTTGGAAGAAAATATACCGCTGTAAGATTTTCTAAAACAGGGAGCACCATGTCAATCTATGTTTTAGCTCTTCATGCATTGTCTTTTGTTGAATATCTGCTCCATGGCGAAAGAGAAAGATTGATATGTTTGAGACTTTGAGATTGTTGATGATGTGTTCCTTTGAAAACGTGTATGTTTGGGACCTTTCTCGAGAAGATAGAAGGAAGGCCGGCCCATGTGTGTTAGGATACAGGCCAATTGATGCCAATAAGAGATAGAATTCAGAGGATTACATCAGAATTGAGGGTAGAATTAGCAAGAACCAGGGTTCAATTTGTTTGGGATAAATTGGGGAAAGGTTCCTATGTACTCATGTCTTACACGGCCTCCGGCCCACATGAGCTCAACTTGATCATCACGCTTCGTGACGCCAGCGCGCCGGCTCATCTTCTATTGGGGAACAACTTTGACACGAAAACATCTTGTCCAAACAATGAACTTTTGGCCATATATCATATAAAAGGGAATGATAACCAGCGAAGATGATATGGAAACTTCGCGTATCTCATCTTGGGCTGCGCGCGCTAATGTTTATCTCTTTCAGGTTAAGGATTGAAAGCGGCTTCGCGTAACGCCCAGAGCTCAGCGAAGTCAATGTGTCGACTTCGCTCGAAGATTGATCACGACATTCATCAAGTCCAGATATGAAGTCAAGGCTAAGATCGTTCAGAAGAAGCGTTTGCTTTCCCGCCCGTTTGCCCATTGTTGGACGGACGTTAGCCTTCTCTCGCTCTCCCGTTGTCGGACTGATTTCAGTGGTTGACGGCGTCAAGGTTCCCCGTGTGCAGGTCCTGACAATGTGGCTCAGGCCCATAACAAGTTGCCTAGCTCAGTGCATCTCATGGACTAGCAGCTCTTGGAATGTGCAGTCCTGCTGTCCAGTCCGCCACGGGAATCGGGTGGTCCATGCATACTCAAAGCGGGTGCTACTCACCATCGCCGGCGATGCCGTCTCGTGGGGGATCGCCTCTACCCTCGCCAAGCATGGCTACAACCACTCCGCGCCCCCTCGCTTGTCGTTGCATGCTTGCTCTATGCGGTCGCTCGGTTTTTTATGATTCCATCTGAAGATTGGTCTTATTGGGCGACGAGAGCGTTGAGTTAGTGGGGCAGGCATTGGAAGCGTACGGCAAGGCGACAGTGGATTGGGCCTGGCACTGCTTCGCCGGACTAGATGGCAACTGCCTACTCCAGGCCGTCGGCCCATATAGGAGCATACCAAGCCGCCAGGTTTGACGGGCTGGCAGCCTGCGTGTACAATGTTCGCTTGAGGATTTCGTTTAATCGGGCTGTTCGGAGGCTGATGCTGTTTTATTGTGAGCTCAAGTGAACAGACTCATTTATATTATATTATCCAATCAATCATTAAAAAGGAGGTGATCATAGCGCGCTTACATAGTCAAACACACTTGGAGAGCTAGCATGCATCACGCATCTCTACCAGACTTCACGTAGGACAAGTGTCCTAGTACAGTACAGTACAGTAGGTAACAGTAATGAGTTGCTAGTAGTAAATAATCAAATCATGAGCACAATAATCGCCAATGCAAATTAAATTTATTCATTATGACGTCGTCGTCGTCACCGATCCATGGCTAGCCATGGTCTCATCAGGGCAGCGCTGCCGGTGCCGTCATTTCCGTCCCCTGCTGCTGGGTATTCAGGGTATGTATCTGGTGGGCACGAGCACGAGCGGGATCTTCTTATTGATGCTGAGTCCTCCCTCCTCCTCCATGCTCAAGTCTTGCGCTGTCATGCCTTCCGGGAGCTCCCAATCGAAGCAGTACAGCAGATTGGCGAGCGTGAACTCCATGGTAGCAGCTCCCATGGCGATCCCAGGGCACATCCTACGTCCGGCGCCGAAGGGCAGCAGCTCGAAGTGCGCCCCGGCGAAGTCGACGTCACTCCCGTCGAACCTGTCCGGATTGAACTCCTCCGGGTCCCGGTTGGCGGGTTCGCTCGCGGGGTCCCTGCCGACCGCCCACACGTTCACGAAGATCCTCGTCTTGGCAGGCACGTCGTAGCCACAGATGCTGACGTCCCGCATCGTCTCCCTGGGAGCTAGAAGCGGAACCGGCGGGTGTAGACGCAGCGTCTCCTTGAGCACCATCTTGAGGTACCTGATACAATTGATAGGAACAACTGGCTTATTAGCACTTTCCATTGATTGAGCACATGAGTTTATATAGGAGATCGAGTATATATGTACGTACCTGAGCTTGGGCAGGTCGTCCGCCTGCACCCTCTGCTGCTTGTTGTTGCCGACCGCCGCCCTGATCTCGTCCTGCACCTTCTTGAGCAGATGCGGCTTTCGGATCAGCTCCGTCATTGCCCAGACTATGGTGACAGAGCTCGTGTCGACGCCACCGATGAAAGTATCCGCCAGCATTCCCTTGACGTGGTCTCTAGTGAACCTGAAAGCAGCAGCAGAGCCAGCCTCCTCCTGCTTGTCGTCCTTGGCGGCGCGCTCAATAAGGACGTCGATGAAGTCCCGCTCGCCGTTGGCGCGGGCCGGGTCCATGTGCTCGTCGATGATCTTCTCGAAGAAAGCGTCGAGGTCCCGGAACACGCGCTCGCGGCGGGCGAAGAGGCCGGTGAGGCGATCCACGAGCCGGCCGACGGCGTTGGGGAAGTAGTCCTCGGCGGTGAAGCTGCTCTTCACGGCCATGGCCTCGTCGAACACGCGGTGGAAGTGCTCCATGTGCGCGAACTGGTCCGTGCCGTAGATGCTCCCGAACGCCACCCTGCCGATGACGCCGTCCACCAGAGCGAAGATGTGATCCTGCAGGTACACTGCTTCCCGTTCCGCGCTGCCTAAGCGGCTGATGAGCTTCTCCACCTAATAATAATAATAATATAAACAACCTACTATTAATTCTCTGATCTCATGCGTGCCGAATAGTACAGTTGTACCATGCAATGTTTATTCAGAACACAGATATAGATAGATAGATAGATAGATACCTCGGCCTCCCTGGCGTCCCAGCTGTCCTGGACGCGGCGCATGCTGAGGAGGTTGACGACAAAGAGCTTGCGCATCTCTCGCCAGTACTCGCCGTAGGGCGCGAAGGCGACGTCCTTGTGGCCGTACGACAGGCGCCTTGGCCCCGGGGTGTCGGGGCGGCTGCAACAGTCGGCGTCGTGCGTCTTCATCACCTCCCTCGCCGCCTCCGCGGACGACACCACCACCGTCGGCACGCTGCCCAACTGCAGCTGCATCACCGGCCCGTGCTGCCGCGCGAGCTCGCGCAGGCTCCGGTGCGGCAGCGCGCCCACCATCTGGTGCAGGTTGCCCAGGATGGGAAGCCCCCGTGGACCGGGTGGCAGGCGGGGGTGGATGCTGCTGCGGCGTCTTGTTGCAAGAGCGAGGGCGAGGAGAGGGAGGAGCACTGCTAGGAATAGGCTGGCATCAGGGAGCAGCCATTGCCATTGTTGAGGGAAGCCGCAGTACTCTAGCAGGGCGCCAGGCAAAGACATGATCACTACTGTTTCTCTTGGTTTATTGAAGGAGTTGAGAGCTGAGTTTGAGTGCACCATTCGCTCTTAATTGGCCACCCTATAAATAGGCGCTAGCTAGCTCCGTCCTGACCTTATTTGCTGAGTGATCGATCACCCCATGCAGCAAGTTGTTGAATCCAGCCAACACAGCTGTACCTACGTGAGCACCCCGTATGCAAATTTGAGGCGTGCACTTGCTTTATGGGTATAAATATCTACTAGGCAGCGCTCGTTGGTATAGTACTCCGATCAATTTGTTATTGTATAGCACTGTACTCCGCGACCTAGAAATTTGATCGAAATCACAACATATTGTAGCAGTCCTACCTAGCTAGCTCGATCGGATCCTGGCTGACCTGATACTGATAGACGATCGAACTATTCAAGTCTCCATCAATCATGCGCGCATGGATCCAAATAAAATCAAACTTGTATAAATTAGACCAAATTAAATCAAACAGGCCCTTAATTCAGCTTTTCAACATGATGCAAGCTTGTATAAATTCAGCTTTTCAACATAATTGCTGGCCGCTTTTTTTTGACAAAACATATTTTTTTTATCGATTTTTTTCTTGAAACGTCAGGAACCCCAATTCCAATTTGAGCAAACGGCGTCTCCACTGCCGCAAGCGTCCGTTCCCACAATTTTAGCTGGCGCTCCCCCTCTGTGCCATGTGTGGTCAGTATGTGCTGATGTCAGCGATGATGCAAGTCAAAACAAAACATTTATTTCAAATGATATAGTTTCTGAACCGTGTATTCGTTTTTAATTCCGTTCGTACCAGTGCGTTCTACGCGACGAGAGAACAAAACTAGATCCTAGTTGGATATGTTTCAAAGTAAAAAATTTCACTTTTTTCCTATACTCCAGTCTTTTATGTATAAGTTTTTTTTATGTTTTGGTACTTAAGTTATACGTAGAAGTTATGTATATAAGTTATATTATAATTTTGCAGCGTTGTAAGTTATGTGTTTTGTATAATAAGCTATATGTGTAAGGTATATGTGTCACTTTATAACGTTCAAGATCACGCAAGTTTTGTGTATAAGTTAGATTATAAGTTAGACATAAGTTATATATGAAAAAGAAAATTTACGGAATTTTTTTACTAAAAATGGAAAGTCACGGGTTGTTTGAAATCATTCGCAAGTTGGTTTCTTAGTGAATGTTCGTTGATTAGTCGTGCCCGTCAGGAACAGCGAAAGAACAATACCTAAATTTTTTTGTTTACGATCCAATAGTGATTAAGTGACAATATATTTTCTCTTAAGTAAACTACACATAACTTTTACTTAACTTAAATTACCCACTTCATGAACATAATGGATCAGAGTACACACACGATGACAGTGCGCGCAGCATATATACATGCATGAATGAATATATATACTTAGCTAACCAGAGTGCCTCGATCGCAATGAGTGTTATATTATGCTGGTATTATTAGATCATAATGAGTGGCTCCCTAAACGAGTTTAATAATATCTCCCCAAAGGAATCATAAGCTAGCTAGCTAGGTCATCATAGTTTAGAAGTCTACTAAGCTTCATGCATGGTGGCGTGTCAACCTGATACAAAAAGGAAACGAAACGAATTGCCCTAGCTAAGAAAGTAACGAATTGCCACTATATGTGTCTGCAGCCAGCCCGGTGGTGTGTCATGGACGTCATTATATTGTGTGCGCCATCGTAACCTGATTAGACGTGAAAAGTAGGACGTTGAGACTCTAGAGAGGCTGTAGATGACTCGTGTTCTCTCTTGTGTAAACTTTTACATCTGCCACTATTATTGCCGGTGAAAAAAAAAATTTACTTACTGTATGTTGAGTACAAAAGTTGGACCAAAGAGGGAAGTTTGAGTGGCAATGCTTTATTCCTTTTTGGTACAGAGGCTCCAGATCGAGTACAGCCAAAACAGGAAAGTGAGCGGATGTACTACTTCGGTCTAAAAAGAACGACGTTATGAAAACATATCGATCAAACTTTTTCAATTTTAATTAGGTTTATATAAAATACGTGTAATATTTATATCTTTAAATAAATTTATTAAAAAACTAGATTTAAAGATCTTTTCGATGATACTAATTACTTAGCAGCCGGCAAAGGCCCGCGACTAAAAAGGCCCAACCGGCCCATGTCCCAACCCTAGGCGCGCCCGACTCAACCCGACCCCGCGCTAGCTCTCCGCCGCCGCCGCCGCCGCCGTGCTCCACTGCCGCCGCCCTCGTGCTCCACCACCGCCCTCGCGCTCCGCCGCCGCCGCCGCCTCGCTCCGCCGCGCCCGCGCCTCGCCCGTGCTCGCCCCGGCGGCCGGCCGGCTCTCCCGCCCGAATCCGGCGGCCCAGCGACCACGGCCCCGCCCCGGTGACCCTGACGTCGCCTTGCCTGGCCTGCGCTCAGCCGGCGCTCCTGCCCGGCCCCGGCGCCCCAGCCTCGTCGGCCGAGGCGGCCACGCGGCCCCACCTCGCCGGCCGTCCCTGACGAGGCCGGCTGCCCGTGGTCCGGCCGCCGGGCTCCTCCCGCCGCCGACCAGCAGTAGAGGAGGTAGGTGGAAGAAGGGAGGAGGAAGGAAGAAGAAGAAAGAGAAGGAGGAGGAGGAAGAGGAAAAAAGAGGAGGAGGAAGAAGAAGAAGAAGGAGAAGAGGAGGAGGAAGAAGAGGAAGGTGCCGACCCGACCGCCTGTCAATCCTCGCGCCGTTTCGACCGGCCATTGATCCTCGCGCTGCTGCGGTCATCCCCACCGTTGTCGCCGGCCCTCACTCTTGCCGTTCTTGCTGCCAAGGTAAGCCCTATCCTTGTAGTGTTAGTAGGAGGAGGAGGAGTAGTAGTTAGTAGTGTTAGTAGTAGTTAGTTGTAGTGTTAGTAGTAGTAGTTAGTAGTTTTAGTTCTAGTGTTAGTTGTAGTAGTTAGTAGTGTTAGTTGTAGGGTTAGTAAATAGTAGTAGTTAGTAAGTAGTAGTGGTTAGTAGTAGTAGTTGTTAATAGTTAAGTAGTTCTTAGTATTAGTGGTCGGGACACCTGGGTCGTCCTTCTTGATTAGATGCGGAGATTTGAGCTGGTGGTCATGCTCTCTGTGGACTGCAGTGACCATCCTCACTGTCTTCATCTTCTAGGCCTTCTTATTGTTGTCCTTGTTCTTGGTCTTGGTTTTGATCTTGGTCTTGTTCCTCCTGTCGATGGTCTCCTTCTCCAGCTCATAAGGGTATTGAGGGTGTGCTGGAAATTGCAACACCCTGTCCTTGAAGAATAAGGTTTCTCACTTGTCCTTGATGTTGAAGATGATCTTGGCAGTGTTGGAGTAGATGATGGCCCTGGCAGTGTTCAAGAATGGTCATCCCAAAATGATGGGGGACCTCTCGTCACTGCCTGTGTCCACTACCATGAAGTCTGCAGGGACGTACAAGCTGCCTACTCGCACACGGATGTCTTCCAGGGTTCCCATTGGGTAGCACAATGACTGGTCTGCAAGCTGCAAGCATATGGTTGTGTACAATAAAGGACAATCGAACATTTTCTCATATATCACCTTAGGCATGACGTTGACGCTTGCGCCTAAGTCACAGATCGCCTCGTTGAAGTTAACACTTCCAATGAAGATCGAAACAACCGTTCTCCCTGGATCGCCCTTCTTGATTGGCAGAGTCAGGTCAATCCATGATCCTCTAGGAGGGTCACTCTAGTAACACTTCCAATGGAGATTGGAACAACCGGTCTCCCTGGATCACCCTTCTTGATTGGCAGAGTCAGGTCAATCCATGATCCTCTAGAAGGGTCACTCTAGTAGCTTCCTCCATTGAATATATCTACAAGATTTGTAGTTTCTAACCCTTGCAGTTGCCCTGGAATCGGCGGAGGGAACAAAGTTGGCAAGCTGTTGCAACTGAGATTCTAGTATCTTATTGAAACTAAGCTCATTCTTTATAGTATTGGAAAAACAATCCATTCTATTATTAATTGTTTCTAGAGTTTTATCATTGGATGCTAGCTTCTTAGATATGTTATCCATTAACTTGCCCTGGTTAAGCACTAACTCTCTTAAAGGTGGCTGATGGAAATTATTATAAGAAGAATTATTACCTTGGTAGTTACCTGAGTAGTTAGGCCTCTGCTACTGATTTCAGCCTTGATTTTGTTGAGGACGATAGTTGTTGTTGTTGTTGTCGAGGTAGTTCACGTCCTCCTTCATCTCTGGGCAGTTGACACATGTATGCCCAGTCTCTCCACACTCTTCACAAGTCATGCGGGAATCATGAATATGCATGACTTCTTTCTTCTGAGTGGCTCTCTCATCGAGCCTCTTTATCAGCAGGTCCATCTTGGCAGACAACATGTCTACCTCCTTGAGCTGGTGCATTTCTCCACCTCTCTTGCGGGTCTGAGTTCTCTCTTCACTCCAACCTTGGTTGGAGGCCATCTTCTTCGCAAGAGCTTTGGCTTGAGGTATGGTGAGTCATAAGAATGCACCTCCAGCAGTAGCATCCATAGTTTCACGAGTGCTGTTGCTGAGCCCATGATAGAAGGTCTGCATGAGCAACCAATTCTCCATCCCATGATGAGGACATTCGAGGATGTAGTCTTAAAAATGCTCCCAGGCTTCTGGGACAGTCTCATCATGTTATTGCTGGAAACTTGATATTCCCACAGAGAGCATTGGTCTTGCCCATGGAAAAGAACTTCGCCAAGAAATTAGTGGAACAAAGTGCCCACGTCGTATTCTTCTCCTTGTTGGCGTAGAACCACTGCTTCACTCTTCCCAAGAGTGAGAATGGGAAGAGGCGAAGTAGTATAGAATATCTGGGGACGTCCTTGATAGTGAAAGTGCTGCAAATCTCCAGGAAGTGTTGGAGATGAGCACTAGCATCTTCATGGGACTTCCCACAGAACTGGCTTGCTTGCACCATGTTGATCAGCGCAGGCTTGAGCTCAAAAGACTTCTCAATGTCCGCAGCTGGTCCAGTACGGATGTTGTCCGTAGTGGGAGCTGAGAACTCACGGAGTGACTTGTCAGCCATGGCTTCAAACGCTGATGTCAAACTTCGAACAACAGGTGGATCTTCTGACTCAGAAGAACCGGCAGGCTGAGACGATGATGATGATGATGATCGGGTCTTTCTCAACTTGGCTTTGGTCTTTCTGATTAAAGCTTCTGGATTATCAATGTAGTTTTCTGGAAGATCAAACCTATTCATACATTACCCTGCATATGATATATAACATAGAAAAAAGACAAGGGTAAGGCTGTATGAGTAGAGAAGGGTGGACGGTTCTCGATCACATTAGTGGATGCAGTGATGCTCATTATCCATTTGGTAAGCTATCAACCTTCCCCGGCAACGGCGCCAAAAATGCTTGTTGATACCTCTAACACCACTTAAGATAGGTTGTCAACCCCAGCATGGCGCCAGAGGTGCTGGTATTAAATGCACATGCTTTCTAGAAATAAATAAGGAATCCGCAAGCGCACAGATAATACCGATGTAGCATTTTAACCGGGAGTAATCTAGGTATCATTATTTATATTTTTACCACTAGGAAGGGAATGCTTATGGATAATGAGAAATAAACACTGCATGTGATAATGGATAGCTTAACCGTGTCTTTATCTATCTTCTCATACAGGGTAAGTGTCACATAAAATAATATATATATATGAATGGCAAGTGACAAAGGATAAATGAGAGCACGTACATAGCCACATAAAATAATGATAATCATCTCAATAGAGTACTAAGTTTATAACTAGCATGGACTAGGATGATCTACAAGAATAAATCCTAAGTTATTCTAACTATAATGTCAAAGCATACAATGATTAGTGCAATTACACCTAGCAATCATGGCGGGAAAAGGTTACATCTATGCATAGTGATATTACCAAGGAAGATCAAGAACAGAGCAATCACTTCCCTGTAATAGTGGTGTTCTACTAGTCCTATACTCGGGAGGAGGGCTATAAAGGATTCAACAAGACTGTCACTCCCGCGATCTACCTCACGATCTGAAATATAGGGTGCAATCGCAGATAAATACGGTCTAGGCACCACGCCTACACAATATTTATCACTCACCCATCGATCTAATGAACAAGCGTTATACGATCCTATGCATAAACATAATTCTAATCCAACTATGCTAAGCATATAATTAAAGTAAACTAAGAACAAAATAATTGAGAACATAAGCAAATAGAGCAAAGTCATTTATGATAAAATAGAATAGAATAAAGTACTATTCATAGTAGTAAGAACAATAATAAATATTATAATAAAGTAGAAGAAATTACCAAGAATGCTAACAGATCCGGACTCCAAGCTAGGCTTGACTCCCTCTAGATCTATTCCTATGTAGCTATGCTACTAAACTATGGAGCTCTAATTGAGATGGTGGCTCTAAGGCTTCTCTGGAGATGAGGATGAATTCTCCAAATGAATTCTTGACTAAATTCACGTTTCTCCAAGGGCCAGGGGCCCTGAATATATAGCCCCCTAGGATACACCACAGCCCTTGGATCAAACCGACCTAAATGGACGCTTCATATTGATCCTCAAGGTCGGTGGATGTAAGATCCGTGAGGTTGCTCCCCATTGGTGGAGAGGCCTGGGCGGCCGCCCCTGCCCTTGGGCGGCCGCACATGGCTGGCTGCCATGTGGGACCAGCTTCGCAGGGGCGCCTCTTCGAGCCTTCTAGAGTATTCTTTGATTGCTAGACGTGGTATTCTCTCTATGTAAATCTGACATGTGGACCTCTTTTGGTTCTTTTTTGATAACCCCCTGTAGAAATAGACATTCACCAAAAGTCGTGGAATTCTATTAGTGTGACCCCTATAACTAGATGGTATTCATGTTTTAATCCTTTCTCATGTTATGTTGATGGTTAAAATTGATACTTATCTATCGTCAACACTTATGCAAAGAACAACAAAGGGGATAGAACTGTAATCTTATTACGGTGTCAATGGTACCATCTTGAGGGAAGGACATACCAAATGAAAGATGATGGTTACTTCAAGAGCATTAACATCAAAGGTCGATGGTATAAGAATCATCCTTTCATATAGCCACGGAAGCCTCACAAGCTTTTTTCTTGGAAGATACGAAGTTTGGTCCATGTTGGCGAGTGGTACAAGAATTTGGCCATCGACATATATTTGATGTTGAAGAGTCCAATGGAAAGAAACCAATTCAAGAACAAATAAAAATGAGATGTCAGGAGGCATATCAAGAGGAGAGTACTTCATTGGGACATGGTACATTGGGAGACATAGATCCTGATATGGATTTATTGAACATAGACAATGATCCAGGCAGCCCTATTAGTAGAGACATTGTCCAGAACATCCGTCGCTGACAACATAGAGATCAAGGTGATGAAATAGACAATGATGATGAAGATGAAACCTTCCTTGAATACCACAGTCCAGATGAAGGCAACATGTTAGAAGAATACAGTGATGATGACTGAGCTTTGCAATTCTAGATCTTTGTGAACCTTGTGCTATTGTGTTAGTGATTTTGTTGTATTTGACCTATGCTACTAAATTTGTATCTGAGTTGTGAGTCCTTGTATGCAATGATTTTAGTTAATACTTGATGTATGATGCAAGTAACAATGCCTAGATTTCTTTTTGTTTTGACTTATACAATTCCAAGATTTTAGTCATAGAATGCAAGTAATGTTGTATAGATTTATATGTTTTTTCGTGACAAATGATAATGTCATGTAATACCTAGATTATGTCATACAATGTATAAAATCTGTCACAAAATGTATTGGCTGCAAAATTTTGAACCCAGACAATTTCCACATCAAAGCAACAACGACCTTTATTTCCAACATACATCAGCATTGCACATACATAGGGCAAATAAAATCACCACAATAGGCTCAATACAAGATGTTCTTCAACACTACAAGCCCATAATTCATCAGCATTGCCTACTTGAACATTACAGATACAACTAAAAGGATGGCCAACACCAGGAACATTGTTACATTCACACATCCACACACAAGACAAATGCAGCTTCCCAGGTCAACCCTGTTCTTGCCAACCATTTCCTTCACCTCTTTTAGATTTTGCTCCAAGGTTTCAACTTTTCCTAGCAGCTCAGGAACTTCTGTTATCGAAGCTGCTGCAATGGTCGAGGAAGCTGGAAGTAGATAACCATGATCTTCAAGGTACACCACATATTCCTCCTCGAACCAATAGCTAGAACATCTCCCTGCATCCAAATGACAACCACAGATAATTTAACACCAATTCTATGGGAAGCACATTCAAACAAGAATCAAAATTGAGAAACTAAAACTTAATCACTGAACTGACATTTCCATAGCCTTGCCATGGGCACTTGAAAACCTCTTTCCAGCATTGCTCTTAGACTTCGTGGTTGTGGCTGCAAACACCCGCACATCCTTGCAAGTCGGGCACATGATCAATGGCAACCCGGTAACATCATCAGGCGGTGCCTGCAGCCGAGAGCGGTGAGCGATGGCGCTGCAGCAACAACAGCTAGGGGGCCGAGCTGTACAGCAACCCAAGCTGCACTTGACCACCAAGTCCGAGCCGTTGAGGAGGATGCCTGCGACATCACAACTGGATACGATAGGGAAGATGAGCAATGTGACCAACGGTGAAAGCCAACAAGGGGGCAGGGAGGGGGGACGGCCAAAATGGCACACCTATGCCGATGAGGAGCTGCCACCGACGCTGCCAACGCCTCCCACCAAGCTCAGCGTGCCCACCGTGCTTGACCCGCCTCCCAACGACGCCCGGAGCACTCGCCAGAGCTGTAGCACTCGCCGGAGCTACAACAGTCACCGGAGCCGGAGCACTCCACGGAGCTGGAGCCAGAGCACTCACCGAAACCAGAGCCGGAGCAGTTTAGAAGGAACCACGCTCACCCAGAGTCCGCCTGCACGCCGGCGCTCGACCGCCATGGTCAGCCCTAGTCTCCTGCTGAGCTCCACCAGGCTACAAGCCACCTCCGCCTGCCCGCCCACAACGCTAAATCGGCCCACACACCGCCGGCAGCATGCTAAGTCCAGCCGCCCATCGGAAGCCGTGCTCATTGCCGCCGCACGTCGGAAGCCCACCGCGATTGAGGACGCCGGCTCGCCGTGCACCGCGCCTGAGGACGCCGCCTGCTCGCCGTGCACCGCGCCCGAGGACACCGCCCGCTCGCCGTGCACCGCACCTGAGGACGTCGCCCGCTCGCCGTGCACCGCACCGCTAGGATCCGCCCGCTCGCAGTCTACCGCGCCGCCAGGATCCGCCCGCTCGCCGTCCACCGCTCCGCCAGGATCCGTCCACTCCTCGTCGCCGATGGGTATGGGGTTGGGGTCGGGAAGATGGGAGATGGGGATCGGATGAGGCTGTGTCCACCGATGGGGGGATTGGGAATTATTTTGGTCAAGGCTTGGGCCCACTTCCAGGGGTGTAGTAACGTTCGAGCAGGGTAATTTTGAACTAACTAATGCATGACGCCGCGAAACAGTCACAAAAAGACACTATCTAACGTCACCAAAAGCGGACGACAATCGTCTCCCGGCTCCACACAATTTGTGACGACATTTGGTACCCTTATGTGACACAAAATACCATGTCGTCATAAAATAATCTAGCTATCTTGAATTTTTGATGACACTAAATTATGCGTCATATTATGGTACATTGTATGACAAAACCGTGCCCCGTCGAAGGATTTTGTCATAAAAAACAAGATTTCTTGTAGTGAATTAGTGTACTAACCTCTACTCCAAGTGTTGTGATTGAGAGACATACAGGTTAGGTCTACACCAAGGTTGAGCAAGGACGGCACTCATGGAGAAGACGATCATGTGGTGGCCTAAATGGCGATCAAGTGCTCAATTCTTGGAAAAGAAAGAAGAGAAAAAGAAAAAATCTATAGGATCAAGGCAAAGGCATAAGATAAGGTGTTTTAGTGTTTGTTTTGCTAATCAAGATGCAATAGAGTGTGTCATCGGGTTTAGGATAGATCACCGTTGATGAAACATCCTAAATGGTTAGAGAGGAGGGGAGGAGGGGTAAATAGCCTAATTAATTAAGAGTTCTACAAATCACTAGAGCAATCTTGGTTAGTAAATAAAATGGAGAATATACGGTTTTGCTCTGAGCTAGCTCTAAACAAATAGGCAAGCCACTAAAATAACTCATTTTGTCCTCCTGTTTTCCTTTTAATAAAACTCACGGGCAAAGCTTTTACCATGCTTTTGGAAGAAAGATATACCGATGTAAGATCTAAAATAGCAACCACCGTGTTTGTCTACTGTCTGAGCTGTTCATGCATTGTATTTTTTTATTAATATCTGCTCCATGCGAAAGAAAAAGGATGTATGTTTAAAATTTGGTTGATGTGTTTCTTTGATGAAGACGTGTATGTTTGGGACCTTTCTCATTTCCATTTGTTCCGTCGAGAAGAGAGAAGGAAGGCCGGCCTAGGGGGCGCAGGCCCATAGTAACCAGCCCAGCTGAATGCGCCGCAACTCTTGGAATGTGCGGCCCAACTCCTGGAAGAATTCATTCATCGTGCTCTTGCGCGTGCAGTCCTCGCTGCTTTGCTGGCTGCCGCCTCCGCCGCGGGAATCGGGTGGTCCAGGGGATGGGGGACGCCTACGCGAAGCGAGTGCTGCTCACCGCCGCCGGCGACGCCGTCTCGCGGGGGATCGCCTCTACCCTCGCCAAGCACGGCTGCAGGTAGCTACGACCGCTCCCCGCCCGTCCCCGCTCTCCTCGTCGCATGCTCGATCCGATCTTCACTCCCCCCCCCCCCCCCCCCCCCCCCCCCCCCCCTCGTTGCTCGGTTCTGATGATTCCGGCTGAAGATTGGTCTTACTGGGCGACGAGGGCGCGCTGACCGCGACGGCGGATGAGGTGCGGAGCTTCGGGGGCGGAGGCGGAGGCGGAGGCGGAGGCGTCGAATTGGTGGGGCTGGACTTGGAAGCATGCGGTGAGGCGGCGGCCGACGCGGCGGTGGATCGGGCCTGGCGCTGCTTCGCCGGACTGGATGCCTTCGTCAACTGCTGCTCCTACGAAGGTATGAACTATTCGCATACTCGCCTGAAGCCATATTGACCATTGCTTTGCCTTTGCTTGTTTACCTTGAGCTCATTGCTGATGCCACAGAAAAAAAATAATGAACGGGGATGCTCGTGGACTGTGGATTGGATTGCTAACGCTTTCGATTTTACTACACTGATAATTAAATTGATCCGTTACATAACCCGTGCCATATTACAGATGCGGTGCCTTTTGTTTTAATTGTCATGGGTCCAGCATGTGAGATGTTGCATCCTAAACAAAGCAGAGGCTCTAGTGGTGTCGCTAGAGTCTAAATGTAGTCTTGGAACGCTGAAAACACCAGAAATGTTAGTTTTGTCCGCATTCACGTCATGTTTCAGTCTTTAATATATAAATAAATAAATGCTCCTTTACTGTGTGTGCAGGAGAGGTGCAAGAATGCCTCAGTATAAGTGAAGATGACTACAAGAAGACCATCAAAGTAAATGTGATGACACCTTGGTTTCTAATGAAGGCGATCGCAAAGCGGTTCCAGGATACAAAATCTGGTGGATCTATTGTGTTCTTGACTCAGATTATTGGTGCTGAGAGAGGATTATATCCAGGTGCTGCAGCATATGGTACAAGCTTAGGAGCTATTCACCAATTGGTCTGAGTAAGTATCCTTGTCTACTACTTGGACGTGTACCCTTTCTATATGCTTATTATGTTGACAGCTGGTATGCTGTCCTAATAAAATCCTGAAACTGATCATGTTGCAATGCTAAAAATTCCACATTGAAATGATCAACAAAGTCTGAACAAGTCAACTATCATATGTCTGAGTTTTTGCACCTTTAAATTACACATAAAAACAGGAGGCAGTGGGTATGCAATTTGCCAAATCAGATGTTAATAATTTCTCAATACTCCTAGATGCCACACATGCACACGAAAAATAGCATCTTGAATGGTGATTGCAGGGACATGCAGGGTATCTATTTTTCCTTGTGTTCAGTTTAGAGCAACCGACCAAAGTACAGTACCAACCGAAATATATATATGATATATGACATAATAAACGAATAGCTGGACCACACTAACATGGTAATAATTGGCTAAAGAAATTCAGACACCACCACCACCTGAAATGTACAACCTTGAATGTTCATACAGTAGCAGCGGAGCAAAAGAAAGTAAGGATAGGGAAACCCTGAAAGGCTGAAACAACCCAGGTTCTTTATACAACCAATGGATTCAAGGAGCTGCTGCAGAATTCCACAGCTCACATACCATTTGGGCCATTTCAAGAATCTGCATCCATTGGGTTTCTGAATTTCTGAATACACTGCTTAGTTCATATATGCCAAGGTGGAAAGGATGATGGAGTGGTACCCCTGATTGTTCAGCTCAGGAAAAGCTTTCATAGAAAGCCACTGAGTATAGATGATCAGTGTCTCTGTCTTTCCCAGGGTTAACCGCTGTATTGTTCAGTCCCGTTTTGGCTTTTGATTGCTACAACCAATTCTTGTCAATCTGAATCTTGCCCCATGTTTCAGCTGTCTGCAATGGAGCTTGGCAAGCACAAGATAAGGGTTAACGCAGCCTGTCGCGGCCTGCATCTGCAGGACAAGTTCCCCATCTCCGTGGGTAAGGAGAAGGCCAAGAAGGCAACTGCAGAGGTGATGCCCCTACGGAGATGGCTGGATCCGGAGAAGGACCTAGCGTCCACAGTGCTGTACCTGGTCGGGGATGAGTCCCGGTACATGACGGGCACAACCATATTCGTGGACGGTGCTCAGTCCATCGTCCGGCCGCGCATGCGCTCCTTCATGTAGAGACGAGGACATGGCGGTAAATCAGGATCGTCAGTGAAAGTTCTATCTTTTTAGACGATTTAGCTAAATATGTAGGTCATCGATCTCTTGGTTTTTATTTTTAAGGATGCTGCTAAATTGTACTTGAACTCTATCTAGCTTTTCCATGGCAGGATGGAAAAGTGATTTTTTTTCTGTTGGGCACGTTTTATTAGCAACTCAGAAACTCCTGGGCCTGTTGCTAAAAAAACTCCTGGTCCTTGCTTTGTTTCTATAGAATTTGTGCCAAATTAGAAGCTTAAATTAATGAGTTTGCTGACACTTAACAGCGAAGAATCCAAAGATCAGTAGCATGCATGAAGTAGTTGGGAAGAGTTCATTTCAGCACGTCATCACCAACAGTCTTGCTACAACATTGCCATGGCTTGCAGCTGTGCAGTTGCAACTTGCAAGCTTGCAGCTGTGGGTTCATCAGCGATGCAATGCAAGTACAATACTTCAAATCAGAGCTGAGTCCTTGCACTATTTCTTTTTCTAGAACACGCCGATGGCGAGTAATGCATCAAGCAAAAAGAAGTTTTAATACATCAACAAAGGAACGGTAATCCCATGGTTACCGAATCCCTTCACACCCTAAAAACACGAGATTGTGATTACAAAACGAACAATTTGTGACAAAAAGAAACTAGAGCATTGGAGCCTATGCTTCGTCGCCGGACAACCCAGTCAAGTCAAGATCCAAGGCTGTTACATCGAACGTGGCTTTCAAGATGATCTCCATGCACCATTTCTCTACATATGCGTGACATTAGTAAGTAGTTTTCTCCGTTTGTAGGAACAAGCTCTATAGGTCTTAAACAATATAATGCAAAATCAAACAAATAATCTGTGCTGCAGCTTTGCCCTGCTGATACGGCTCTCCTAATCGCACGCGCGTAGGCCTCAGGCGCACTAAACATTTCTGCCGGCCGACCGAATCATGGTCATGGCGACGTGGGTAAACCTCACCCCATTCGTGAGTAACAATGCAAGAACACAGTGCAGTGTCAACGTTGTTATTGGGAAAGCAGAATCAACGGTACCGCCCGTAGTTTTTCCTTGTGTGGTTAGGACCACAAAACCATGTAGTAGTATACTGTATGTGTTTATGTGATACTGGAGGCATCATCTTGGTTCTCTTTTGTGAGGCGCAAGAGACCACAAAACCATGTATATTCGTGACTAGATGCTAGTTAACCGGAATAGGATGCAGACTCCAAGAAGCAAGCTGATGAGAACAGCCGAAATTTGTCTTCTTGTCTGGATGTATCTGGTACAAGTCAGGGAGGAGTTGACGAAAGCACAGACTAGCTTGGTACCAGGAGTAACACTACATATTGTACGTGGCACTATATAGACATTACTCTTCTGTTGGTGTATATGTGTATAATATATAGCCAAAAAAAATCAAGAGAAGAAAAGGAAAATATCCAATCGTGTAAGCGTAACTCATGAGTAGTACTGAGTTTACTGACGACGAGTCGATGGGCCTGCAATGCACGAGCACGAACGTGTGTATGGATCGTCGTCGTCGTCAATGGATGCATACTCCCGGGACGGTCCACTTGGCCTGGTGCCTGGCCCAGTGCGGCATGGCGGTGTAGTTCTTCCAGTCATCCAGCACGGTCCTGAGGTCCTTGAGCTTGTTACGCAGGCCGACGCAGCAGTTGGCGTGCATGGTGCAGACCTTGCCGAGGTCCTTGCCGTAGCTGCAGAATCCGGCGACGAAGGCCGGGTCGATGTACTGCAGGCGCAAGCCGAGGTCGGCGACGAGCCCCTTCTTGATGGCGTTGAACACTGGCTGCTCGTTCTTCCCCGGGAACCTCTCCCTCGCCTCGTGCCACGCCGCCGTCATGGCGATCGTCCGGTTGTTCGGCCTCACATAGAAGAAGCCCGTGTTGGGGAAGTTGTCCACGTTGTCGGGGTCGCCGAAGAAGACGTCGCTGGAGACGCTCATGTCCGCGTACGCCGTCACGTGCTTCAGCGGGTTCCGGAACCACAGCACGTCCACGTCCGTGAAGAGGAAGGCGTAGCCGAGCTGGAGCACGCGGCGCTGCAGCCGGAGCTTGCTCCACACCAGCTCCAGGTAGTCCTTGGACAGGAAGAACTTGGCGGAGGCGAAGTCGATGGCGGGCAGCGGCGTGTAGTGGTAGCAGTGCGGGTGGCGGAGCGCGCGGCACAGCGCCATGGCGGCCGGGTCCATGGCCACGATGAGCACGTGGCGGAGGAGCTCCGCCGTGCCGTCGCCCACGCGGAAGCTCTCCAGGAACAGGTCCAGCAGCGACCCCGGCGCCGCCCACGCCGAGTTCACGCACGTCACGATCACCGTCCGGTCGTCCGGTGTCGCCGCCCGCGACACCGCCGCCGCAAGCCCGCGGAACTCCTCCTCCTCCTCCTCCTCTTTGCCGGCCGCGCCCTGCTGACAATATTATTATTCAGGTCTTAGGCTCTTAGCTCATGAGTAGCGAATCGTATTTTCGTTTTTATACCAAAAAACCAAAGGGATTGAAACGTGGCTCTTGGCCGTGGATTTGGTTTTTTTTGGAGTAATTTGGAGTAGCAGGAGACTTGATTCAGATCGCAGCAAGGAACAAGAAAAGGGCGCCTAAATAAAGATGCAATTGATCGGGTGGATCAGGTATTCAGGTCGCTGCCAGTCTGCGCTGTTCCCGGGGCCCGGACGCTGTGCCTATTCGGCGGCAAATCGAAAAAATGCGTGGCATGCCGAATTGGACTAACAGCATGTCAGTCAGCATGCAGCAGAAGATTCCTAACCCAACTAATAATAGCTAATGTAAATACAAATATGACCAACCTCTTTTCCGCGATGGGTCGTCGAATTGGATGGCGGAAGGCGTGGATCACCGGCGGCGTTAGTGGCAGCAGCAGCAGCAGCAGCAGGCGGCGACTTCGTGGCGGCGCTAGTCATCGTCTGACTATGGGCTGCGTGTTCAGCTGCCGCCGGTGGAGAAGAGGAAGAGGAGGACGGCGGCGACGTCGACGACTCTGCCGCTGATGGTGACGACGACGATGTCCGTGCCCCTCCGAAGAATTGCACCATCGGCGCCCTGGTGAGCTCCTCGGGGCGGCGCTGGAGGAGCAGGACGACGGTGAGCGCGGCGACGCAGCCGAGCAGGAACGACGCCGCCTGCCGGCCCGTGGCCTCCACGCCGGCCGAGACGACCTGCTGCTGCTTCGCCATATGGTCGGACGCGCGGGCGCTCACCGGCCGGTCGCCGCCGCTTCTTAATAACCAGCAGCGAGCTGAGCGAGCGAGTGGTACAAGCCGGCCGCCCGGCTGGTCTTTGCACGCGCGCGCGCGCTGCGGTGTACCGTGGGCGTTGTGGTGGGTGGTGGCAGAGCAGGATGGATCGGATGGGTAGCCCGCTGCACCGCAGGTCACTCTAGCTAGCTACTAGAAGAAGTGTAGTGATCCGTGATTAGTGAAGCTAGCTAATAATATTCAGATACAGATACAGCCAGCCTCTTTCGAAAAAGCAGGAGAGGAGAGTTGCAGTTCCTACGATCACGACTCCTGCCGCTGCCTATTATTCTTTGGTGCTCGCGTCACTACTGGTTGCATTGGTTGACGGATGACGACGGGGGTAAATAAAGCTAGTATAACGAACTAGACTAGAGGCGAGCGCGCGTGGTGAGCAAGCCGCAGGACACGGCGGGAAGAGTCAGTTTCATTCGCCGTGAGGGGTCAGGGTTCCTGCAATTCCATCGTCCATATCGATCGAGCATACTCCTACTCTTGGTGCGCAGCTGTGTGTTGTGCGCGCTCCGAGCTAGAGTACGAGTACATGGTCGTACCTTCACCGGCGCGTGCCGTCCGTCTGGGCATTCCAACGGATGACAACCAGCGCCCGGCCGTGTGGAATTCCATCGCAATTTGCTTGCATTCGAATTCTTCCATCCCCCGGCCTCCGGAATTTTGGATCCATCTGCACCTACACGTACGGTTAGGCGACCGAACTTTGCCGTCACGTCAGTGTGTATCTGATCTGATCCATATATTTGAGCTCCGTTCGTAATTCGTTTCAGTAATTCTCCGATCGACCGGCCGGCCGGTCCCTTGAATCCTTGATTGACAAATCATATACCATGTGCGTGTGCTGTCTAGAGGCAGACAGACTAAGCAAGAGGAGCGTACAGTATGTAACTCGATCAAACCGGTCACAAGAACCGGTACGTGGTGGATCCGCTATAGCTGTCCAAACATTTAATAATCTCCCTGTATAGTAGGTTCATCTCTCCGATCTTGTACCGTATATATATTTGCCTGTCGGATGTCGTCACAACGAATTTTGCAGAAAGAAAATATTATAGGTTCATTCACCCATTCACAATGCTTACCAACGCAATCCCTGGACGATCGATGCAGTTGCGACCTGGCTTTGTTAGGTCGCCAGTCGCTAGCTCTTGCATGCTGTGCTTGATGGCACACTAATCAGTAATCACATCATCTCCTCCTCGTTGCTTACCGCCAAACAGGGGAACCACCCACCCCTGGCTTGCAACAGCGACGGCTCCAGACTTGGCTTTCGGCGTCCTTGCGATCCTCCCCGTCCTCCGGGCCCGGGGACGCAGCAACTGATTCATTGGTTACACTGAAATTTTGATTGATTTCGCCAGTTCCAGACATTTAGGCCGGGACCTGTGTGTGTACACAGACAGAGTGATGTGATACAGTACAAGGAACATGTATATGTATCCAATCATCAACTACTGCAGCTAATAAAGGTGGGGGTCGTACTCCTACTCCAACACCTAATCTGGACTGGAGTGAAGGTAACGCTGAGCTGAGCTAAGCCTGTCATATATAGTGCGTGGCTGCGTGCCATGGTCCTTAGGGCTCTTGGTTCTCCAATGATCCACTCCCACCGGTTCCAATCCACGTATACTCTACTGTTCCATGAAAATGCCACTAGCTAGGATTATTATTGCTAACCGATGGATGCTAACGTCACAATAATTCCATCGTGTTAGGTGATCGTTGCTAAGCCTACTACTGTCCTTAATTACTTCTTGGCCTCTTTCCCTATGACACGACAAGATATAAGGATGACTGGTTGATACCATACACATAATGTAAGAGGGATCATATGGGTATAGCAAAATGGATACCATGACCTCACCAGGGTTCCTGCCGTTTTTTTATTTTTATTTTTTTAAAAAAAATTTACAATTTTAATTTTTTGTTTCGAAATATGACAGAACTAGTCGCCCACAGTGGGCGTTTTTTAAAAAACGCCCACTGTGTGGGCGTTATATGTGACGTGGCACAGGGCCGGCCGCCGCCGGTGCCGGCTTTTGCGGGCGGCCCCTGGCGCCCAAAAACGTGGGGTTTTTTGGTAGCGAGGGGGCCACCTGTAAAAGTGCGTGCTGTTTTGCGGGCGGGCCCCTAGCGTGCAAAAAACGCCCACACAGTGGGCGTTTTTTGGCCTCCGCCTATATATACCCAGCCCCCCTCTTCAGATTTTCATTATATTCACTAAATTTTCTAAAAAAAAGAAAGAGGAGAGGAGGGAGGGGAAGGAAGTAAACGGCGAAGCCCTGTTAGTTGAGCGTAGCCGTACCAATGAATTTGTGGGAGATGATAGTGGTTCTGAAGATGAAGACTTGCTTCCCGGTTATGTTTCGGATTATTAGGGCCGTTTTGTTAGATGAATTCGGATTAGTAGCTCATCGCCCTAGCGGACCTATAATTTTAGAATGTATTAGTTGTGTTCGAAAGGGTACGAATAAGGAACCGACGGGGATTTCTAGATATAGTACTCAAAAGAATCGTCACAATACGCCAGGGCCCCGACGGAAAATGAACAATATAACAAAAGGTAAATTTTGACAAAAGAAAAGTGTGTATCATACATCAAGACAGTAATTACATCGTACAGGGTACTACTGTCCCCGAGCCTGTCCCTGCCCCTGCCCCCTACCCCTCTTCGGCCTCCTCGGTCGCACGTGCCCCACCGAGTAGGTGTGGCGATCCGGTGGAACACCTCGAGTCGCACGGACGTGCTGCACTGGAGTCATCTGTGATAACTCCTGCGTGTAGGGCGGAGGTGCTCCTGCAAGCTGTGAAGGGCCGATCTCGACCTCCTCGTCACTGATCGGTGCGTCAGTGGGGGGGTCATTAGGTAGTCGGTAGGTCCACGACGAGGTGCCGGCTCCCTGGGCCGACGTCGAAGCTGCTCCCTGCGCGGAGGTACCCACTCCATGGGGCGAAGGCCAGACTCCCCAGGCTGCTCCCTGAGACGAGGTACCCACTCCATGGGGCGAAGGCCAGGCTCTCCAGGCTGCTCCCTGAGCGGAGGAACCCTCACCATGGGCCGACGCACTGGGTGGAGCATGAGTGAAGTGCCTGGATGCCTCTGCTCCATGCACCGAGGACCCCGCTCCGGAGGAACGAAGGTACGGCGTAGAGAACGCTATGAAAGGTGTCGTCGTAAGTCACACAGTCATCCAGATTAGAAAAATATAGGTAGACGAGGTGGGGTACACGGAGTTACCTCTGGTCTGGGGTGCAAGAGGACGTGCTGCGGGTGCCGGTGCAGGAATTCGAGGCGCTGCGTCGGAGGTCCAACAAGTCAGAGCCTTCAGCACGGATCTAAGCGTCGTATGCATCCGCGTGTACGAGGTGCGCTGCTCGTCCACTGTCAACGCCAAGCCACCCTCCAAGCGGCGGCACATGGAGTCAACCTCCGTGTAAAGTAGTTGCGCACCGTTGACCTAATTTCAGTTTTAAGTTAGATGAAAGATATACGTAATGAACTACTGATATATATGAGAGATTCAAGTACTCACAGCGTGGAAGTAATCCTGATCACGGTGCGCAGGGTAAGCGTCACCCACGGCGGTGATGTGTGGCTGCTGCTCCGGAGGAACGAAGGTGACACGTGTGCGGGTACGAGGCTGGTACCACCGGAGGTAGTTCATGTACGAGTCCTTGGTGTGGGGGCGGTACTCCTCAACGACGTCCTCTGTGGCAAGCAACCAGTCGTCCACGTATGGCTACAGACGTGGAACCCATAAGTTGCCGCCGACCTGTCCCCTCCGAGTCATCCTGAACACAAATTTGAGTAAGACATGTCTATTGCGATTAATTTTTCAAAGTCAGTTGTTAGTAGTACTTATCTATGAGCATCTGCAGGGACGGTACGAATGATAGAGGCGGGGGACGGCTGCATGAGACCGAACTGGCGCAAAACACGCCCTGGGCAGTGCGGTTCGACGAATATGTCGAACACCATTGGTCGGAGCGTCAGCCAGAAGGCCTGGTCATGTGTGCACAACGTGGACAGCCCAAGGGGAGCTCGTGCGTGGATAGCCTCCTGGCTGTAAGGCTCCCAGATCACGTCGGTCAGCTGTATCATTTCGAACTCTAGCATAAACTCGTTGTACGGCCGCGTGACCTGCACATGTGCCCATCATCGCTGAAATATAACAATCAATAGGTTAGAAGGTACGATACGAATTAACTATATACGTCAGCTAGGAACACGAACCTGACGACAGCACCAAACTGTACCCATGGTGGGGAAGTCCTCGGGCGGATGCTGCAAGTACAGGTCGTCCTTGTAGGCGGTGTGATCCACCACAGGTCGACCAATCGCGAACCGTTCAGCTGCCCATAGCTGTAGAAGGAGGGGGCAACCAGTGAGCAAAGAACATGTTTGTATCTTGGTACACGCTTCACAAAGCCACCTGTATGTCGCCGCCAGTACTGTGGATCCCCAGCTCCACTATGGCACTGCTCCCTCGTCAGCATCAGCGATCGCGCGCGCGTAGGGGATCATGACCTTGTCGACGGCATGTCCCGCGCTGCTGGTGAACATGACCTAGCCAAAAAGCCACAACAAGTAGGCCTCCAAGCTCCGTCGCACAGAGTACACGTCAGCCTCTGGGTGTAGCTGATCGGACTAAAAAAGATACAGTTAATAAATTTGAGTAGAACTGCAAATTGATAAAATTCTTTTCAAATAGGCCTTACGGTAAACTGCATGAGCCACTGCTGCGACGGGCCCATGGTCGTGTACGGAGGGAGGCTGCTCATAGCTGGAAGTGCAGGGTGACGCTGCACGTGGTCGAAGTGGGCCATAATGTCGTCTCGCCAATCATGAAGTCCGTCGACTGGCCCAACGGCATCGCCAGCGACGGGAAGGCCAAGCAAGAACGCAACGTCCTGAAGCGTCGGTGCGACCTCCCCGCACAGCAGGTGGAACGTGTGTGTCTTCGGCCTCCATCGGTCGACCAGGGCTGCTAGAAGAGACCTATCAAAACTCCACCTCCTCGTCTCATCGGTCTCAGCAGCTCGAGCCTCCATAAGGCGACACAACGGGAGGAGGCCTGCCTCACGTAACCTGTACATAAAAATTATATGTTATTAACAAGCCATGTGTACTTAATTGGGAGACCTCGAAGAGTTAACGGATACCTAGAATAGAACCGAAGGTCCACTGAAAGTAGACGTCTTGACGGTCGCGGTCGAAGTACGGGCAGAGTGGCGTTCTGCACCGCAATACGGTACGAACGGTGGTGCAGATCGATCCCTCGATCTAGCAGCTCTGGTGTGTCGTCCGCCATCCCTGTATGACATTATCACAGTTAACACATATGACACATGGAAACAGAAAGCGAAAAAGTATACAATAATAAATTTAAGGTACAACAAGAAATGATTGAATTTGAAACATAAAGAATGCACGTACAACATGTAACTGAAATATATTCAAATACAAGACAGAGATTAAAAACATCACAGAACATTACATCCACAAGATAGGTTGAAACAACAAGTTTGTTCACTTCAGTTACAACAAAGCAAAAACCGTATATTACATAATCTTAACCAAGCTTACTACACATCACTACATGACCGAACCACGAGGCACGCGTGCACGCCTAGGCCTGGTGGGCCTAGAAGTTGTCCCTTTCCCTGTTGATGGGGTACCATCCAATCCGGATTCTAATGGCGGAGCTTCTGCTGTTGTGGGCATGTCTGAGTCCTTCGGGCACTTCTTGTAAGTATGTCCCTCCTTGTCGCATTTGCTGCAATGTTTGTACCTTCCACCTGCTTCGGACACATCCATGGCGTTTCGAATACGTCTTGTCTTTCGACGCCCAGCCTTGTCTCTGATCTTACTTGGGTCTGGAATATAGCTAGGTTACGGTACTGTACCTATAAAATTCCCCGCTATGCCAAAACCATAAATTTCATGTGACCATATATGCAATATGGCTTTCTTGGTGAAATAGGGAGATACAAAAGTACGATCAAGTATTCCACACTCTGAGCTCACTGCAATAACATGGGAACATGGTTTGTGGTAGAGTCTTGGCTTGTGGCATGTGCATACGCAATACCCATCCTCCTTAAGTATGCATTCTTGCACAACTCTTGTTCTATATATTCCACGCTTGGCCCTATCAGCACACAAGATTCAAATCGGTGCTCTCTAGTACCTTGAGTTATAACTCTATGCTTCTTTGCCTTCTTACGTTTTTTCTCCACATATGTCCAAAGAAAACACCTCGCACTTGCATTGATAGGGCAGCCACTTGGTACCTGTCTCTGAAATATCTGCATGTTCCATGCAGGATGAACTCAACAATGGCAACCAGGGGAAGGTCTCTAACACCACGCATCACCCAGTTGTAAACTTCGGCCAAATTAGTTGTCATAATGCCGAACCGCGCTCCACCGACATCATGCAGCAAAGACCACTTCTTATTAGGCTCATTCTCTATCCAGTGCGAAAATTTTCTCACAGCAGATGTCGATCTCCTTCTGATGTTTGGACCATCTGTGGGCAGCGGTCCTAAGGCCTCTGGACCATCCTCACCAACAGGTGCTGATCGGCTTGAGTGCTCTTCCCTTTGCTTCGTTGTGAGCTCGTCCAACCTCCTCCAAAGCTCGTTGAATTTTTTCTCTTGATTCTGTCCGCACAGCCTCTTGAATAGATCCATCAAGCTCTTCCCCTTAAACTGCTTGTAAAAATTAGCACCCATGTGATGCATACACTACCGACTTTGAACATCTAGCCAATCTTTACCATATCCCATCTCTGCATCACCGTTCTTCAGATATTCAATTGCCCGAAGAAGGCCAGCGTGACGGTCATGAATTAGACATACACCAGACCTCATACCAATAATGCTAACCTTCACCTACTTGAGAAACCAGTACCAACTATCGGTATTCTCGCTCTCCACAAAAGCGAATGCCAGTGGTAGAATTTGATTGTTCCCATCCACGGCAATTGCTGTTAGTATCTGACCTCTGTATTTTCCTGTCAGAAATGTCCCGTCAATACAGAGTACTGGACGACAATGCATAAATGCCCTGATGCAAGCACCTAGTACAAAGAAAGCACGTTGCAAGACCAATACTGCATGGTCATTCTCCATGGTTAGGTATGTTATAAGATCTGTACATGTCCCTGAATTTCTGACGGCTATGCATTGAAGAAGAGATGGTAAATTATCATATGAGGCTTTGAATGTGCCAAATCTCATCTCGATAATCTTCTATTTTGCCCTCCACGCCTTAGCATATGAAATGGTGTATTTGAATTTATCTTCGATATGCCTTATTATTGACCTTGGCTCGTATCCCAGATTATGCACAACATCTGAATACATCTCTGCAGCAATAAATACAGATGTCATGTTTCTGTGATACTTCTCTACACCTTCCAAGTGACAGTTGTGCTCAGTGACTATTAACACTTTTCAATAATCCTTTCACTTTTTCTTGAATGCATGCACCCTCCACGGACAACCATCGCTGGATATCATGCACTTAACTTCATATACACACTTTGTGGACTTTGCTACCCAGAACTCCCTCTACAGTGATACAGCCCAATGCTTGATTGCCTCCATCAATTCTTCCTTCTCTGCGTACATCGCTCCCTCGATTACTTCATTCTCCTTATACTCCTATGGAACATGGTATCCCTCTGAAATAGCAAGTCCAGAGAAGTCTTCATTAGACCATTGCTACGGATTCACATTGCATCCTTCCTCATTAGAAGATTCATCACCCTCCACTTCCTCATTCGTCGCATCTTCGTTTTTCATTGTCTGAACAATGGAGTTGATCCTCTCGCCCTCATCTGCCAAGCCTCTCGGCTCACTGGCTTCTCCTTCTCTTTCTGGTTCCCGCACATCCTGTCCCTGTTCTTCTCCTTGCTGAGCACGGTCGTTTTTCTCTTCCATTTCAGCATCAATCCTAACCATGCTTGTACCCTCTACATCTTGCAAGGTTGCATTGTCTTTATCGTGCACCTCCATGAAAATGCTGGGTTTCCAGCCCCGCTGCAATGCATTTTCTACGTACCATTTCCATGTTTCGGTGCAATCTACCGACATCAATTCCCAGAAGCATTCTTCGTTACCACGGTTGACTACTACATTTACTTTTATTATGTTAACCTCTGGGTTGATATGAAATGCCCTCATTAACCAGTTACACACTGACCGAAATTTTTTTTCCGCTGGCCTATCTATCCCCTTTAGTGTTGACCTAAATTCAGACAGATCTATATCATACGGGCCATATCTGACAGTGCCACTACCATGGAACAACCAAAACATCACTTTGGTTGACATATCTATTCAGAGAAAATACGATATTCGTCACATTTTAAATCATGCAATCCATTGTTTAAAGCATAGCATAAACATCATTATTCCTAAACCCTAAATATATCTATTCAGAGAAAATACGATATTCGTCATATTTCAAATCATGCAATCCATTGTTTAAAGCATAGAAGAAACATCATTATTTCTAACATAAACTGCAATGCTCTAACATCATTATTTATAGATCTAATATACATACTACTCACAGATCTACCCAGAGTCAACTAAAAATCTAGTGCACATTATATTTTACTAATACATAGCAACAGACTTATAATGTATGAGAAACTTACCTAAAAGCTGAGGTCTCAAAATGACAGGGCTTCGCCGTTTACTTCCTTCCCCTCCCTCCTCTCCTCTTTCTTTTTTCTGGAAAATTTAGTGAATATAATGAAAATCTAAAGAGGGGGCTGGGTATATATAGGCGAAGGCCAAAAAACGCCCACTGGCGTTTTTTGCACGCCAGGGGACCGCCTGCAAAAGGGCGAAACTTACCTAAAAGCCGAGGTCTCAAACTGACAGGGCTTCGCCGTTTACTTCCTTCCCCTCCCTCCTCTCCTCTTTCTTTTTTCTGAAAAATTTAGTGAATATAATGAAAATCTGAAGAGGGGGGCTGGGTATATATAGGCGGAGGCCAAAAAACGCCCACACAGTGGGTGTTTTTTGGCTGGTCGAGGCCCGTCCGTAAAACAGCGCGTACTTTTGCAGGCGGCCCCCTCGTCACCCAAAAACGCCCACGCAGTGGGCGTTTTTGGGCGCCAGGGGCCCCGTAAAAGCCGGCACCGGCGGCTGCCGGCCCTGTGCCACGTCACATATAACGCCCACACAGTGGGCGTTTTTTAAAAAACGCCCACCGTGGGCGACTAGTTCTGTCATATTTCGAAACAAAAAATTAAAATTGTAAAATTTTTTTAAAAAAAATAAAAAATAAAAAAAATTCGTCATCTAACTCTCTACGGGCCTGTAAGCTTTGGCCCATCACCGAAAATCTGGGCCTTAAGAAAAACAGCTTTGCGCCGCCGAGCAGCCCATATATACCCCAGCATCGAAAACCTGGGCCTTTGCCAGTTTCTGCAGCCGATACGGCCCAAGCGAATTCGCAACGGCTTTCCAACTCTGCATCTGTTAACAAAGCGAAGAATGTGAACCTTCTGCTCTGAAAATGGGCTGTGTAACCTGATCAAGTAGGAGCAGCAGGGCAAGTTCAACATCTGAAATTGTGCTCTGAATCCAAGAGACGACACGTGAGAATGAGTCTGTTGCCGATAAATGGCATTCAATCATCTTGATTTGCAGGTGCAGATCGACGATATATTGTAGATACATAGTACTGTATAAGCTGTGCTGTGTGCATACATACATACATACATACATACGGAGCAGTATAACTTAAAACGATTTTTCCTGATTTCTCTAGCTACCTACTAGTATAACCTTTGACGATGACGAATCAAAAGAATGGAACCTACAAACATACCCCTCAACGCAATCTCCTGAGATTTCACGCAAAGAACCAAGAGGCAGAGAAAGAATGGACAAGATCGATCGAGCAATGTTACAGGCCCGGCACGGGGAGGCAGCCACACCGCCACCATGCAGCATCGCAGGTGATTGACGATGCCGCTGCCGGAGATCGGACCTCGATGGGGTTCCTGTCCTCGATCAGTGAGTGAATCAGTGGATGCAGATGCCCGGGAGCTTCCACTGGAACTTGCCCGCGCGGCGCTCGTCGGGCGTGCCGGCGGTGTAGTTCCTCCAGACGTCGAGCACGTTGCGGAGGTCGTGGAGCTTGGCGCCGAGGCCGACGCAGCAGTTGGCGTGGAGGGTGCAGATCTTGTTGAGGTCCTTGGAGAGCTGGCAGAATCCGCTGATGTAGGCGGTGTCGAGGAACTGGATGGCGAGGTCGAGCTTGGGCGCCATCTCGTGCTTGATGAGGTTGAACACGTCCTGCTCGTGCTTCCCGAAGAAGCGCCACCGCCCCTGCTGCCACGCCCGGTAGAAGTCGATGGTCTTGGCCGACGACCGCACGAAGAGGAAACCGCCGTTGGGGAAGTTGCGCAGGCTGTAGGGGTCGCCGATGTACACGTCGCTGGAGATGGCGATGTCCGCCGCCATGGAGATGTGACGGAACGGGTCGCGGAACCACATCACGTCCACGTCCTGCACATACCCAGCAAGCCATGTCATTATTATTAGCCACATATATGATTACTACTACATTAACCATCCGTAATAAAGCTAGTATCTTTAACGACATCCTTGTCGTCCAGGCGAGCCTCGCGGTCACGGCGGGTCCGGGCGGCGCCACCGGCCGCCGTCCCGAAGAAACCTACGGGCTTACGGCACCGTACTTACTTTGAAGCCTGGAACGTTGTGACCACTCAAGTAACCGTCGGCCCAACGTGACAAACCGAAATTTCCAACTCTGCCTGCCGATCGAGGGCAGCCAGCAGGCAAATGGGTCTATCACTCTTATCATCGACGACAGCAACCACGCTGCCATGCGTACAATACAAGACATTTTTCGAAGTCCAAGTTAGAGCAGCCATCCTGTGGACATTTCCCGGCCGGCCGTTGGAAGGCAGCCAAATCAGCCACTGCACCTGCCAGGACTCTACTGGATTGTTCAACCACCACCTCCGATGAGTAGAACCCCGTAACAAACTCACGCGGCGCCGACATCCAGGACGATCGTTCGTCCGTGTAACGCGTGCGTAATTGACGATCCATTTCCAATAACGAACTGCATACCCGAATACTGAAATAATAAATTATGAAGAAGGTGAACAGTAGTACTACTACGTACTGACCGTGAAAAGGAAGCTGTAGCCGAGCTCGAGCACCGTCTGCTGGAAGCGGTTGCGGCCCCACATCATCTCGAGGTAGTCCTTGCTCATGAACATCTTCTCGGACCGGTAGTCGACGCCGTTGGACGTGCGGAGGAAGTAGCAGTGGCGGTGGACGGCCTTGCATCCCTCGTAGGCGGCGGGGTCCATGGTGACGATGACGAGGTGGTCCAGGAGGCGCGCCACGCCGCCCTCCCCGACGCGGAAGCTCTCGAAGAAGAGGTCGAGCAGGGAGCCCGGGCGCGTCCACGCCGCGTTGATCTGCGTCATGATCACCGTCCGGTCCTTGGTCGCCGCCCGCGCCAGCACCTCCTCCAGGTCGCCCCACGGCGACGGGGCCTGCACAACAGATATGCAACATTTAGTTATTCAGTTCATCATGTCAGTCAGTGCACAGTTAGCGAGAATGTTGGGTAGTAGCTCTTGTTGCGTTATTGGGCAGCAGCAGGGCACCAAAATCAGCAGTACTTGTACAACTCAAATCTTGCTAGCGGATTAATCAGTTAGCATTGATTAATTAATTTTCTGTTATTGATATGCAAATTGTATGTACTTGTACAACTAAAACAGTCGGTCGAACGGCTGTGCTGTCCGCTGCGTCGTCGTCACGCATTGTGACGTGGCTGGCAGGTGCCAAAACGGGGGTGCAGCAATGGTGGTTGCCTGCACGGGGCCGCGCTGCCTGCTCGTTAACAGCCGACGCGCGGCGCAATTAGGTGAACAGTTTGCATCCAATCTGGGTATAGTATATAATATAGAAATGCATAGTATACTAGCATCAACCATACGACGTGCTTGTACTTGGTGTCGCTGTACATATGACACACACATGTGCGGCGTGATCATTCCGTGTACAAAAACAGGCCGTGCACGTCGCTCCGAGAAGGCTGCGCAGCAGTGCCGGTACACGAACGCGTGCGTGAAAGCGGTTGAGGAGGATGGGCAGGCACCACCGCACCAGAGAGGCAGGCAGGGCGGAGTGGCGTGGGTGAGCACCAATCATGGGCCGTCCGTCGATCACGGGGCGGTTCCCGAGGCCGCGCGCGGCGGACGCGTGTGGACGTGGCAGGGATTCAGTCAGCTGTTGACGGAAGAAGTGGGTGTGGCGGTGGACGGTGGTGATCGTCCGGCCGGTCTGGTGGACGTGTTGACGACGACGAGCAGTAAAAGCGTGTGCCGACACACAGCGGATACACGGCCGGCCAGCCAGACAGCAAGACAGCATACACAGGGGGAGTACGTGTACAGACCGCAGCTGTTGTTTGTGATCTCCAGCAAATGGTGCCGGATTAGCAACAAAATTAAAGCCAGTATGTGATGAGTCATTCATGCTTTCCCTGTCACCTGGTAACATGTGGAGAAGGCAACAAATGGTGAGGCGGTTTTTAATCGCGGATTCGGGAAGGCACACTACTAGTTTAGTTCATGGGGACACGGGAAAGTGGTTGTGTCACAAAAGAAAACAAGGAAAGCAGTCGAGGGGATTAGCATCGAGACGTGAGCTGGCTCTGGTTCTGGTTGTGGCTTTTGGAGTCTAGGCTTTGGGCGAATGATTGATGATAAATAAACAAGTCGCGCTTTTGTTACCCGGTCGCCGTCCGCCGACGTTAACTTGTTCAAAGCGAGATATATTCTTCCTTGCGCCCGTCCTGTCTATTTTTGAATTCGGGTTTTTTTTTTTTTTTTCTATTCCATGCTTCGTCCGGCAGTTAGTTGCATCCCACACCACCTTGGACGACTGACTCCGGTTTTATTCTCCTCCATCCATCCATGTTAGCAGCATGCTTTTTTTTACAAGTAAATACCGACTCCATTCACGAGCTGCTCGGAATCAGAAATGACACCACCGGACTGCATTTCTCTGACCAGATCGCTCGTAAAAAAGTATTACTGATGATGAAATTGAAGGAAACTGTGGTTGTGAGTTTTAACACCCCGACCCCAAAACTTTTTTGGAAAAAAAAAAATCATCATCCGGAATGATTGGTGTCGCGACTGACCAAGTGATTGATTGGTTGAGGAGATGATCACGCGCAACTGCTTTTCGTAGAACAAAACCCCCACGCAAGCAGGATTGCTTGATCACCGTGGAATTTGAAACCGAAGATATGGGACGCGAAGAGAAGGCGGCGCACGTACCTGGACGGGCGCGGGAGCCGGCGCCGGGGCGGCGGCGGAGTCGGCCACCGCCGCTTCGGCGTCGGAGACGGAGGAGGCGAGCCCCTGCAGGTCGGCGGCGGAGGTGAAGGCGGAGATGTCGACGAGGCGTCGCGCGGGCGTGGCGGACATGAAGAAGAGGACGCAGACGGTGGCCATGGCGGCGCCCAGCACGAAGGACACCAGCGGGCTGACGCTGCTCATGTCGCCGCCCTTCATCTTCACGAGGGACGGCGGCGGAGGCGGACGGGGATGAGGATGGATCGGTCGATCCCTTGCCGGTCTAATTGGTGCCCGTTGTGGGTTTGGCGAGGCGAGACGCGGGGTGCGGACTGCGGCGGAACGCGCTAGTGACACCGGACGCCGGGTGGGATGCCTTTTTTAACACGACGCAAGGGAGAAGGGACTTGGGCTGGGAGGTGGGGCCAGGCCTGGTGGGGGACGGAACGGGTAGTCAAACGAAACGAAAGAGGCCACGCGAGGTGTGTTAGCTAGCGGCGGCGAAGCCACGCGAGGCGACAGATCATCATCAACGTATCATCATTTGCATTCATCCCGCCGGATTCGCGTCGCGCGAGCCCTTTCTTCTCTCTTATTGAAATATAAACGTGCTACACTTGCTCTCCACGACTAGCATAATAACCTTCCTCTTCTCTGATGATGAGTAGCACAAGGAAGGTTATTATGCTTGCCCTTGAGGCTGCAGCAGCACAATGCTAAGAATAAAGGAGAGGGAGAACTTCAGTCCTCCTCCTTCACACACACAGCCCTATTCCTCGATGAGCCAGTCTCAAGATGCCACTCCAAGCACTACGCGCTAATAATCATTTCTACCATTCGAGTTGTAGAGATTTCTATGATTTCTGAGGATCGGTATTTATCAAAACAATGGCGAAACGAGTAAAGTAAACTGGTTTCCACTGCTTCTTGTTTGCTCAGCAGCTTTTAATCCAAGAGATCTATTTCGTGATTTTAATGTGGAGAGACTGATGGAGCTAGAAAATGACGTAGATTCGATCTATAGGAGGTACGTGAGGCATATATCAGTTCGACAGCTCTTTTATATCAGTTCAAGCACCATCGATCCCTGAAAGCACCAGGCATCACCACAATGCAACTTCTTCGCAGCTCTTTTATGTATTCGGTCTAAAGTATCATCAGATTGCCATGCAAAAGAGAAAAAAAAAATACTTCCACCAAGCACCCATCGTGCATCGTGGGGGTGTGCAAGTCGTTCGCGGCAACACACCATCATGAGGAAAAATATGCTTGTGGTCGACGGCTTCGTGTGTTACCCATGCCAATTGTTCTTCTTCTTTTTTTTTTTTTTTTTTTTTTTTGCTAACGAGCTAGCTCGGCGATAAGAAGCCAGCTTATGATGCCAGCACAACACGTTGGGACAATTGTTTATTTGACCCTTCACCTGCTACGTGAAAAAAATAAAAACGATTGATCCTGCAACGAAGGAAAATCCCCCAAATTTCGTCCCAGGTTCCTATTTACTGGAGCCCCCTACCACGGCTTCCTGATTAGAGCAGTCCGCTGCTGTTCTTGGCTGCTGGAGAGGCCCCAATCCTCCATTGGAAGTGGCTGTTGGAGAGCGTCCAATCATCCACGCCAGGAAGCTGCCTGCTCGTGTCAGGCTAGGCGGCTGACAAACATAGGCCACGGAGGTGATTTATCTTATCCATGTGTGTTTTGCTAATTTCACTTTTTATTTTTTCACCTAGGGGTAAAATGGTCTTTGTGTATGGCACTCGACACCGTTACAGCCTTCAAACTAACAGAAGACCGTAAAAGTAATAAATTTTTATTTAGCTATTTTTGCCCTGAGACATTACAAAAATACATATACATATTATGCTGAAACACACCGCTAAAGTCGTTGATGTCAGAGAAGCAGGAGCGGGGAGCTGACTGATCTCGCCGCTTGCAAGGGCCGCAAGGCAGGCACGCCTGTGGAATGGATGGATGGAGCCAACCATTTCTCCTTCCATTTCTCCGTACTCACTGGGAGCGAGGCAATCAGGCAACCTGCAGAAAGGTAAAAAAAAAAAAAAAACGGGCGTCTTCTTCGTGTACTGTCCTGCCGCCAATCCCGGCCGGGATCACGTCAAAGTCACAGGCCGGCCGCCGCGAAGACCAGCCTTCCTTCCAGTTCGAGGCACCAGTCTGACGGTGGAATTGGCCATTTCGTCGGTGCGCGGACTTTTACTGCACATGACATGCATCCATGCTCCTTTTCTTTCACACACCTCTATCATTTTTCTGGCAGTGTGTGCACTGACTGAATACTAGTACTTAGCCCTGTTTGGTTAAGTTAGTAGTTCCTAATTCTAATCTATTTTAGTAGTTTTATAGCCAAACATCCCTCCTAAATTGGATTAAAAGGCCATCTGACAACTAGTAGCTCAAACCCTCCTAAAACTAACTAAAAGCCTAGGTGGACATTCATGTCCTTTATTTAGTGACTAAAGCCCTCCTAAAAACGACTAAAAGCATCAGGCTAGAGGTACTTTGGTCTTCTAAAAATTATGATGTCACGTTTAGTTTATTTAATATATCTAACTAAACAGGGTGTAGGACGTGCACTTTAATGACCAGTTTTTAAAAGGTTGCAACCAAACAAAATTTTTGTTTCCATGTCTCTTTCTCTGCCTGTGTTGTCCGATCTGATCGATGGCACTCCTCCGTCTCCGTGAAAGACATCTGACCCAAAACAAAAGGAGGCAAAGTCGTATCGTCATGAAGCGAAGGACCAACTTTTGCAGCTGAACTTGCTACGCATTCGGTCGCTTACTACCGCTGGTATGGTACTAGCTAGCGCCCAAAGCAGCAGTTGCACTGAATAATACACACACAAAGAGCTGTGTTTATTCGCTGCTACATATATACCCTGCCACTGAATACCGAAAGCTATTCTATTTGCACACAAATTCAGGCCCTGGTCATTATCATCATCTACCCAAATGAAAACCAAAACGCACTACACGCTACACATGTTCGGCAACCACACCGTCCAGACTCCAGAGCTAGCTGACGAAACATCATCAGGCTAATCGTGATACAGTTCCCGACAGCTACGCCCTGCCTAACAATGCATACCGATGCCATTCGCGCGGACTGGGGGTGCATTGTTTGGTCCATAGTTTTTGGCCGGACATAACTAAGCCGACTCCTAATAATCCTGCCGAACCTTATTAGGCGCAGCCCAGCCGGCGGCTGTACCGTTATTAGGTGCAGTGCAGCCCAGCCGCCGTGCCTTGGAGTTCCACCGCCGCGGACCTCCCTCCGCCATGCGGTGCGCGTGTTGAGACCTACCTGACAGGGACACCGCGAGTATCTGTCTGACGTGTGACATGTGGCTATTACATATATTTGACACGATCACGACTCTCTCAAAAATTATAATATATATGATTCAACATGAACATGTATTACAAATTCACGATGGGTTACTAAAGCAACTCAAGCAGTAGCAACATGAAGTATGTATGTAATTACTATTACTATTGGAGAGACACGGCATGATGCAATGTAACGGGAATATAGATGATTTAATTAGGATCACCAAACTAGTTACTGTACTTGCTTCGGTCTGCTGATGGAATAGCTACCTAGCTATAGGCCAGCATGCAGGCCACCTTGCCAAAATTCAGGTGCTTGGACAGTTGGGAGTCTTACCATTTTGGTGAAAAGAATTCCAATCTTAGCCTGGACAAGCTTTGGATGTAGCCTTTGATGCCTTTCTAAAGAAGAAATATATGTACTCCTATACAGTAACATATAATTTCAGGGCAAGGCTCCACCTCTGCTACCTAGTTGTGTGTATGCTGGGGAGAAAAAAAAAAATGGCCGTCGTCTAATCATAAGCGCAGGCAGCTAGCAGGTATTGGGTTGGTTGCTTTGGGTATATGGTTGTTGTCAAGAGAAGAGACGGTTGGCTTGGCTATCTAGCTGTGCATTGCCTGATTGCGTGTGCGCGTGTGTTGGTTGGCCCGGCCGGATCGGCCGGACGCGTTCTTGTGCACCGACGACAGCACACCACAGCTCGATCGTCCCTCCCTCCATCTGTCATCTGCATGTTATTTTTGCTCTGAAATCATTCCCACGGACACGTGTAAGCAATAGTATGCAGCAGGCAAGTATAAAGAAGATGTCTGCGCTGCATCGCTAAATATCATATGCGCCTGCCTGCATTATGTTCAACACGTATTGTATGCGCATAAAGGCACGTAGGCAGCGGTGCATTTTTAATTTTTTTTTTAATGATGGAACCGTATTAGTAGATTGCTTTCGAGTCTACTATAGTCTAGAGTGTATAGTACGCGTAGTATATGTTGGGACCATGTGCAGGGACTGAGGATCGCTTCTTTCGCATTGTGATTTTGTGAGCTTTCCACTGCGCCGCCGGCGTTCCATACCAACTAACCACCACGTACGACAGCTGCTACTAAAATACGGACCGACGAGTAGCTCGTCGATCGATTCTGTCATCGGCAATCATATGGAATGGTGACTGAGCCGGCACGTGGAAACTGTCCTCTCATCCGTCGTCACTCAGTCAGTCAGTCAGTTAGCAGCGTGCGTTCCCACAGATCAGATGTTGCATGGCCTTCTTTCGACTCGGTGTACGACCTAACGACCCCAAACACCATTCCATTCCCATTCCCATTCCCATTCCCATTCATTCATGGGAATGGGACGCACTTACTACACTACTCCTTTACTCGTATGCTGCTGCTGGTCCGCTAGGAGCAGGCGGCGACTCATTGCATTTGCATCTCGGCACTGCTTCTCGTTGTTGTTGCAGGCTTGCACTTGCAGCTGCAGTCATCTCATCTCAACTCAAGTCGATGCAAATGCGATGCCCACGTCACGGACTCGGAGCAGCCGATTGAGCAGGAACCAGACTCTGCATCTGGAGGCCCAACACGCAGAAATAGTGCAGTTTGACTTTCATGGGCTGGAGCCGATGTAGTAGAGGCCGTGCAGCCCACGATACCATGGGCCAAGCCCACCAAGTCGACAATCCAATTCGGTCCAACTAGCTGTTCCCACTAAACCCACCAAGTCGAGTCGTTAACGCTCTCGCTCTCTCCCCTTGCTCCTCCATCCTCCTCCGGTCTACTCCAGATCTCCACCGCGCGCGCGCAGATCCGCCACACCACCATGGCGGATCTCGCCGCGGCCACGGACCTCTTCGGGGAGCCGATCGAGGCGCACCCTCCGTGGTTCAAGCCCGACGCGTTCCTCCGCGCGGGCTTCGACCCGGACGCCTACGTCGCAGAGCTCCGCTCCTACGTCCCGCTCGAGAGCCTCGCCGCGGAGCTCCGCGCCCACCTCGCCGCGCTCCGCGCCGAGCTCGTCGGACTCATCAACCGCGACTACGCCGACTTCGTCGGACTCAGCGCCCGCCTCAAGGGCGTCGATGCTGCCGCCGCGAGGATGCGGGCACCGCTCGCCGACCTCAGGGACAAGGTCGCCGCCTTCCGCGCCGGGGCGTCAGCCGCGCTCGCCGCGCTCAGGGCGGGGCTCGAGCAGCGGGCCGCTGCCACCGCCGCGCGCGAGCTGCTCGAGCTCCTGCTCGACACCTCCCACGTCGTCTCCAAGGTACACCATCCTCTCTTCTATCGCGTCTTATGCTCATAGTTATTATAGATATATACGTGTAATATGCTAGTAGCAATGTGGCTTATGCCGCCAATCCTTTCTCCTAGTTTCATTTATCGTTGGACTTCGTTAATTTTCAAGACACAATTTGGCGTCACATTTCCTGAGTTTGAGCGATGCTCCATACTGGGACGCTGCCTTAGCCCTTAGCCCTTAGGAGGTGCTGCATTTGCCTATCCATCATCGTTATTATAGATCATATGAATACTTTGCTTCCATTGTTGTTGGGTTGGAAAGCTATTCATGTTTAATAATTGTGTCATCACCCTGAGTTTAGATTCAGATATATGTATAAAAAAGGAATGTCATGTGGAAGACTGTTTCACAACTTTGGATGGTAGTTCAGTAATCATGCGGGCAACATAACATTATGTAGGCAATTCTTCTTAATGTGTAATGATGCAAAAATTCAAGAAGTTACTCCGATGAGGAGTGACGGGTCAATTGTTATCAGCTTATGTTCTCAGTATCATTTCATTGCTCCTAAATGCTTCTTTGCTTATCCAGGTTGAGAAATTGATCAAGGAATTACCTACTGCACCATCAGATTCATCGAATGCTGAAGTTCCTAACAATGGCACTGGAACGCCAAATGGGGAGTCTGGGACAGGTGTCAGAGAAACACAGAGCATTCTTTTAGAAAGAATTGCTAGCGAGATGAACCGGCTTAAATTCTACATCAGTCATGCACAGGTTCGTATCAGCACATACTGTTGTTTTAACATGAAAGTTCGTTTTTTTTTCTCTCCCTTCAGTTGCTGAGAAAAATCCATAAGGAAAATGTGCTCAATGCATGATGAATATCGCTGTTGCACACCATATGTTTAGTTTTCTTGTATCATCACTGAAGTCACATATTCAGATCCACAGACTAGTTCATGGCTTTTGATTTGGATTAATACACTAAGGAAATTTCTGACCAAGTTTTGTTTGATAATCTTATGCTGAACCGCTAAGATAGCAGTTTCATTCTTGTAGGTTTCATTGTTTTGCAAACCAGTGCATCATATCCATATTATTTCAACTTATGTTTATGATTCTTATTTTGTTACATTATGGCAGTACAGAACCTCCCTTTTATTGAGAACATGGAGAAGAGGGTCCAAGGTGCTACAAAACTGCTTGATGTTAGCTTGGAGCGCTGCTTTGTGGATGGTCTGGAACACCGTGATGCTAAAGTTATATACAACTGTTTGCGTGCATACGCTGCAATTGACAATACATCATCAGCCGAAGAGCTTTTCCGTACAACAGTGGTGTCTCCATTGATTCAGAAAATAGTCCCTCAAAATTATGCAAGAGCTGTTGCTGGGGCATCATCTGATGAACTGGAAGATGATTATGAACAGATAAAGGAATGTGTAGAAAAAGACTGCAAATTTATATTAGAAATATCTTCATCAGGTAACCATAGGCTCTACAGAAAATTCTATTATTACTCCATGAATTGGAGCATGCATGGCACACAGAATATAGATTCATCTTTCTGCATCATCTAAGATTCCTTGATTTTTCTTTGGTGCAGAAAACTCTGGTTTGCATGTTTTTGATTTTCTGGGTAATTCAATACTCAAAGAAGTCCTTTCTGCAATCCAGAAAGGCAAGCCTGGGGCCTTTTCTCCTGGAAAACCTAAAGAATTCTTGAGGAACTACCAAGCGAGCTTAGGATTTCTTGATTTTCTTGAAGGTATTCTTAAGTCTTAACTTGATTTTTTTTTTTGCCAATTATGTTGAACCAGAACTTGATTCCACAGTATCTTTGGTTTTTTTCATCTTTGTGTTCCACAAAAAGCTCCCCAGTCCAATATATCTACATTTTTCAAAGGTTCATATGAGTATTTAGAGTCATGAACTCATGATTGATCTATTATTCTGCAGGTTACTGCCTCTCCAAGTCTGCTGTAACGAAGTTCCGCTCTGAGCCTGCTTACACAGATTTCATGCGACAATGGAATGTCGGTGTCTACTTTTCGTTGCGGTAAGCACAAACATGTATATCTATTATGCTATGAGGTACTCTCTTGAAATCAAAACTTGACTTCTACCTGCTCATATATACAAGATTTCAGGAAATAGCGGGTGGCCTTGATTCTACTCTTACAAACACCTTTAGTCCCACTGGATCGAATGAGGCTCAAGGGAAACAGTTGCTCTTGAAGCAAAGTATTAAGCTCCTAGAAAGTTTGGATTCATGTTGGAGTGATGAGGTTCTTGTATTCTCTCACTGCGATAAATTCCTTCGTCTGTCCTTGCAGCTTATTTCAAGGTATTACTACTGCAAAAGATATTTTTCCTTTTGTTTCAATGATTTAGTATACACTTATACATTGTGTATGTTCCTGTATGATAAGGTATACAACATGGCTTTCATCTGGTTTATCAACACGTAAACCTCCTGACGGGAGCCCGAATTCACCTGCAGATGCTGAATGGGCGCTGTCTATACCTATAGAAGATTTCATATATGTAAGTCACATCTGCAATAATGTTTGAACTCATCATGTACTGATAGGATCTAGCGGTTTTCATTTTGTACTATGGACCTAAGCTTCTTATGACTGAAATTTTGGGTATTATTGTCCTATTTATTAACAACACTTAACAAATTTTGGGTATCATCTTTGTGCACTTTTCCTGTTTCTTACTTCTATATAAGTTACAATTATTGTTACACCCAAACTGTTATCCAGTTTTGAGCAATTGGGACATATAAGAGTATAGCTCGTGGACCTTTTCTGTCTTTTGAATCCTAATGTTTTTGTTCATTGATTTACAGATAATGCATGATGTGCATGCTGTAATTGGTGAGCTTTCAGAATCAGGCAGCTTTATTGGACATGTGAATCAGTTACTAGGATCATGCCCCATTGAAGTACTTAACCTTGTGAAACAAAGTATACTGCAAGCTGTTGAACCTTTAAAGGAGGTGTTGCCTGCAATAATGAATGTCATGATTGGAATCATAGTTAAAAAGTCTAATGAGGTGAGTTGTTCGCTGTAAACTTGTGACGGTACTATCTGCATGCTTTTTAGTTGTCCGCAGCTCATCACTTCTCCCTTGCAAACTAGATTGCAAAAGGGTTTTGGGCTCTTTTTATTTTGCTAGTAAATAGCCAATTTTACCTTCTGTGCATAAGAGAGAGAACAAAATGGAAAAGATGCTGTACACTTAGGAGTCAGATATTGGCATATCACCTAGGCTGGTGTTGCACTTGTCAGTTTTTTTTTCCCTGACATGAGACTTTGAAACTATATTCCTCCGGTTCTTTGACTGGCAAACCATTTGTGAATTGATTATAGGACCTGAAGCACCTGAAAGGAATAACAGCGACTTACAGGATGACGAGTAAACTTCCAGTCAGGCATTCTCCATACGTATCAGGGATTTTACATCCACTGAAGGTCAATGAACTTTCTGTTTTACCCTTGTTTTATGATTTATATTCATCTACTTCAAGTAAAGCAGCTGAACTAGCACATGGATGTTTTGTAGTAGCACGTATGTTAAAAAATGATATATTTGCAATTTAGGCCCTCAGGGCTTTCATTTACCCAAGGGAAGCGATGTGTGGTACATTTTAAATTTATTCTGGTCAATGTAGTATTTTAGTCTTATTGTTGTTAAATGCATCTTATTTCATGGTTATGATGTCCTGTATTTTCCATATTTCTTTGCCATGCCTATTGGTGATGTTAGAATCATTTTTATATGCTTATTATTTCCTTGTAAGGTCTTTTATCCTGAGATTTTCATTTGTTCATGTAGGTGTTTCTTGAAGGGGACCGTATACGCTATCTATCAGAAGATGATAAAACTAAGTTGTGTCGTGGGTCTACAGATAAGATTACTGCAATTTACTATGACTTGGTCTCTGAAGTTGTCACTGTGGTGAGTAAGGATTGCCTAGCTGCTTATGAAAATTTTATTTTGACCCACCAGTTACTTAGATAAATTTATTTCAATTCTGAAGGCAAGGAAAACCGAATCTTCATTGCAAAGACTGCGCCAAGGAGCACAAAGGCGAGTAGGTGCTAACACAGATGCCTCAGATAACATCATATCTGATACAGACAAGATCTGTATGCAGCTATTTCTTGATATTCAGGTTTGCTGTCTGCCCCTTCTGCCTTTGTACTCATAAATGATAGCGATGCTCTGGTGCTGGCCATAAGAAATTCCCTTTCTACCTTCACTTTGCATCTAAATTAAACAATGTTCTCCCCTTGGATTTGTTTGGCACCCAAGCATTTACAACCAGCTTGGTTTGACGGCATATGTGGCTGTAGAGAAGCATGAAGTTACGGCACCTCTGACATGTTCTTTTGGTTGCATTATTTTGCAGGAGTATGCACGAAACCTTCATGCGTTAGGAATAGATGCGAGAGAAATTGATTCCTACAGAGCTTTATGGCAGTGTGTTGCCCCAAAAGACAAACAAGAGAACATTCAGTTTTGATGTAAAGAATGCTGTCAGTATATATAAAATTGTCACCCGTAGATCTCTCAACATGTAGGTGTATCTGATGTTGTCCTTTTGGTTTGAAGTACTTATGATGCATACATAGATAGAGAACTGAATTTTGATATCTTCGCCATTCCATTTTGTTAGTAGGATGGTCACCTCCAGGTATAATCCAGAATTGGAGAATGTGTATCAATACATGATTTCATGTGAAATACAAGGATACTGTTGCAAACTGGCAAACTGATTGCAATTTTTTGATCGTGCATGCTCAAGTTTCTTTGTTTGTGTCTGCCCAAGTTATCACGACTGTGAAACTTAGCTCTGCTGGCTCCTGCACGGCTGCATGTTCATGTGTTGTCAAGTTCTCTTGTTAGTCTTTTGTGCACAACAGAACGTGTAAATTCAGATGATGGATTATCAAATTTACTGATTCTAGTATTCTGTTTTTGGTTGCTAAATTGAGAAATTACACATTTTTCTTCTTACTGGCAACTAACACCAGGCTTTAAATCTATGGCAATTTACCGGCTGTAATAAGAATATCCCAGTGAACATAGGGAGAGAGGATGTTGTTTTCAGGCTTCTTTTCCCTAATAAATGTAGTTGGACATGTATACTCAAGATCGAATTCTGAAACGGACGTGAGATAAAAAAAATCATCGAGTTTAAAATATTAGGCCTGTACTCGTCCACAGAAAACAAAGCTAAATCGTGTGTTCTTCCCTACTTATATTATTATTATGTTACTATTAGTTCTGGGGCTCTCAGACAATTTTCTTAATTTATCTTCCTCTTCTTTCTTTCTTTTCTTTCCTTTTTTTTTCTCGGCAATAAATTACTACAGTAGCAATCAGGCAGGTTTGCAGGATTCTATGGAGAAACAAAAACAGCTCAAACTACTGAACCTCAGGTTCTGAAAGTCATGTTCTGCCACGCCTTGCTACCAGACAGCAAGTATTACAATAGGGACAACACAACTCAAGTGACAATGATACAATCGGCACTGGTTCATCCAATCTTCAACGACACCTATCAGTTTTCCGAACCAACTGAAGCATGAGCAGCAACCCTGCATCAGTTTCTGAACCAACTGAAGCATGAGCAACCCTGCAAGGAAACAGCAGAACAGTGAATCCAACAAGGTCATATAATGTTTCTCTCAACATATTACAGTGTTTCATTCAACATACTCAATTCTAGAAAGAAAGTTACTTCTAAAAGCAGTTGCCTAAGTAGATCCCACAGATACAAACCAAACAAATGCCACATGTAAGTTGTGAAATACAATCATGTGTTCTAGTGGGTGATTACTAGGAACTAAACAGAGCAACAAAAAAGCAATGGGTAGTCAATCTAATATAGATATTAGATACAAACTTGATTGCAAACAGAAGGTAACAATGCTATCAGTATACTTAATATTGACGGTTTTCAGCTTACAATCTTTAGTCTGTGCCATGTTTGCTAGAGTTTAGTCAATTTTCAACTATTGCTAAAGTAAGCATGGGGCAATGAACGCTAATACCAGTAATGGTACTTAAGGCATTTGAATTAAGCGATTCTGTTACTTGGTGCTATGATGATTAGTGCTCTGAAATCGTTCGGCAACCATTTTCAGTTTTCAGAAGGACATCAAAATGCAAGAAAAGTCTGAAGCACGTGCAAATAAATGCTTTAACCTGAATATTAGATCAAGAAAGAGTTTAAACCATCAGTATGCCAATAAGTCTGAAGTGGACTCACTGAGGATTCATATTTGCGGCCTTGTTTGGAGCGGTTATAACCTGTGTCACTAGTGATGACAGGAACATCGCCAGACTGTTTCTCCTCCCTCACTTTGTTAAATATGTCAGTGAAACCTTCACCTGTGGAGGGATCTTTCTCATCCCATTCTCCAAACTTGGGCACGGCTGATCCTCTCTCAGGCTGTATATGCAGGAAATAACAGTACATCTCTTCAGAAATCATAAGAGATAAGACAATTTCAAGTGCAGTCTCAACTTAGTTGCTTCAGCTCCCTTCACGCTCAAGTATCAGTATATCATAAGCACATATAATGTTTTACTTAAAAAGACACTTAAGATTATACCGTTTCATCTCCACGGCCACTTGGTCTCATCTTGGACCTTCCAGGTGTGGTGGGCGCAGTTCCACGGTTTCCTTCAGATGAACCCCTGCGTTCCCATGAAGGAGATGAAACCCCTCCTTTGTTTATAACTCTAGCTTGGTGGTGAGGATGCAGCGGCGATCTCTCCATGCCAGTTTTTCTTGCTGGACTATCATAGCTGGTATTAACACCGTACTTATGAGTAGTTGCTGACTCAGCATATGTTCTTCGAGCAGGGGCCTCGTGCCGACGAAGATCATCCTCTCTGTTAGCACGTCTTTCATCCTTGGGCCTTCGCACCACAGGATCCGACCCAGTCCTCAGAGGAGAAGCTTTAGCTGATTGTGAATCCTTGGAGAGTGCTTCTGGATCTCCACTGTGGTCGTTTTGACTAGCAGATCTACCTGGAGATTTTCCCTTACGAGCATTTTCAAAATACTGTGTGTAAAGGTGATCACCCTCATCCCCCCAGCTTCCAAATTTAGGCACTCCTTGATGCTGGCACAGTAGAATAAATAAATCCACATCAGACTGTGGTTGGCAAATTGATCTAGCGCCTAGTACTACTAAAACAATATTAGGTGAAGTACACGCTGCCATAGTTCTTCCATACTGAGAGAATCTATTCATCCATCAAGGCTGCAGGGAGACACTGAGACTACTAAATATAGATTCAGACGAGAGGGAAAACAAACCATTGCTAGTTTTCCAACGCATCATGGACTCATGGTTAACACAATCAAATGGAAACATACTGACATGGAGCCGTCGTTGATTGAGATTGGGAAAATCCCAAACACATAGGTAAACAGAGTGATAGACTCTGTGACACCCCACATTTCACAGACATAGCACCCCTTGCAACTATCTATCACGTCAGTATGGAGACACTCCACATTTCACAGACATGGCACCCTTTTAATAACTAATATCAACTATCTAACACATCAGTATGGAGGGCACAACAATTTTGATCCTCACAAACTCACAGTAACTTGGTATCTGCATATAGGCTCATTCTTACCGGATCTTGATGACCGAGGAAACGACAAAACAACTAGTAATCAGATTGCAGATTGGTACATTTTTGGGGACAGGGAAAGAGAAAAAAAAAAAAAGGCAACAGGAAATCGCTCCGGCAGAGATGCAATCTGTCTCCCTACCACGAAGCAAAGACAGGACAACCTTAGGCAAGACTAGCACCGCCGCACGCACCAGGTTTCGCACGGTCAGAGAGGGAGGGAAACGACGAAGCTGCGCTGCCAGGCGAAGGCAATTCCAAGGAACCCCCAACATGGTGAAGGCAGGCGGGAATGGATCAGCGCCCGAGACGAGCCTGCCAGCCGTTTCCTCCCAGAAACAACCAGGCAAGGAGCAGCAAAGTCCTACCTCGGGAACCGCCACTCGAATTTGGGGGGTGTGGGGTGGGGGGCGTGGGGGTGGTGTTTGGGAGCAACAAGAACTTACGGCCATTTCGTCGGAGAAGGTCCCAGGAACAACGGCGAAAGTCAGCTCCGGCTCAGGGCGACGCCTCCCCACTCCTCGCCGCCTGGATTTGGAGCAAGAACCGCCGCGTTCAACAACAGGACTACAGGAGAAAGATAGATAGAGAAAAAAAACAAAGATGCGGCCAATAAGAGAGGAGGAGGAGGAAGACGAGACGAGACCGCGCGGAAGAGAGGAAGAAAGAGAGAGGACGAGGAAGGAGAAGTTGAAGCAAAACGCAGGGGAGGAAGAAAGAGAAGGCAGGGGTCGTGTTTGACCATTACGGCGTCGGCTTCTCGCTGCTGCTGGCGTTGCTGCTTCGTCGTCGTGCCCCGGCCCCCGCTGCTGTTGCTCCTGAATGCGAGCGGTGGGTGGTGGCCTCAGGCGCGGTGGTCACTGCTCACTGCTCACTCCCGTCCCGCACGGCTCGCACCTGTCTCGCCTTTACTCCGATCCGATGCCATCATGCTGACGGCGCTCTCAGCTCCAGGATTAAGGCTAGACGACGACAGCTCGGTTTCCAAACTCTGCTCACCTGCTGAGAGCCCCGGAGTTTTTTTGAGCCTTTAATGTCGTAATTTCTATGACCCGTCACGTTAAAATGTCGGTATATGTATGGAGTATTAAATATAGATAAAATTAAAAACTAATTGTATGATTTTGTTGTACTTTACGAAACGAATATTTTGAGTCTAGTTACTTAAAGTTTAGACAATTTTTACCAAATACAAACGAAATGCTACAGTACGCTGAGGTAACACGAGGTGACATTTCCTTTTAAAATTCGCGAGAACTAAACACAGCCTCTGTGCCATTATGAAAGTTGGGTGTAACCTTCACGTCACTGAAAAATTCGCCGCAACTGTAAGGACAAGTCGAAGTTCGTTTTGCCCTCTGCGCTATTCCGTTACTACTCTGTTTGGTTTTTGCCGTTTAGGTGCTCTTACGTGTGGGCCGGAGCAGAGTGAATGTCCATCTTGCCCTTCTCTCATAACTCGATCTCTTTATGCTCGGTGAGGCCATGATGTCACTGACCGTTTCTCCTCCTATTCTTTTTCGGCAACAGCACGAGGACGGAGACGGACATTGCATGGCCGACGAGCTCTTCCTCTGCAAGGGCAAGCAGCTCCCGCTCCGCCTGTCCTCGGCCGCGTCTGCCGCCAACGGCGCGACCGTCGCCTCGCTGCCAAGGTCGGAGTCGGTGGCTTCCACCATGAGCCTCGTGTCGCGGTCGGGCAGCTCGCCTTGGCCACGGCCCCGTCCTTGTTCTGCGGACAGCTCGCCAGCACAGCCCGCAGAGGCTGCACGGCGGCAGCAGGCCGTCCCGCTCCCAGCGCCGCACACGCCGTGCGGTAAGCCTCGCCCGCGACCTCACCATGGGGCCTCGCCCGCGAGCCTCGCCATGGGACCTCGGCACGGGCGCACCCGCGCTCGCCGGAGGCAGGGAAGGAGCTGCGCGCTACTGCACAGGGGAAGCAGGCCTGGCCGAAGTTCCCGCGCAGCCATGGCTGGAGGCCGGGCTCGCGAGCGCAGGTAGCTGCAGCTGGTGGCCGAGCTCGTGAGCAAGAGCGGCAGCGAGGCGCGAGTGGCAGGTTGGGCGGCACGAGCACGAGCGGAGCGGCGGGCGCTGGCGGCGAGCCTCTAGCGGCCACAGTCCATGGCTGCCGGCGTCGGACGAGGCCGCGAGGTACGCGGGCGAGCGCGGCTCCGCCTCGGGCAAGCACCGCTGCGCCTCGCGGGCGCCGGCCGCCGAAGGCGAGCACCGCTGCATCTCGCGTGCGCTGGCCTCCGCGGGCGAGCACCGCGGCGCCTCGCGTGCGCCGTCCGCCCCAGGCAAGCCCTGCAACGCCTCGCGTGCCGGCCGCCGCGGGCGAGCGCGGCTCCGCCTCGCGTGTGCGCCACCAGGGCACGTGGGGCTTGCCGTGTGTCCTCCCGCACGCCGTCAAGGGTGGCCGTGCGCCTCAAGCAGCACCTGCAGGGCTCCCGCAGGACAGGTCATCTCGAAGCAGGGCAGGTCGTCGTCCGTGTGGAGCAGTCCATGACGCGCGGTTACGGGGAAGAAAGAAGAGGAGAAGAGGAAGGTTAGGTGGCTGATAAACGGGACCCACGGAAGGGTAAAATGGTCCTTTCATCTGTCAGTTTGACAGCGTTGTCGTCGAAATTAGACGGAATGGCGCAGAGGACAAAAAAAAGTTTAACTTGTCCTTACAGGTGCGGTCAAACTTTTTAGTAGCGTGGAGGTTAGACCAACTTTCATAATGGCATATAGGTAAAAGGCTCAATTTTTTGTACGTTGACTTTTGACCTGTTTACCGACGGTCATCTTTTTATTTTTTTCCTGAAAAACATGGCGGCTGACATCTTCAAGCTGCAATCACATGGAGTAGTAGAAATATTTGATCTGTACACGTGGCATGGGTTAGATACCATTGTTGGTCTACTGATCATGTAGCTCTAGGGAGCGAGCCTTGGCTCGATTGGCTAGCAAAGTTGGCATGTAGCCACTGCTGGCCGACCAAAGTTCGAGTCTCGGTAGACTCAGAATTTTCGGTTCCCACCCAAATATTTTCAGTGAAGTCTCTCTACACGTGGAGCCATAAAGGAACTGCGACGTGTCCGTCGTCTACAGAGGCACATCCTCTACAGAGCCTGTGCCTTTGATGATCCCCTTAAGGACGCGTATATATCTGCGTATAGTTATAGATTTATTTGTATTCTTAGGTGTGAGTGTGGTGTACGTGTGTGTATAGTTGTAGGTTTGTTCGTGTACTTGGTGTGAGTGTGGTATATGTGTATATGATGTAGGTGTACGTCTGTATACGAACAGATGTTACCGCTGTATCCAAACAAGAGGCGCTCATGTAGCTCTAGAATTTATTGCAATGCAGCCACAGCCCACAGGGGTCTGTGTCTCATGGTCTGGCATGCATGATGCATCCATGATCCTGCCTCTGCCTCAAAGTAGTGCCGTCTCTGTCTGTCATCCTCATCCATGATGAGGTACCCCAAAGCCAGGGCTCTTCCTGTCTACAAAAATCCATTCAAATAGGATGATGTTTAACACTGGTTTTAAAATGTATGAACCCAAAAGGTAAGAGAGGCCAAGCATGTTCTCCAGGTCAGATGAGGTAATCTAATGATAGTATTCCTAGTACTACCCATTATCACTCATTGCGTTGGCACAACTTTACAATTTGCTCTACGGACTCAATTATATCCAACGGTAGCCAATGTTTTGGTTGACAACGAGGGCTATGGTGACTTTGTAAAATTTAAAATCTTGCAACTTGGTTATTTAGACGTGCTCATGTACAACGGTAGCCGATGTTTTGGTTGACAACTAGTATATGAACGCTTGTTTCTCTACGACTATGATTTATTTTTAAAAAACAATCCCCACGGCATGAGGGTACAAGAATGGACCATTGCTCGTAATAACATGAGAGTGCAGGGTGTTGACTATAAACTACCACTAGAAAACAGTATATTGACGAATTGATCAATTCCACTGCCAGCATGCACTGCAAATTCCCATACGGCCACGTTTACAGAATCAAGCAAGAATCAATACACCTACTAGTAGTAGAATAAAATACATATAGATATGGTCACTGCTGTACCTGAATCCTAAACTGGAGAGATTTTCAGTGAAACAAATCCCTTTCTTTTAGCCCACAAAATCCTCTTTGTTCCCCTGCCGACGTGAACAATAATCAATAGTAAAAATGCCAAAATTTATAATTAAATTCCATCCATTCTCCATTTAAGTAAGAAAATAAACTGCATCCCATTTTTACATGACACCACAAAGTAGTAAAAAGGCTGCTCCAATAAAAAGATGCAAAATGCATTGCTCCTTTTTAAAATCCCTTGAAAGCAAAGCATGTCGTGGGGACTTTCCTGGTAGCATGCTAAGCGCCATTGTTATTAATCCAAAAGAAAACAAAAGACGCGAACACTTTCTCACTCCCACACTCCTCGCTCACACTCTCCCCAATCTCTCTCCCAGCACGGTGCACGCCTCCCCCTCCCCGTCGCCTTTCGCCGCCGTCTTTTGCTCTAACGCTTCGCGTTTCGATCCCCTTTCAGACTTCCATCACTAGTCCTCGCCCAGACTCCACAGATTTCTTTGATTGCTGCGAGTTCTTCGCCTGGTTTTAGGGAACGGTGAGCTGCTCCTTTCGCCATTCCCTCTTGGAAATTTCTGTTTGCTTCCCCCTTTTCCTTCTCGGTCTGGTCAGGCCTTCTGATTGCTGCTGACGGCTCACCTTTTCGCAGGCCAAGAAAAGCTGGTGACTTCATTCCCTGCCCGTCGTCTCCAATTTCTTAGTCTCTCCCCACCAAATTTCTGATTTTTCGGCCGCAGGAAACCTCCGCTCCTGTGGCATATCGCCGCCATTCCATTCCAGCTGGGCGCTGAAGAAAGCAAGGAAGCGAGGCCGCCGGCTGTTTCGCTGAAACCCCGCCCGCCGCCTTTTTTCCCCCCCACTGGACCAAGGTCCGGTCGAAGAACCGTAGCAGATTGGGGAAGATAGAGGAACAGCGGCGGCCTCCAGTCGGTGAGTATGATTCACCTGCTGTTCCTGGTGCTGTTCGCGGAGGGCGCGGTGGCGCTGCTCCTCATGGTGAAGGTCGGCCCGCTGCGGGAGCTGGCGATGCGCGGCGTGGACCAGGTGAAGACGTCGGGCAAGGGCCCGGCCACCGTCAAGACGCTGGCGTGCACGCTCTCGGTCATCCTCATGTCCAACGTCGCCAGCATCCTCAAGATCCAGAACAGGGGGCTCAAGCTCGGCACCGTCAGCCCCATGGACCAGGTGCTCTGGAGGACGCACCTCCTCGAGGCGTCCCTCATCGGTGAGTGAGCATTCCGACGCACTAGTGATTGGCTGATTATTGCTCAAGTGCGTACTAGGTGGTAGATAAGGCAGAAATCTAATGCCCAGTGTTTCTGGATTCAGTTGCCAGTTTAGAGCTCATTCTCGAAGGGCAGAAATTGCAGGCTCTCTGATCCACATTTTGGATTGGACCCAAGGTCTTGCCTAGTCTGCGATCTAGATTTCTAGGGTCTTACTTTACCATTAAGGATTGACACTGCTTAGTAGGAGCATTAGACACTGGTCACCTCCTTTGTTTACCTGGAGAGTCAACTGTTCAAGAATAGTAGGTTATAATAGTCTGTTAGGATACTATAAGAACTCCAATTGGATTGCATTGCAATGACTTGTTGTTTCTTGCTCCCTAGGCAAAAAGAAAGATGGTACCATGCTGTTTTATCTTCAGTAATTGTTAAGTCTTGTTATAGTCATTTTAGCAGAAAATTAAACCAAGTTATCCTTACCCTCCAAAGAAAAATATGTTATCCAGTGGCACATTTGTTTTGCTTTAGTGCGATAGATCAAGTAGCATCTTTATACAAGTTCTTGGTATGGATGATTTCCCTCTTGCTGTCCGTCATGTGCTCCCTAGGCTTTATAATAAAAATTTAAGACTTGGAAAAATGTTACCTTAAAAATAGCAAGCTAGAATAAAGACATGAGTTACTATGCAGAATATAGGAAGGGTACTGTCTTACTCAGGAATTTTAATCAGATTCCAGATAAGGTGGGTTCTCAATGTAACATGTACTCAGCCTGCTCGATAGTGATTGCTGCCTTGCTGCACCAACACAATTACAGACTAAAGTTACTTATATGCACCGAGGTAAACTAGCAGCGACAGCTTCAGTGGCCGATGAAGTAGCACAACTGAACAGAGCTATTGTTAGTGATTTCAGTTAGTGATATGAAGTAAATATGAAGTAGCACAACCGAACAGTAGCACAACCAAACCAAATCTACACCCTTTTGTAATTACTCTAGTATATTTGCTTTAGTTAGTGATTTCAGTTGAGTGCCGGTATGGCATGTTTGGGTTAGTAATCTCAGTTATAACTTACTTTTTAAGAATGATGATGGCACAAGTTAAAAAAGTTTTCGCGGTTGCGGGAAATTAATAGAGAAGCTTCAGTATTGGTTTTGAGAATCTGTTTCAAATGTGATAATTTAGGATCTGCTAAAACGATACAAAAGAGAAATTAGTTTTAGTAATTGTTGTTGTAGTAGTAGTAATAGCAAAATGGGACTGATAGCTTAGGTCATGGTTTGGCCACGTGTATTGTCGATTTCCATGCACTTATATCCAAAGCTGGTTGGTGACTTAGCATTATTTTGATATATTTGTATTTGTATGTATTGCAAATGCTAAGGCATGGAATAAAATTTCTCCCTGTTTATGGGGATATTGTGCTTATTTAGCTACCGATCCAGAGTAAGGAGGTTAATTTGTAAGGGACTGTTTTTTCCCCTCTCTTAAATACAAAGATACGCAGCTGCCCTACCTATTCGAGAGAAGAAAATTAGAGTTGATATTGGTCTATGTATTTGTGAAGTTGTAGATCCACAGGATACAAGTGTACAAGGATAAAGGTAGATTGTCTGCATGTTCAAATATTAATTAAGTTTAGAAACTGCACTTATGATTATGACCAATGCTCCAGCATACAAGCGGGTCCATGGCAATGAAGTGACTGACAGCATGGTTTCTATCTAGTCTTCTCTTTCTTAACTCTCCCTTTTTAAACTTTTTGTTTATCATAGAGAGATCATACCTAAAATGGCAAAAGTAGGCCTCAGTGGATATTTGAAGTTACCATTGGACCTATACTTTGATGGGGATGTCGAACACATACATTTTTAGCCCGACACAATGTTGTTTTCCGTTTCTGAAAAGTAAGGTATAGTCTCTTTAATAATTAAATCTGGCATTTTGTTTCTCATACATTTTCTTTCTCCTTGTAGGATACACACTATTCCTTGCATTTGTAATTGACCGGCTGCACCACTACCTCCGAAAGCTGATGACGTTGAAGAAAACATCCAGCACATCCAGAGAGGAGGTTGAGAAACTTCAGATGGAGAATAAATCCCTCAGCGAAAAGGAGGAGAAATCCTCCAGAGAAATGAAGAAGCTTCAGCGAGAGATTGCGAAGCTGAATGAGAGCATGAAGAAGCTGAAATCTGAGACAGAAGAGCACGAAAGGAAGGCATCGGTAGCAGATGCCCATGTGAACGCTCTGCAGAAGCAGTCAGAGGAGCTGCTCCTGGAGTACGACCGGTTGCTGGAAGACAACCAAATTCTGCAGACTCAACTACTTAGCAGAGGCTAAGCTAGGAGCTGGCTCATGCAGCTTCAGTTGTTTGTTAGCAAGACTCTTACCAAATGGCGTCAGATAGCCTAGGACTTGCCCGGTTCTTAATGATTACATGCTGTGGTTCTAAATTTTGGCTTGTCCATGTGATTCTTGGCGTCCATGTTGTTCTTAACTTATGATCTTGTTGATGTATGGATGCAGGGTGTATTTTAGAGTTTCTTTTTCTTCCTTTTTTTTTGATGGATGAAGGTACATGAGGTAAGAGCTAGGAGCGATGGGACGTACTTGAGGAATTTGGTAGTGAAGGTACCCAGAATGTGCTTGAAAAAAAGGAGTGGCATGTTTGCAAGGTTGTGATTTGAGAACGGGAGCTGTGTCCTGGAATTGACGCGTACATGAACCAAACTGGCCTGAAAAAACGATTGAAGTTTCGAATTTAACAGAAACGTCAACTGCTCTGGCCTCCACAAATTTTGCCCATACGCAGCATCCATATTCACCTTTCTATAGTGACAAAGGAGTCGAAACTGTTGAAGGGGGAAATAAGCTTCACCAGCTGCTAGATTATTTTGAGAGAGAGAGAGAAAAAGATCAAAATGGATCTCTGCTATACTCTTGTCCCAAAATAGATCATTCTTGTTTTTTAGAAGTCAACGTTTTTAAACTATCGATAATTATATATTAAAATATATAAATATTTATGCTAAGTAAGCAGTATCATCAAAAAGATCTTTAAGTCTAGTTTTTAATAAATTTATTTAAAGATATAAATATTACACGTATTTTATACAAACCTGGTTAAAGTTAAAAAAATTTAACTAACACACCTCTCGTAACGTCGTACTTTTTGAGACGGAGGGAGCAGTGCCTAAAGGAGCCGGAACCATATCCACCGAATAGGACCAGAGTCACTGTCATGGCTTCGTGGGGAGCAATGCTGTCAACATCAGCTCTCCTTTCAAGTGAAAAAAAAACCACAAGATTTGCTGACGATCCGCTTGCTGGCAGTGGGAGGAAGACGATGAAGACAGGAGCAATGACATGGTGGCGGGAGCTGGATGCTGCTCTGCGCTGATCATTTGTGGAAGACATGGCGAGTTCTATCAGAGGGCACTGCTAGCTCAATGGAGCGGCTCTCGGTTCCTGTAATAGGAGTGTACTGCTTTGTCAGAATTTTTGTAATAGGGGTTGTCCGGAAGGGCCCCGCTGGCGCTTATGGGATTAAACACTGAACTGTAAACGTTTTGGTCTTTATATCAATGGAAGGCCGGGGCTAATGCCCTTAAAAAAAATCTGCTCAGACGAACAATTACGGTTTGCTATATGCGTCCTGATGCTGCAATTCTCAGCTCCTAATCAGGTGGTCCAAAGGCAAGAATGCATCTTTCGCAAGGCATTTACAGGAGCTCCTGCTCAACTAAAAAATTTGAGTGAAAAAGAAAAGAAAAAAAACGCCGCTGCAGATTGCAGAACAGAACTTCGTTACAGGCCGTGGTAATCAACACTGACTACTGCTACGGCCAAGTCATATGAACTGCTTCAAGAACTCAGTCGCCACTAGCCTGCCACGAGTGTTTACTGACAGCTTCAACTCGCTGATCTCCTTGTCGATATCCTGGAGTTCATGCACGCAGAATGATGTGATTGTGCATATATGTGCCAACATACGGTGTTTGCATATATCAACCAAAAGGTAAAAGCGACAAACTCCAGGCCATGATTATGTTTATGCATGTCAACTTACCTCCATAAATTGCACAATAAAATCTATGAGCTTGTGTTTATGCATGTCCTCACAATGGTAGTTTGTTATTAGGAAACTGATATCATAGCCCTGAAACATAAGGCATAATTACCCACCAGTTCAGTAAAAAATGTAAACAATTTAGATTACTGAAGGGATTAGCAGTTATGTTGATAAAACTGATCTCTATGTGAGAATACGGCAAGATAGGGGGAGAGAGAGAGAGAGAAAAAAAAAACTAGTACAACAAAGGTCAGAAGAAACATAGTCCATCATCCTGTTTTCCAAAATTATTGTATCCTTGTTCCTTACAGATACTTCATGTTTACTAGGACCTAATGGAGACATAAAACACTACTCAAGGTAATCAGTTTAAGTTGGAAACTGTAATACCTGAACTGGCTTTCTTCGCAACACTTGGAATGCCTCTGCCCTCATTGACAAAAACCTAAGGAACTTCTTGGCAAGAATGTTCTCCAATTCATCTGCCTGCTTAACCTGTCAGATCGATCAGAAGCTATGAATACATACCAGATGGCAAATGGTTGCATGACAAAACGTAATAAATACATGCAGATGCAACATATGTGAGCAGGCACCAAACATTGTAATATTAGGTCCACCTTTTTAGTTTGTATTATCAGGAATATTTTCTAACAATTTTGTTACCAAAGTATACATTGTAACACAAATAAATCACAGTAGCGTCCAAATAACATGTCAAATGTATAGCAGCAATGACACCCCAATAACCATTGAAACATCTGACAAAGTTCTCAATAGTACCTTCATGCTTATACGTATAGAGTTGATTGAAGTCTCTATCAAGCATTTTTCTGCTTCATTGCGGCATATCAGTACCTGTTAATAAATAAGGAGCATGAGTCACAATTCTCAAAATATTAACAGAACTTGTAAATCTCTTCCAAGTAAGCATAAGAGATCATGTAAGTTAAATCTACAAGTAAACAGATAATTAATTGGTTTGACAACAACAACCAACTTATCTTAAGTGGCATCTTGGTAAAAACAAAATTGTTCCAACCAACATCAACGATCCTTTTTGCTCACAAAAAACATAAATCATTGAAAATTCCATGGCAGATCAAAAGAAGATCCAGCATTGAGCAACCAATCATAAATTTACTTAGGCATGTTAACTATGAAATGACAACACTGCAATCATTAGTACTCCGCTTTTCACCGTTGGGTTTAGTTAGCTCATATATATTAGCACATTATCATAAGAGCGCACTTATTCCAACTAAAAATGACAGCAATGTAATCATTAGTACTCAAATTTTCGCCTAGTTGAGTTTGGTTAGCTCATATATATTAGAACACATGGTTTCCAAAAAATAAAGGATTGTAAACTGAATTTAAGATACTGTCAAAGAAGTTTCCCTCACTGGATTCAGCAGAAGTTCAGGGCTTGTCCTGTGAATAAGAATAAAAATGAAGATGGATTAGTAGGGGAAAACCAATATATTCACACAAAACTTTTGGAAATTTACAAGAAAAAATGAATTATGTTATTATTTATAGGAGTCAACATGAAATGGGGTATGAATTATGAAGCTTAAGAGTTCTTAGTTCCAGAGGAAACATAAAGACAGAGGCATCATCAAAAAGGAACTGACAATAGGCATGCTTTTCATTTAGCTTTTGCAATCTGCACTCTATGAAGTTAATCAGTTACACATATGTCTAGCATACCATGACAAGGTCCATGGAGGCAAAACATTAACTGAAATTTCCATAGTGCGTCAGAGCCCAGAAATGCAACAGAGATAAGAAAGAGAAGTATGTTTTCGTAACATAAGATGGCACCAGAAATAGTTTCCTGCATGGAATCCTGGTTCTATAACTAGCTACCATTGCACTAACAACTGTTGGGAGCCCTGGTCTTAGTCAAATCACATGTGCCAAAAAAACAAGAGCACCCAACAATCATCATTGATGGATAAGTCTGTGTGTTGGCTGGTGGTAGTAGGGCTGCAGTACGCAGCACATGTTTTCTGTTTGTCAAGGACAGCATCTTTGACTGGCTGTAGGACAGCAGTTAGCATCTACTTTTAGGACAGCATCTAGAACATCTAGGACAATATCTTAGTGTCATCTTAGACTAGCATCTTGACATATGCTTGGCTGGCTAGCAGCCCTATAAATATGTATCCCCAACTCCTCAGGTTGGCATAGCATTGTGTGAGAAATAAACCCAGAAAATTGCCTCAACTCTGAGTTCTCTGTGTGCTATCCTCTCGATGAGAGTAAGGATCCTGCTCACACCTAGAGTAAGAATCCAGAGACTGACAAGTGGTATCGGAGCCGTACTATCCTGTAGCCTGAGCATTTCCTACTCAATCCCTTCTCCACTCGAGCTCCCTACCTCACAGCAGCCCCAGCAGCTGTTTTGGCAGCCTCTGCCCCTCGTGCAGCAGCGCGCCATGACCGCAAGAGGGCAGTCTCAGCACTCGGCCGCTTCCAGCGCGCGGCGTCGGCAGGAGACCGACCTCGCCGCGGCAGAGGAGCGCAGGCGAGCAGCGGCAGCGACCGCTGCAGCAGCAGCGAGGGCGTCGAGGCTGGCCCAAGAGGAGCTGGCAGCAGCCAGAGCGGAGGTGGAGGCAGCAGCAACTGCGGATGCAGCGCGTGCAGCCGCAGAGGACGTTGAGGACCTGCGCAACAGTCACAGCAGCTCCATCTCTGCTGATGGCAGCGCGACCCGGACCTTGAGCAGCTGGAGAGGCAGGCAGGGCGAGGGCGAGCGGCGCAGTGGGCAGCTGCGCACGCCCACGAGCCCGGCGACGCTCCTGGAGGAGGCGCGCACGGCGACGGCGGTGCTCCGAATGCAGGGAACCGCGACCCCAACCACGCGGCCCGCGAAGAGCGGGCACTGGAGGCCATACGTCTGCGGGAGGCTGCTGCGCGGCTAGACGCCGAACTGGACCGCGAGCAGGACTTCCCCGAGCGGGACGAGCGTGTTGCACGTCGAGCCAACGCTTGGCTCGAGCGCCAGGAGCAGCGCGCACATGGCCGTGGCGGACACGAGGGCAACCGGCACGGCGGTGGACGGGTCGAGGAAGAGCACGGCTATCGTAGGCAGCGTGGCTCTCTCTCCCCGGACCAGTACCGTGGCTACCACGGGTACCAGGCTGTTGCCAGAGACGTTGGCCCCGGTGGTGGGTGGCCTACCCTCACCAAGACCAACTATGTTGAGTGGGCTGCGGTGATGAAGGTGAGACTTCAGGTGCTGCACATGTGGGAGGCAGTCCGGTACGGCGATGTCGACTACGACCAGGATCGACGGGCACTGAATGCCCTCATCGCTATAGTCCCATCCGAGATGCAGTTCTCGCTTACCAGCAAGCGGACTGCCAAGGAGGCTTGGGACGCCATTGCTGCAGCACGCATCGGCAGCGACCGCGCCCGCAAGTCCACATTGCAGGCACTTCGCAAGGAGTGGGAGAACCTGGCCTTCAAGCCAGGTGAGGACGTCGATGATTTTGCTCTTCGTCTCAACACTCTGTTGTAGAAGTTGGTGCAGTTTGGCGACGACACTTACAACGAGGAGAGAGCTGTCGAGAAGCTCTTCCGCTGCATCCCCGAGAAGTACAGGCAGATGGCTCGCTCAATCGTGTCTTTGCTGGACCTCTCCACGATGTCGATCGAAGAGGCGATAGGTCGCCTCAAGGTCGTTGACGGTGATGAGCCACAACCCTTCTCGGGGCCTGCCACCGTTGGTGGGAAGCTCCTTCTCACCCGGGAGCAGTGGGTTGCCGACCAAGGTGACAAGAAGAAGGGGGAGCCTTCTTCCGCAACAACCGGCCGCAAGCGTGGCAAGCGCGGCAAGTCACGCAAAGGCGCCCAGGCCGGGGCGCAAGGGCGTGCCAAGGGCGGCGCCCGCGGAGGTGCTCAGGGCGGCGCCGCCGAGAAGCCCAAGCCGGCACAAGATGACGCCTGCCACAACTGTGGCCGTGCTGGCCATTGGGCCAGGGACTGTAGACAGCCACGACGCGCCCAGGCCCACGTCGCGCAGGCAGAGGAGGAGCAACTAGCTCTGTTCATGGCACATGCGAGCACCGAGCTACCTCCAGCAGCACCGGCTGCAGCGGCTCTTCTCCACCTCGACGAGCCCAAGGCACATGCCCTCCTCAGCAGCGGGTCCGGCAGCGGCAGCAAGATCGATGGGTGGTGCCTCGACACCGGCGCCACCCACCACATGACAGGTCGGCGGGAGTTCTTCTCTGAGCTCGACTCCGACGTTCGAGGCTCTGTCAAGTTCGGGGACGCTTCCGCCGTGGAGATCAAGGGCGCCGGCTCCGTCATCTTCGTCGCCAAGAACGGCGAGCACCGGCAGCTCACCGGCGTCTACTACATCCCCGCGCTGAGGAACTCCATCATCAGCTTGGGACAGCTGGATGAGAACGGCTCGCGCGTGGAGATCCAGGACGGCGTGCTTCGCATTTGGGATCCCCGTCACCGACTTCTCGCCAAGGTGAATAGGGGGAGCAACCGCCTCTATGTTCTTCACGTACAGGTGGCGCAACCCTTTTGTCTTGCAGCTCGGCGGGACGATGAGGCCTGGCGGTGGCACGAGCGCTTTGGGCACCTCAATTTCGAGGCCCTGAAGCAGCTCGGCAACAAGGAAATGGTACAGGGCATGCCATGCGTCGACCACGTGGAGCAGTTCTGTGACACCTGCGTCCTCACCAAGCAGCGACGGCTGTCCTTTCCCCGCCAAGCAAGCTTCCGCGCCAAGGAGAAGCTGGAGCTCGTGCACGGCGACCTTTGTGGCCCCGTGACACTGGCTACACCTGGAGGACGACGCTACTTCCTCCTCGTCGACGACGTGTCCCGCTACATGTGGGCTGTCCTCCTCGACACCAAGGGGGCAGCCGCGGACGCCATCAAGCACCACCGAGCTGTTGCGGAGAAGGAGTGCGGCCGCAAGCTTCGGGTGCTGCGCACGGATAACGGCGGCGAGTTCACGGCGGCTGAGTTCGCGACGTACTGCGCCAATGAGGGGATCAAGCGCCACTTCACCGCGCCGTACACCCCGCGGCAGGACAGTGTCGTCGAGCGCCGCAACCAGACGGTGGTCGCCACCGCCCGCGCCCTCCTCAAGCAGAGAGGGATGCCGACGATCTACTGGGGGGAGGCGGTGATGACTGCCGTCCATCTCCTTAACCGCTCGCCCACCAAGGCGCTTGACGACAAGACGCCGTACGAGGCCTGGCACGGGCGCAAGCCGGTGGTGAGCCACCTCCGCGTCTTCGGCTGTCTGGCGTTCGCCAAGGAGCTCACTCACGTCGGCAAGCTCGACGACCGGAGCACTCCAGGAGTGTTCATCGGCTACGCGGAGGGCGCCAAGGCCTAACGCATCCTCGACCCTGCGACACAGCGCGTCCGCATCTCCCGGGATGTCGTGTTCGACGAAGGGCGAGGCTGGACCTGGGACAAGGCGGTGGACGACGGCTCGGCTTCGACCCTCAGGGACTTCGTCGTCGACTACGTCCACCTGGAGGGAGTCAGGGGAGTTAGCAGCTCATCTTCACCGAGTTCGTCCTCCTCGGTAACCGGCTCGCCATCAGCTTCGGCGAGCCCTCCACCGCCTCCGCCACCAGCGAGTCCACCACCACCACCGACTACGCCACGCACTCCTGCACCGGCTCCCCACTCTCTTGCACCAGCGCCGGCATCTCCAAGATCGGCACCAGCAGCTTTGGCCCGTCAGCGTTCGGTGGAGTTCGCCACTCCGCTGTCCGACGATGAGGACCGCGTCGACGCCTACCACGACGACAAGCCTCTACGCTACCGCACCATGGACAACATCCTCGGCAACCAGCCTGTCCCTGGGTTGGCGGTACACAACTTCGAGGCGGAGCTGCACCTGGCACATGAGGACGGTGAGCCTCGCTCCTTCGCTGAGGCGGAGGGAGACGCGGCATGGCGCGCCGCGATGCAGCAGGAGATGGACGTGGTCGAGCAGAACCGCACTTGGGAGCTCGCTGACCTCCCTCGCGGTCACCGCGCGATCACCCTTAAGTGGGTGTTCAAGCTGAAGAGGGATGAAGCTGGTGCCATCGTCAAGCACAAGGCTCGCTTGGTGGCACGAGGCTTCGTGCAGCAGGAGGGGGTCGACTTCGACGACGCCTTTGCCCCCGTGGCACGGATGGAGTCCGTGCGACTCCTCCTTGCGCTAGCTGCCCAGGAGGGCTGGCGTGTCCATCACATGGATGTCAAGTCGGCGTTCCTTAACGGCGACTTGAAGGAGGAGGTCTACGTACATCAACCGCCAGGATTCGCAGTTCTCGGCAAGGAGGGCAAGGTGCTTCGCCTGCGCAAGGCCCTCTACAGCTTGCGGCAGGCACCGAGGGCACGAAATGCCAAGCTGGATTCCACGCTGAAGGGGATGGGCTTCGAGCAAAGCCCGCACGAGGCGGCCATCTACCGGCGGGGCAGTGGAGGAAAGGCCCTGCTGGTAGGTGTCTACGTCGACGATCTTGTGATCACCGGTACCAAGGAGGTGGAGGATCGAGGCGTTTAAGGAGAAGATGAGGGCGACTTTCCAGATGAGCGACTTGGGCCCTCTCTCCTTCTACCTGGGGATCGAGGTCCACCAGGACAGCTCCGGCACCTCTCTTCGCCAGACTGCCTACGCCAAGCGCATTGTGGAGCTTGGCGGTCTCACCGGCTGCAACCCAGCCCACACTCCTATGGAGGAGAGGCTGAGGCTGAGCCGGGAGAGTACGAAGGAGGAGGTGGACGCGACGCAGTACCGGCGCATTGTGGGCAGCCTTCGCTACCTTGTCCACACGCGACCGAACTTGGCGTTCGCCGTCGGCTACATCAGCCGGTTCATGGAGCGACCGACGACGGAGCACCAGCAGGCCGTGAAGAGGATCCTCCGCTACGTCGCGAACACCTCCGACTACGGCTTGCACTACCCGAGGTGCCCCGACGCGGCACATTTCATCGGGTACAGCGACAGCGACCATGCCGGCGACATCGACACGAGCAAGAGCACCAGCGGGGCGCTGTTTTTCCTCGGCAAGTGTCCGATCAGCTGGCAGTCGGCCAAGCAGCAGGTGGTGGCTCTGTCCAGCTGCGAGGCAGAGTACATCGCAGCCACTACCGCTGCTACTCAGGCTTTGTGGCTGGCTCGGCTGCTTGGCGATCTCCTTGGCAGAGACGCAGAGGCAGTGGAGCTCAGGGTGGACAGCAAGTCCGCCTTGGCCTTGGCGAAGAATCCAGTCTTCCATGAGCGCAGCAAGCACATCCAGGTGAGGTATCACTTCATCAGGAGCTGCCTGGAGGAAGGGAGTGTCCGGGCCAACTACATCAACACCCAAGACCAGCTCGCCGACTTCCTGACCCAGTCTCTTGGGCGAGTCAAGTTTCAGGAACTTCGCGCCAGGATCGGGATGGCTCAGATACCTCACAAGGAGCCACACAAGACTTAGGGGGAGAGTGATGGATAAGTCTGTGTGTTGGCTGGTGATAGTGGGGCTGCAGTACACAGCACATGTTTTCTGTTTGTCAAGGACAACATCTTTGACTAGCTGTAGGACAGCATCTTAGTGTCATCTTAAACTAGCATCTTAGATTAGCATATTGGCATATACTTGGCTGGCTAGCAGCCTTATAAATATGTATCCCCAACCCCTCGGGTTGGCATAGCATTATGTGAGAAATAAACCCAGAAAATTGCCTCAACTCTGAGTTCTCTGTGTGCTATCCTCTCGATGAGAGTAAGAATCCTGCTCACACCTAAAGTAAGGATCCAGAGACTGACAATCATTGCCTGCTTGCAACATGACTTACTTGAGCTCCACCTCTGGTTTGTTGTGCCTCTCGACTTCTTGGCAAGGGAAATTCTGGTACCAAAAAAAAAAAGATAAAATCATCCATGTTACTCTCGTGATGAACTGGGAGCAACAGCAGAAGCGTCAGAGCTTAATCAAGAAAAGAATACTTGGAGGCACATGGCCGCCTCCAGAGTGTTCCGGATGCAGGTGAGGTACAACCGCAGCGTATTGGCCTGCGAGAAGAGACGCTCATCATTAGCATTTGGTGATGTCGATGCCTTGCACACGCCGAAATGAAGCGCAGAACAGCCGATCCTGACGCATCCAGCCAGGGGTGCACCCAGTAAAGGACGGCTGTACTGGTGTACCGCCTGATAACTTTTGCAGGCTTAATACTACAATGGGGATACGCTACACTTGCAATTGCGGACATCAGATCCGCATATACAAATAGCCAGATAGCTAAGTTAGGGTTTGGGTGCTCGGTTTCGCGCAAAAGGAGGGGAACGAAGGGGTGGGCATACCTGGTGGGTGCTCATCGCCGGCGAAGGGCCAACGAAGACCTGGGCACCAGGGCGTAGGACGGCCGCGGTGGCGGTCCAGTCGTCGCCGGGAGAGAGAGATCACCTGGTACTGCGGGGAGAAGAAGCAGGTGTGAATGTGTGATGCAAGAAGCCGTGAAGCCATTTCTTGTGGGCCGTGAAGCCCTGAACGCATGGGTCTTTTCCTGGGCCGTTATTTTTATTTTACACAATTCTAGTGCAACAGGTCATGAGATACCTGCCCTATTGACAAAACAAAATCACCACTAGTCTCAACTACTTTCCATAAATAAAAAAAACTAGTCTCAACTAATGAGAAAATCCCCTAAAAAAGCTACTGGACAAATAGCCATTACTCCGGAGTAGGCTAGATGACAACCAGATGACCTTTTTTACCTCAGTTCTCAACTAGATTTCTGACCAATCATACAGTGCATTTTATGAAAGCAGGACCATTTACTAAAATAAAAATCTGCAGATAGGGATAGCGCCTTGCCCAGTTGGAGCGTCCAGCTAAACTCCAGCACTTGCATATTGCAACGAGCAGCAACTCAATCCGCACATCATCAAAAGTTTCAAAAGAAAGAATTTGCACCAGCAAAACGAATGAGACTGGAATTTCGCAGCATCCTACATTCCTACTGGAATAAATAGAAACCCATCCAGTGGCTTCCTATTACAGACTGCACAACTGTTGTTCCTATCCTAGGACTAGGAGACAAGGAAGTGGAGCTGATTACAAGTAGCTGAGCAAGTCCACTCGGCCCGAAGGTAATTGAGGAAATTGAATACACCGGGCAAGACAAGGTAGTCGTCTAATTACAGAGAGACCACGAGAGTGGGCGGAGCATCCTACCGCGGAAACCTAGATAGCCTCTTCCTCTTCTTGCTCTTCTTTGGGGTCAAGTCCTTCTGCAAACTGCCATTAGAATGAGGAAGAGGTAATGGGCTTGCACGTTTGGCAGCTACTCTTCTCCCTCTCTTTTTTGTCCATTGAATCGGCAATTTCCCTGCAACTTGGGCAATACCACCGGAGGTGGCAAGCTCAGCTACATGTTTGATCTTCTCCTGCATCTGCATGGCCCATGCTACCGAGAGGTCGAGTGAGAAGGAATCATCCAATGGTTTTTGCCACAGATCAAGTAGGACATGCTGAAATGACTGGAAGGATAGCGAGGGCTGAAAATCTTTGCGTGCTCCACACATCATGTTGACCTTTAGCACATGCTTGCATAGGTTACCCTGCATTGACCATGAGCAATCGCAGAGAGAGAATTCAGAACCAGGATTCCATACAGTCCGCGTCTGACTGGTATCCTTCTGGCTGACCACTCTGGCCAAAACAGGCTCTTTGTCATCAAAGGAAACAGCATCATCAGGTATCTGCAATGCCCTTTGCCATGACGTGGATGCAATATAGTCTGCTTTCATCTCAGGAAATGATCCGCTTTCGTCTGCAAATAAGTTGATCCAGTAGCTTGAATGCAGCTCTGTTGTGAGCTTATGCACTAACCAGTCCACCCTTTGAAGAGCGTCTAGCTGCACATCATCGTATGCTTTTACCTTCAGCTTCAGATGGTAACCTTCAATGGCACCGCATGACTCCTGACTTGCTAATGGCAGATTTCTGATGGAGTCAATCCACATCTCTATCAAAGAGGGATATCATTAGCATGTACAAGATGGATTTGCATGACAAGGTACATTACGAAGTTACTGATTGAAATTCTTACCCAATTTGGGAACCCAAAATGACTTGAAATATTTTACGAATGTTGTTTGATCAACAAAGTCTTGAAACAATTGCCCTAGGGCATCCATGGGGTTTTTCTCACTCCAAATACTGTATATGATTTTGCCAAGTTGGATAAAAATTTCCCGCTGCACCTCAACATTGCTGCATTTCTTGATTACATTTTTAATCCAGGTCCTTCTGATGTGCCACATAGAGAACAAAACTGGGCAGGCGAAAACCTCCCTGAAACAAGGGCAACAAACTATTGTAGCAACGACACATTGACCTTAATGGGAATGCACTTCTGTCTACAGCTTAAGTGATTAGGGGTTGATGGTCACAACTAAAATTACAAGCCAATGGCTTACCTGATTGGACCCAGTTCTGAAGCCGGGTCGTCAATGATAAAACCACCAATTCTCCAGGTGGAATCTATAGAATGTATTCGATCAGTAAGTGCCCTCATCCACTTCAGTGTGTCCTTGTTAGTAACTGAGCGGGTTATGACCCATGCAACAGGAAGAGCATGCTGCCTTGAGTCAAATACAAGGAGCGTGTGCAATGGATACTGCCACAGCAAGTAAAATGTCAAACAAACCATGAAATGTGTCCTTAATGACAGAGTTTAGACATTTCAAAGTCAATATAGAAAACTTATATGAAAACTTATCGAAATGGAGGCAGGGAGGTGACCTTTAGCTTGCTTACACCAAATGAGGAATGAGAAGCCAAAAGACTCTGATGGCCAAAGCGCATCATTTGCTGAAATTGCCATTCTGTCTGGATTCCCAGAATGAAGGCATCTGCCTCAGTTGAATCCTGGTAGAAGAATACAGATTTCTTATTCCTGTCGACCCACATCCTGATGCTAGCTTGGTCATCCAGATCCAACTCATGTGTCGACCTCTTGATGATCATACCTAGTTTCTGGACATACTGCGAAGCAAGGTTATCAACCTGCGCATCCGCGCTACAGTAGCGCTGTATACCTTCTATATGCGTCTGCAGTATGTTCTCTTCTGGGACACCGAGGTAGATCAATGACATGGTCTGCTGCTGGATTTCACTCCCAATGTAGGGCATTTTCCTAGCGCCAGGTCCGATAGCATCCCTGTCGAGGGGCCCATGGCATATGAAGCCGGACTTGTTGACATGGCGCCTCTCGTGGTAGATGATGAGCAACAGGGAAGGGCGGGCATAGAGCCTCTTGATGGTGAAATGGCAGGTGCAACCACGCATCGACTGTGGGCGTGCGGCGCGGTTCCTCGTGTTAAGCCTGTACTTTCTGCTAGGCAAGATTGTCCCTCCCTCCCCATAATTCTCAGGGCCAAACGAGCACCAATACCTGGAATTAGCTCTAACAGGTCAAGATTGGTTGGCTCCAGGAAGCGGCAGTGAGAAAGAACCATCGAGGAGTCAAAAAGAGTAATGTGCTGAGCAGAGCAGGGCAGACGTACATCCTGTAGAGGAGGTACTCGTCGCTCCGGTACTCCCTGAGGCTGCCCCTCTCACGCTTGCGGCCGCGCTCGATGTGGAAGCGGGTGGGGCACTCGGGGTTGTTGCTCTCGCCGCCGATGAAGGCCTCCATCCGGTTGTAGGGGATGAGGGCAACGTCGTCCCGGTGATGCTCGGAGCTGGCGTACTTGACCCAGGTGAGGTCGGCGGCGGAGAACTCCTCTCCTGGCGGATCCTGCACCGGGAGGTCGCTTATCGACTGCACCACATCCTCCTCCACCACCTCCGTCTCCTGCCCCATCCTCTTTAACTTGGCGCTGAAGAAACAGGGGCGGAACTGGGTTAGGGTTTGGATGCTCAGTTTCCAACAGCGGAAAGGGAACGGAAGGTAGGAGTAGGGGTGCGCGTACCTGGTGGGGGCTCGTCGCCGGCGAAGACCTGGGCGCCTGGCGACTGGCGTAGCGCGGCGGCGGCGGTAGCCCAGTCTGTCGCCGAGAATGGGGAAGAGGAGGGGAACGGGAAGAAGAGAAGGCTTTGCCTGGGCCTGGGCCTGGGCCTGGGACTGGGCCACGAGAAAGATGTTTGGATATGGTCCACGAGAAATTCACGTGGGCCTGGAACAGGCTTAGATGTTTGCATTTGAACACTCCCCTAGTAGTCCTGAACCGATCCCAATAATAATGGGGGCTGTACTAGCAAAATACATTCAATTCAATATTCAATATACTATAAATCCCAATATATAGTTTTGCATGCAACGTGATCTGCTGAGTGATTGCTGATGCGTAGACACCCAGAGGGCCGGCGTGCTACGGAACCCCTGACAAATGGTCATTTTCTTATGAGGTTGGATGGATGGATGGATTGATTCAGACTTCCTGCAATGAGCGTTGCATGCACAGCCAAATCCTAGCTAGGTCATCCCTCCCCTCCACACCACCTCCACGCCCTGCCAAGTCAACCTCATCATCCCAAGCAGCAGGCATGGCCACCACCGCTCGCACCCTCAACTTCTCCTTGGCCGGCGGCGCCCGCCTTCCACCTGCCACGCGCTCCGTCGCCGTCTGCACCCCGCGCGCTCTCGGCCTCATCGTACAACCTTACCGCTTTCAAGTTCAGCCCCATCAAGGAGTCCACGCTACATGACTGACATGATCACCTACGCCGACACCGACGTCGTTCGTCATCGTCGCGCTGGATCTGCGGGCCTTACCTGAGTCGCCATCGTCGAGCAGTCCGTGTCCCCGGCGGCGGCGCGTGGCTGGGCGGGCAGCTGTTCTCGGCCCGCGCACCTACGAGATGGGCGTCGCGTACGACGAGGACGACGACTACGTGGTCATCAAGCACGCGGCGCTCTTCACGTCCACGGTCATAAGCGCGCTCCTGGAGCGGCCCAACGTGAAGCTCTTCAACGCCGTGGCCGTGGAGGACCTGGTCGTCAAGGGAGGCCGCGTCGGCGGCGTGGTCACCAACTGGGCACTGGTCTCCATGAACCACGACACGCAGTCGTGCATGGACCCCAACGTGATGGAGGCCAAGCTGGTGGTGAGCTCCTGCGGCCACGATGGACCCTTCGGAGCAACCGGTGTGAAGAGGCTCCAGGACATTGGCATGATCGACGCCGTGCCCGGGATGAAGGCGCTCGACATGAATACCGCCGAAGACGAGATCGTGCGACTCGCCCGCGAGGTTGTGCCTGGAATGATCGTCACCGGCATGAAGGTCGCCGAGATCGATGGAGCCCCGAGGATGGTAATTCTTTTTTTTTTTCTTCTTCTTCTCTGCTTGCTGTTCAATTCTCGACTGACAACGAGAAATAAATTGTTTTGTTCGTTTTTGTTGTCGGTAGGGCCCGACGTTCGGCGCCATGATGATCTCTGGACAGAAGGCGGCGCACCTTGCGCTCAAGGCGCTGGGGCAGGCCCAACGCCATGGACGGCTCCCTCCAGAGCTTGTCACCGGCGCTGCGCGAGGAGTTCGTGCTCGCCGCCACGTGGAGGCCTGAAGAGAAAGCAGGGGAGCAGTGATCTGAGTCTGTTGTCCGTTGTCGTACTGTCAGGTGAATGCTGCATGCCTGGTGGCACAATGAATAAATAAAACAAAATAAAATTGTGCCATGTTGATGTGGGGTGGTTGATTTGCTTCATAACCTACTTTTTCTTCATCTTTTGGATAACGAAATGAGTGACTAAATTTGAGCCTACCCAATCTAGACCTCCAGAGTACTTGTGGTGCTCTAGATTTGTTCCTCCACTCCACGACTTGGACTTGCAACCAAGCAAAATCCAGACCTCATCACCGGTTAAGCAAAATCCAGACCTCATCACCGGTTAACATATCCATTTTCACTGCCAAACTAGTAATTAAATTAAAATATAGGTGCAAAAAGCACATGCAGACGTGTTTGACTGACCAGGCACACACCATCAGAGCAACAACATGAAACGAGATGCAAAAGTGACCACACACGACACGATCCAGTGGAGGTATATATATATACACAAGCGGGACGCTAGCACAATTATTACTAGGCTAACTAATAGTCCACGATCCATGGCCCGATGGTCACTTCACCACATCAAGCGCCACTCTGGGATGTAGTGTTCGACATCACTGCAGCTTCATCAATCTCGTCGAAGGATTGATCCAAGCCATCCAGGTACACCTTAGCCTGGAGAAAAGGTTGTTATCAGCAAACAATCTCAAGGAAATCAATGTTCTTTACGTACTAGTGCCCTTTTAGGAAATCCAAATAGCCTTCTAGCACGTACCACCGCACAAACTTGATTATACTTCAAATAGATTGCGTCTGTTTTCTTCCTTGAAGCTTCAGCAACCGAATCAGCTTGAGAGCATAATTGATAACCCTGATTGGTAGTATGTCAGAAATTGTGAAAGGGGTACACAGAATAAAGAAAAAAAGATGACACTGCTACCAGCTTTAGAAACGAAGAACTGGATGCATAGCCTATGTTTTCCCTTCTAGATTTATAGAGCCACAGCTACTAATCAGGCTCCAAGGTATCAATCAAATTCAAAGGTAACATGTAAAGCAATAAATGGGATGTGGCAATTCATTCAGTGCAATTTCAAAAGGATTCTAATTTCAACAGCAGAACAATCAGGATAAGTGCATCACCTTTTCAATCTTTTCCTTTATTTTTCTTTCTTTCTCCTCAAGGCACTTGTGCTCCGATTCAACTTCAGCTTTCAATGCAATCATCTTCCGATTGTTCTCTCCAACTCTTTGATCCCTTTCTTTCTCCTTTGCTTTCAGTTTGGCCTCGTTCTCGAGTACTAATTGCAAGATGTTCATGCACAGTAATGTGATGATAACATTTGATAAGAACTGACTTGATAATACTTGAGAAATGCTAAAAACGTACTAACCTTTCAAATGCCATTCAGCAGCTTTATTGCGAAGTGCCTGTATATCCAAATTTTGATCACTGATCTTCTCTTTCTGTGCTTTAACATCTTTCTCAGAAGCTTTAGCAGCGGCGCTCTAGCATGAATAATATATTTGTACAGTCATTGTTATACCAATTTGACTCGAGGGTGCAATCAGCCAAAGGAAAAAAAAAAAGAAAAATCTTGCATGAAGGAAAGCTTGCCGAAATCATACCTTTTCAAGTACAGCAGAAATTTTAGAGAGATGCTTCGCTAGTTTCTCAGAAACCTGCAAAATACATAAATGGAGTATACAAGAATAAGAAATGTCAAGCCTCACAAGAAACAACAATAAACATCAAATGATTGTTGTGATTTGAGCAATTTCCCATTAGCTGTAGTAAGAAAAGAATGATCCAAGGCCATGGGGAGAACTAAATGGCAACTCAAGATTACCAGAAAGAAAACACTGTTCGTAAGCACATAATCTGTAATTTTTACAAGAAATTTATAGCAACAAGTGTAAAATTGTTGCGCCAATCAGCATCATGAAGAGTGCATCATAAAGTGTACCTCAGTATACATCTCAAGAGTATTGGTTTTCTCTTGAACTTTCTGCATTGCCATCTTCTCTAAGTTCTTTAACTCATCACGGACTGCTTTCTTCTCCTCAAGGTTCCTCTTTCATAGAGAAAATAAAATCCATAGTAATTATGGAAGCTAGCACAAGATGTTGATTATCTGATTGAATCTCATAATTCTGATCGAAGCAATTTGACAATGTACGCACATAAAAAAAAATCACTCATAGCATATAAAGAGGCAAGCAGTAATGATTCTGGGGGAAATGGACAGTTCTTTTAAAAAAAAACACACACAATCTTAGATAGAGCACCCAGTTACAGTTGCAATGATATGTTGAGTGAATAATTCATCCATAGTTATGCTGAACTGTGAAGAGATAAAGTCGTTCTGACAGTTGAAATGATGACAGCATACTTGCTAGTCCTAGTTGCATTGAGTAAAACAGTTAGGAAACTATGGCTTGCTGTTCTACCATGGAAAGTAATTCTAGAACCTACAGAGATGCTTGTATGATTGGTTTTCAGCCTTTTTAGCTTAGGCATTACAACACATTCAATTCCTGATGAACTTTATGCCTGTTGCAGTTTAAAACAAACAAACATCCAGCCTACCTGGAGCTTTTCAGGAGAATGAACAATTTTGGCTGATAGCTTTTCCTTTTCTTGCATCACTTTCACCAACTGAAAATCAGCCTCGTTGATCTGCCAGGAAAAAAAAACATAAGCAGCTAATGTATTGTAATATTATGAAGCATTCCTTTGAATAGAGTACAAAAAATCCAGTTTAACTTAATAAGAGCAGTTCTGCTGGTCAATGTTCATATATAACATTCTAATCAGAAGGAAGGAAAAATGCAACACAACAGGAATCAGCACCTTCCTGAGTGTCTCCTCTTTCTTTTCGTCTATTGCTTTTCCTGTTTTGCGCAGCGACAGCTGCTCGCTGTTGTACTGATAAAGTCTCTGCTTGAGGGCATTGACCTCCTCCTCGAGCTGCTGAGCCATGGGTGCCTCCTCCTGCTCCTTAAGCAGATGGTCCTCTTTCGCCTTCCGTAGCTGTATAAGGTGGCAGGGAGAGAAAATCTAAGCATTTCCCCGGGCAGAAAGAAATGTAAAGGAGGATGGGAACGAGACCTCGGCGATCTTAGCACTGAGCTCCGCATGGCGTTCATCGTACGCCCCGTACTCTTGGACGATGGGCTGGAGCAAGGTGATCCTCTCCTCCCTGAAGAGGAGGTAGTTGATGAGGGCGCTGAGGATGTGGGCGACACGGGGCCCGTCGGCGCGGACGAGGTCGCGGAGATTGAGGTCCCGGAACTGGATGGACTGGAGGAAGGCGTTGGCCCTCTTGTAGATCCACGACAAGCGTAGGGCGCGCATGTGGTGCTCCGGGTTGTCGAGCACCTGCAGCTCGTGGAACTGTAGCTGATCGTCGGGCTCGTCTCTGCAACAAGCAAAATGCGCCCCAAAGCAAGCAAACGCAGAGATGAGGCCGGATCCAAGTGAGACGGGGGGGAGCGGCGCGGGCGTACCTGATGTAGGTGGCGAGGAAGCGGGCGAGGACCTCGGCGACGAAGCCGGGCGGAGGGTTTACTAAGTCCTCTTCGCGTAGGTCGTCGCTGGGCGCGATGCCGTAGTTCCGTAGCAAATCCTGGATCTCCGCCGGCTTGAACCGCGGGAAGGAGAAGGAGCTCGCCATCCCCTCCGCTGCGGCCACCACCGGTGAATCGAATCGAAATCGGAAGGGTGGGGTGGGATGCTATGGCGGCGTGTTTTCCCCTTTCCACTCCGGCAGGCGGCGGCGTAGGGATTTTCGTCTTCCCGCCCGTCCTGCGCTGGAGGAAATGGAATTGGATGTGTCTGTCGCTGACAAACTGACCCCACACCACACCACACCACACCACCCCACAATTTGTGAAATAATAGTGATTTTGGCTGATCAATAAATCGGCTAATTTTAACTATTTATTCTGTGAAAAGAAATAAGCCCTACTAAGGCTGATAAGCCAGCTGAAAAGAGCAACGTTATTGTTTATTGTAATCTATTTCTTGCAATTTATCTGAAACCTGTAGATTTATTTATTTGCAATTTATATTTGAATAAGTCGCAGAGTAATCCTAAAGATTATGGATGTGAAAACTATTTGTGTGCTGAAAGCAACCATACACGTGTGGCCATAGACCAAAGTGGATTCACAACAAAAGAGGCTCGAAGCCTCGAATGATAATGGCACCGATCATTTGGTCAAAGATAATTGAAGTTTCAAGGGGAGCAAATATGACTTCTTTTTCTTCTCTGAAGGGTCATATACATTTCTCTCCTCAAATCATAGCTACAGTAGTAATTACTTCCTAAATATTAAATTATAAGTCGTTTGACTTTTTTATCCTAAGTTTGACCGCTCGTCTTATTAAAAAAATTTATGCAAATATAATCAAATTTAAGACATTCTTGAAGAGATTTGATTAATAAAGCAAGCCACAACAAAAAAAATAGTATTTTGTACAAATTTTTAAATAAGATAAGTGGTCAAACTTTATGTAAAAAAATCAAACGACTTACAATTTAGAATGTAAGAAGTACTAGCTTGAGCTAAAAAATTAATGTGATGTTGGCCGTGTAAAATTTCTAACTTTATCTTAATGAAACATGGCTACGCTCTAGAAAAAAAATTTGGTTTGCTAGCTAGCTGGATAACAACTACTACTAGTTAAAGGCTTGGCTAAAAGTTAGACATCATGTGAATTTTTTTTATTTTTAATTTTTTTAAAAAAAATTTATAATTTTAATTTTTTGTTTCGAAAAATGACAGAACTAGTCGTCCACAGTGGGCGTTTTTTAAAAAACGCCTACTGTATGGGCGTTATATATGACGTGGCACAGGGCCGGCAGACGCAGGTGCCGGCTTTTGCGGGCGGCCCCCTGGCGTCCTGCGTGGGCGTTTTTTGGTGGCGAGGGGGCCGCCTGCAAAAGTGCGTGCTGTTTTGCGGGCGGGCCTCGAAGCAGCCAAAAAACGCCCACACAGTGGGCGTTTTTTGGGCTCCGCCTATATATATCCAGCCCCCTCTTCAGATTTTCATTATATTCACTAAATTTTCCAAAAAAAAGAAAGAGGAGAGGAGGGAGGGGAAGGAAGTAAACGGCGAAGCCCTGTCAGTTTGAAACCTCGGCTTTTAGGTAAGTTTCTCATACATTACAAGTCTGTTGCTATGCATTAGTAAAATATAATGTGCACTAGAGTTGTTTAGTTTTTAGTTGACTCTGGGTAGATCTGTGAGTAGTATGTATATTAGATCTATAAATAATGATGTTAGAGCATTGCAGTTCATGTTAGAAATAATGATGTTTCTTCTATGCTTTAAACAATGGATTGCATGATTTGAAATGTGACGAATATCGTATTTTCTCTGAATAGATATATTTAGGGTTTAGGAATAATGATGTTTATGCTATGCTTTAAATAATGGATTGCATGATTTGAAATATGACGAATATCGTATTTTCTCTGAATAGATATGTTTAAGGTTTAGGTTTAGGGTGTAGGGTTTAGGAATAATGATGTTTATGCTATACTTTAAACAATAGATTGCATGATTTGAAATGTGACGAATATCGTATTTTCTCTGAATAGATATGCAAAACTTGTGGAGGACGGAGTTTTGGAAAAAACGAGGTCGCCCTAGAGAATTGTATCCTGACGTGTCTAGCAAGGATGCTCCTGTTCCTCCTGCAGTCCCTGTCCCAAATTGTGACTGTGGAGAACTGGCTGATATTGGCCAATCTCGCCATGAGGACACAGCTGCCCGTTGCTACTACACATGCGGTGGATTCAATGTAAGTAATTGCACCTCTGTCACTGCGTCTTTATTCAATGCTAGTAATTGCAGCTCTTGCATCTCTAACAATGTCGTTAGCAATCATGTTTTATAGGCCCATGAGCGGTGCTTTTTCTTTCAGTGGATTGACGGTCCAGACAAATTTGACCCAAGGTATCTCCAGTTTGACGAATGGTGGAAAGAGAAGCATAATCCACCCGATCAATTCGAGCGGTGGGTGGCACCTCCCCCTGAGCCCCCCCAATGACAGACGAGGAGAAGAAAATAGCCCAATTGAGACGGCTTGAATCTCCGCCTCGTTGCAAATGCGGAGATTATTCTGTAATAAGTTCAGATAGGCCTAACGAGTTCGAATGTCCTAACCCCGCCGGAGTAAGTGCAAATTGTATGCGGTCATGGCTTTCTTAGTATTTGTGCATGTACTAACATTTTACATTGTAGGGTGGGTATACCTTGTTGCGGAAGTGTAACTTCAGGGAGTGGCTGTGGGGTCCAAAGAACAAATGGCCCGAGCCGAAGGTGGACAAAAAGAGAAAAGTGGTTACCCCCAAGCCTCCTGTGTTGTGCAAATGTGGTGTCGAAGCGTAGTATGGCCTACTACCATCGGAGCTTGGAATAGGCTATTGGTGTGGCTATATGGTTGATTACGATAAGGTCCTTTTGTTCCACTTGTTGCTCACTTGATATCCAAACTTTTTGTATTTGCTGACTTTAAATTGTTCCGTTCGATCACAGAGCCTTAGGAAATGCAAGTGGGAGGTTTTTGCCCATGGTGAAGACCGCAGGGAATACATGGATACACTGAAGCAAAAGCAACTAATGGACCTGAATTTCAGGTCTGGTACTCAGCTTGTGGACAACGACATTAAGATGCAGAAGCGAGCGCAGGTTGACTATGCCCGACGATTGTGTGTCTAAACCCCAAGTGCTGCTCGGTGGAAGAAAGACTGTGATGCATGGAAAAAGAAGATAGAAGAGGAAGCATCCTTGCATGCAAGGGAGAAGATGGAGGAGGCCGAAAAGAGGAGTGCTGATGCGAAGATGAAGCAGAAGATGGCGGAGGCGGAGATGCCGATGAACAACGAGGACGAGGAGTATGATGAAGCGTTCACCCAAGCCCTCGATGACTTGGAGGCCGCTTACTACAAAAAAAAGGAAGAAGAGGCCAACGCAGCTGAGCATAGCCGTACCAATGGGTTTGTGGGAGAGGATAGTGGTTCTGAAGATGAAGACTTGCTTCCCGGTTATGTTTCGGATTATTAGGGCCGTTTTGTTAGATGAATTCGGATTAGTAGCTCATCGCCCTAGCGGACCTATAATTTTGGAATGTATTAGTTGTGTTCGAAAGGGTACGAATAAGGAACCGACGGAGATTTCTAGATATAGTACTCAAAAGAATCGTCACAATACGCCAGGGCCCCGACGGGAAACGAAGAATATAACAAAAGGTAAATTTTAACAAAAGGAAAGTGCGTATCATACATCAAGACAGTAATTACATCGTACAGGGTACTACTGTCCCTGAGCCTGTCCCTGCCCCTGCCCCCTACCCCTTTTCGGCCTCCTCGGTCGCACGTGCCCCGACGAGTAGGTGTGGCGATCCGATGGAACACCTCGAGTCGCACGGACGTGCTGCACTGGAGTCATCTGTGATAACTCCTGCGTGTAGGGCGAAGGTGCTCCTGCAAGCTGTAAAGGGCCGATCTCGACCTCCTCGTCGCTGATCGGTGTGTCAGTGGGGGGTCATTAGGTAGTCGGTAGGTCCGCGACGAGGTGCCGGCTCCCTAGGCCGACGTCGAAGCTGCTCCCTACGCGGAGGTACCCACTCCATGGGGCGAAGGCCAGACTCCCCAGGCTGCTCCCTGAGAGGAGGTACCCACTCCATGGGGCGAAGACCAGGCTTCCCAGGCTGCTCCCTGAGCGGAGGAACCCTCACCATGGGCCGACGCGCTGGGTGGAGCATGAGTGAAGTGCCTGGATGCCTCTGCTCCGTGCACCGAGGACCCCGCTCCGGAGGAACGAAGGTACGGCGTAGAGAACGCTGTGAAAGGTGTCGTCGTAAGTCACACAGTCATCCAGATTGGAAAAACATATGTAGACGAGGTGGGGTACACGGAGTTACCTCTGGTCTGGGGTGCAGGAGGACGTGCTGCGGGTGCTTGTGCAGGAATTCGAGGCGCTACGTCGGAGGTCCGACAAGTCAGAGCCCTCAGCACGGATCTAAGCGTCGTACGCATCCGCGTGTACGAGGTGCGCTGCTCGTCCACTGTCAACGCCAAGCCACCCTCCAAGCGGCGGCACACGGAGTCAACCTCCGTGTAAAGTAGTTGCGCACTGTTGACCTAATTTCAGTTTTAAGTTAGATGAAAGATATACGTAATGAACTACTGATATATATGAGAGATTTAAGTACTCACGGCGCGAAAGTAATCCTGATCACGGTGCGCAGGGTAAGTGTCACCCACGGTGGCGACGTGTGGCTGCTGCTCCAGAGGAACGAAGGTGACACGTGTGCGGGTACGAGGCTGGTACCACCGGAGGTAGTTCATGTACGAGTCCTCGGTGTGGGGGCGGTACTCCTCAACGACGTCCTCTATGGCAAGCAACCAGTCATCCACGTATGGCTGCAGACGTGGAACCCATAAGTTACCGCCGACCTGTCCCCTCCGAGTTAGCCTGAACACAAATTCGAGTAAGACATGTCTATTGCGATTAATTTTTCAAAGTCAGTTGTTAGTAGTACTTACCTGTGAGCATCTGCAGGGACGGTACGGATGATAGGGGCGGGGGACGGCTGCATGAGACCGAACTAGCGCAAAACACGCCCTGGGCAGTGCGGTTCGACGAATATGTTGAACACCATCGATCGGAGCGTCAGCCAGAAGGCCTGGTCACGTGTGCACAACGTGGACAGCCCAAGGGGAGCTCGTGCGTGGATAGCCTCTTGGCGGTAAGGCTCCCAGATCACGTCGGTCAGTTGTATCCTGTCGAACTCCAGCATAAACTCATTGTACGACCGCGTGACCTGCACATGTGCCCATCGTCGCTGAAATATAACAATCAATAGGTTAGAAGGTACGATACGAATTAACTATATACGTCAGCTAGGAACACGAACCTGACGACGGCACTAGACTATACCCATGGTGGGGAAGCCCTCGGGCAGATGCTGCAAGTACAGGTCGTCCTCGTAGGCGGTGTGATCCACCACAGGTCGACCAATCGCGAACCGTTCAGCTGCCCATAGCTAGAAGGAGGGGGCAACCAGTGAGGAAAGAACCTGTTTCTATCTTGGTACACGCTTCGCAAAGCCCCCTGTACATCGCCGCCAGTACTGCGGATCCCCAGCTCCACTGTGGCACTGCTCCCTCGTCAGCATCAGCGATCGCGCGCGCGTAGGGGATCATGACCTTGTCGACGGCATGTCCCGCGCTGCTGGTGAACATGACCCAGCCAAAAAGCCACAACAAGTAGGCCTCCAAGCTCCGTCGCACAGAGTACACGTCAGCCTCTGGGTGTAGTTGATCGGACTAAAAAAGATACAGTTAATAAAGTTGAGTAGAACTGCAAATTGATAAAATTCTTTTCAAATAGACCTTACGGTAAACTGCATGAGCCACTGCTGCGACGGGCCCATGGTCGTGTACGGAGGGACGCTGCTCATAGCTGGAAGTGCAGGGTGACGCTGCACGTGGCCGAAGCGGGCCATAATGTCGTCTCGCCAATCATGAAGTCCGTCGACTGGCCCGACGGCATCACCAGCGAGGGGAAGGCCAAGCAAGAATGCAACGTCCTGAAGCGTCGGTGCGACCTCCCCGCACGGCAGGTGGAACGTGTGTGTCTCCGGCCTCCATCGGTCGACCAGGGCTGCTAGAAGAGACCTATCGAAATTCCACCTCCTCGTCTCATCGGCCTCAGCAGCTCGAGCCTCCATAAGGCGACACAACGGGAGGAGGCCTGCCTCACGTAACCTGCACATAAAAATTATATGTTATTAACAAGCCATGTGTACTTAATTGGGAGACCTCGAAGAGTCAACGGATACCTGGAACAGAACCGAGGGTCTACTGAAAGTAGACGTCTGGATGGTCGCGGTCGAAGTACGGGCAGAGTGGTGTTCTGCACCGCAATACGGTACGAACGGTGGTGCAGATCGATCCCTCGATCTAGCAGCTCTGGTGTGTCGTCCGCCATCCCTGCATGACATTATCACAGTTAACACATATGACACATGCAAACAGAAAGCGAAAAAGTATACAACAATAAGTTTAAGGTACAACAAGAAATGATCAAATTTAAAACATAAAGAATGCACGTACAACATGTAACTGAAATATATTCAAATACAAGACAGAGATTAAGAACATCACAGAACATTACATCCGCAAGATAGGTTGAAACAACAAGTTTGTTCACTTCAGTTACAACAAAGCAAAAACCGTACATTACATAATCTTAACCAAGCTTACTACACATCACTACACGACCGAACCACGAGGCACGCGTGCACGCCTTGGCCTGGTGGGCCTAGAAGTTGTCCCTTCCCCTGTTGGCAGGGTACCATCCAATCCGGATCCTGATGGCGGGGCTCCTGCTGTTGTGGGCATGTCTGAGTCCTTTGGGCACTTCTTGTAAGTATGTCCCTCCTTATCGCATTTGTTGCAATGTTTGTACCTTCCACTTGCTTCGGACTCATCCATGGCGTTTCGAATACGTCTTGTCTTTCGACGCCCAGCCTTGTCTCTGATCTAACTTGGGTCCGGAATATAGCTAGGTTGCGGTACTGTACCTGTAAAATTCCCCGCTATGCCAAAACCATAAATTTCATGTGACCATGTATGCAATATGCCTTCCTTGGTGAAATAGGGAGATACAAAAGTACGATCAAGTATTCCACACTCCGAGCTCGCTGCAATAACATGGGAACATGGTTTGTGGTAGAGTCTTGGCTTGTGGCACGTGCATGTGCAATACCCATCCTCCTTAAGGATGCATTCTTGCACAACTCTTGTTCTATATATTTCACGCTTGGCCCTATCAGCACACAAGATTTCAAATCGGTGCTATCTAGTACCTTGAGTTATAACTCTATGCTCCTTTTCCTTCTTATGTTTTTTCTCCAGATAATTTGTCAACATATGTCCGAAGAAAACACCTCGCACTTGCATTGATAGGGCAGCGACTTGGTACCGGTCTCTAAAATATCTGCATGTTCCATGCAAGATGAACTCAACAATGGCAACCAGGGGAAGGTCTCTAACACCACGCATCATCCAGTTGTAAACTTCGGCCAAATTAGTTGTCATAATGCTGAACCGCGCTCCGCCGACATCATGCAGCAAAGACCACTTCTCCTTAGGCTCATTCTCTATCCAGTGCGAAAATTTTCTCACAGCAGATGCCGATCTCCTTCTGATGTTTGGACCATCTGTGGGCAGCGGTCCTAAGGCCTCTGGACCATCCTCACCAACAGGTGCTGATCGGCTTGAGTGCTCTTCCCTTTGCTTCGTTGTGAGCTCGTTCAACCTCCTCCAAAGCTCGTTGAATTTTTTCTCTTGATTCTGTCCGCACAGCCTCTTGAATAGATCCATCAAGCTCTTGTCCTTAAACTGCTTGTAAAAATTAGCACCCATGTGACGCATACACCACCGACTTTGAACATCTGGCCAATCTTTACCATATCCCATCTCTGCATCACCGTTCTTCAGATATTCAATTGCCCGAAGAAGGCCAGCGTTACGGTCATGAATTAGGCATACACCAGGCCTCATACCAACAATGCTAACCTTCACCTGCTTGAGAAACCAGTACTAGCTATCGGTATTCTCGCTCTCCACAAAAGCGAATGCTAGTGGTAGAACTTGATTGTTCCCATCCATGGCAATTGCTGTTAGTATCTGACCTCTGTATTTACCTGTCAGAAATGTCCTGTCAATACAGAGTATTGGACGACAATGCACAAATGCCCTGATGCAAGCACCTAGTGCAAAGAAAGCATGTTGCAAGACCAATACTGCACGGTCATTCTCCATGGTTAGGTATGTTATAAGATCTGTACATGTCCCTGGATTTCTGGCGGCTATGCATTGAAGAAGAGATGGTAAATTATCATATGAGGCTTTGAATATGCCAAATCTTATCTCGATAATCTTCTGTTTTGCCCTCCACGCCTTAGCATATGAAATGGTGTATTTGAATTTATCTTCGATATGCCTTATTATTGACCTTGGCTCGTATTTCAGATTATGCACAACATCTGAATACATCTCTGCAGCAATAAATGCAGATGTCATATTTCTGTGGTACTTCTCTACACCTTCCAAGTGACAGTTGTACTCAGTGACTATTGACACTTTCCAATAATCCTTCCACTTTCCCTTGAATGCATGCACCCTCCACGGACAACCATCGCTAGATCTCATGCACTTAACTTCATATACACACTTTGTGGACTTTGCTACCCATAACTCCCTCTGCAGTGATACAGCCCAATGCTTGACTGCCTCCATCAATTCTTCCTTCTCTGCGTACATCGCTCCCTCGATTACCTCATTCTCCTTATACTCCCATGGAACATGGTATCTCTCTGAAATAGCAAGTCCAGAGAAGTCTTCATTAGACCATTGCCACGGATTCACATTGCATCCTTCCTCATCAGAAGATTCATCACCCTCCACTTCCTCATTCGCCGCATCTTCGTTTTCCATTGCCTGAACAATGGAGTTGATCCTCTCGCCCTCATCTGCCAAGCCTCTCGGCTCACTGGCTTCTCCTTCTCTTTCTGGTTCCCGCACATCCTGTCTCTGTTCTTCTCCTTGCTGAGCATAGTCATTTCCCTCTTCCATTTCAGCATCAGTCCTAACCATGCTTGTACCCTCTACATCTTGCAAGGTTGCATTGTCTTTATCGTGCACCTCCATGAAAATGCTGGGTTCCCAGCCCCGCTGCAATGCATTTTCTACGTACCATTTCTATGTTTTGGTGCAATCTACCAACATCAATTCCCAGAAGCATTCTTCGTTGCCACGGTTGACTACTACATTTACTTTTATTGTGTTAACCTCTGGGTTGATATGAAATGCCCTCATTAACCAGTTACACACTGACCGAAAATTTCTTTCCGCTGGCCTATCTATCCCCTTTAGTGTTGACCCAAATTTAGACAGATCTATACCATACGGGCCATATCTGACAGTGCCACTACCATGGAACAACCGAAACATCACTTTGGTTGACATATCTTTTTAGAGAAAATACGATATTCGTCACATTTCAAATCATGCAATCTATTGTTTAAAGCATAGCATAAACATCATTATTCCTAAACCCTACACCCTAAACCCTAAACCCTAAACATATCTATTCAGAGAAAATACGATATTCGTCATATTTCAAATCATGCAATCCATTGTTTAAAGCATAGCATAAACATCATTATTCCTAAACCCTAAATATATCTATTCAGAGAAAATACGATATTCGTCACATTTCAAATCATGCAATCCATTGTTTAAAGCATAGAAGAAACATCATTATTTCTAACATGAACTGCAATGCTCTAACATCATTATTTATAGATCTAATATACATATTACTCACAGATCTACCCAGAGTCAACTAAAAACTAAACAACTCTAGTGCACATTATATTTTACTAATGCATTGCAACAGACTTGTAATGTATGAGAAACTTACCTAAAAGCCGAGGTCCCAAACTGACAGGGCTTCGCCGTTTACTTCCTTCCCCTCCCTCCTCTCCTCTTTCTTTTTTCTGAAAAATTTAGTGAATATAATGAAAATCTGAAGAGGGGGGCTGGGTATATATAGGCGGAGCCCAAAAAACGCCTACTGTGTGGGCGTTTTTTGGCTGCTCCGAGGCCCGCCTGCAAAACAGCGCGCACTTTTGCAGGCGGCCCCCTCGCCACCAAAAAACGCCCACGCAGTGGGCGTTTTTTGGGCGCCAGAGGGCCGCCCGCAAAAGCCGGCACCGGCGGCGGCCGGCCCTGTGCCACGTCACATATAATGCCCACACAGTGGGCGTTTTTTAAAAAACGCCCACTGTGGGCGACTAGTTCTGTCATATTTCGAAACAAAAAATTAAAATTATAATTTTTTTTAAAAAAATTAAAAATAAAAAAATTCGACGTCATGTTAGATGCATTAGTGCAATTTTGACTTTTAGCTAGCTAATAATTAGCTATTGTCTTTAAACAAGCATATTTTTCCTTCACTATATCATTCTAACACTGGGCTCAACTAATATCCAATAATAGTTAAAAGTTAATATGTTTTTGTCCAAAGGGAGGGACATACCTAGCGCCGTATGCTCCCGCACTGCGGGGTGTGAGGAAGCGAAAATAGCCAGCAGTCTTTCCCACACAAATGTGCAGAGTAGCCGGCAACCTTTCTCACACAAATATGCAGAGGCTGAGACTTAACCCTAAACCTTTTGGTCACAGACGGTAAAGCTCTACCGTTTGCACCAGGGCCGTCCTTCAATGTTTTTGTCCAAAAGGTTAAAAAATAAATATTTAGAGCTATTGAAATGAGAAAATGCTTTTATTCTTCAACTGCGTGATATTCAAGTTTGGATTTGGATCTGAACGATATGATTTTGTATTTTGCATATAAAGAATTTGGTTTATTCATGTTCCTTTTACAATATGGATATAAAACGTGGAAAATGTATTATCATATTCGGTGGTTGGCACATTGGTGCCTACCGAAGAGGTCCATCTCCAATCACAAGTTGTGCTAGAGTTTGACAAAGCTTGACAGCGCGAGGTTCCATGTAGAACGAGGGTGAAGTTGAGACATAAAAAGATAAGAAAAAAATAGAGGGCTAAATGCTCACTTTATAGTTCATGGATAAATTGAGCCCAAAAAGCAAAGTCCAAAGGATTGAATTGGCCACTTTTAATAGTTTAGGATAGGATGAAACTGAGTCCAAAAGTAAATTTGAGGATGGAAAAGGGTATTTTGAAAGCTCCAGCTGAGCCGCCAGAAAAAGTTGGAGGATCAAAATGTATTCCGACTATTTTCTCTGAGGAAAAGAACAATTGGCCACGTTGCATGATGTACAAAGTGCGCAATGGATAGGTCAGACCAAAGTGAACATTGACCAAACGTGGAGAGAAACGGATACTAGAAAACGTGGCTTCATCAAATCGGGTTAGCTATTCACATATAAATATAAAAACAAAATAAAACATACTATGTAGAAGACAATATCATGGCAGCTGCTGCTCATTTAAGGATTACTAGAACCTCATAACAATCCGCTGGCTCAAGAAATGCAAACTTCGTACCAGAATTACCATCGTTTTCATTTCCCATGAACGAATATTCAGATAACAGCTCCCTGGCAATCTTCAGAATGCAGAAATAACTCTGATTCTTGTTCATTTATGGTCGGGCAAGTCCCAATTCTGCCTTATCAAAAAAAAAAAAAAAGTCCCAAATCTGCAACGGTACCCCTGAAGAGAGAAATTGACCATGGAAGTGGAGAACCATGCCGTAACAGAATGCTCCTCCCACTTAGCATCTTTAGATTTGGTCTACTTGACTCACACTCTCCCAGCCAATATAAAACCAGGCTGAACAAAACTTCCTTGACGCCTATCTGATCTGATACTCAGAATCACCAGTCATCTGATGATTCTGTACAAGTCTAGAGTACAAACCTAGACACGAGTCTATCAGCAACTAAGCGGCGCCAAGGGTCACACACTATGAGAATTATGGATCTAATTAATGTGCAACAATCTTTCTGACAAGAAAAAGGAACCATGAAGATAAACAACATGAATGATGAATGCATGTTAAAGGAAACAATACTAGTTATCAGAAAACAAGCTTCACCCATGGGGAAGCAAGGGGGTAAGGTCAAGCACCATGGATGGAAATTAAAATAGGTATTAACAAGGCCAAAAACCCATAGCCTCAAAGTGAACGACCAGCATTAGGTTATCAGGGTAGTTAGCACATTCTGCAGTAGTTTTAAACCTTGCGCATGAGTAGAAAAAGCCTCTGATCCAGCTCAAAGCTAGCAGCAGTGGAAGGGTCACCCCTGAGCAGCATCAGGAGACCATCGAATGATGCATAAATCTCCCTGAAAGTAAAATGAAAAGCACCACATGAGAAAACACAGCTACTTTGGAAAGAACTACTGCCTATGCAAAATAATATTTGATTCTACAAATACAACAATATCAAGGTTCAAACTTTAAACAGATCAATTGAAGCCATTTAAGTTTTTTTTTTTAAAAAAAATCCACTGAAATCATTTTATTCTTGCTTATCAACATTAAGACATTGAAGTGACCTTGACGGAGTTTTATATATCTATATGCAACAGAATATGCAGATAAATCATGAATGATGAGATATTCAAATCAAGCTGTTTTGATGTTCAAAAGTACTTCACAGAATTGCCTTTGCAGAATCAAATTATCTCACAAACAAGATTCATCATATGGGCTTCATCAGGAATATGGTTACGTTTCCTTTAGAAATATGAATAACATTGATTTTATAGTTGATGTGTTCACTTTGACGAGGTCAAACAATGTTGAAGTCATTTTATTCTTAATTCACAAGTCAATAGTGGATTCTTGAGCTGTCATATGTACCGGAAGAGCTCAACAATAGGATACAAATCTTATTACACAATATGTAATAGCATCACAACAAGTTAATCGAATACTCCCATAGTTTCATGCTAACGAATAAGTTCTAGACTCTGGTGTATAAAAAAGTGCAAATTGCTACACTGTTAATAGCTTTCAGTTCAGGGAAAACCGGAAAACCGTACACTTTAGCATTTTGGGTGGAGGTGTCTTCTGAGATTTTGTAAAGCTTCCCATGCATGAAGTACTCATAATTGTCTGCCAGAGTTTTTCTACCAGCCTGAAAAATGGTTAGTTTATGTTATTTTTATCTTATCTACATACTTCATCACATTGGTGATATCATTTGAACCCAAGACACTGTTATTTGGATGCTGTATTGCATCAGTGATTATATCATTAAAATTCAAGTTGCATGATGCTAATTCAACAAAATGGCTAAGTCATTCACCTGTGTGAGTGCCATCCAAATTCAGAGTAGGCGCTAAAACCATGTTAAATTTCTCACCAGGACGCACAGGATACACATCCGTAGCAACATCCAGCTGCATATACATGCCTAACTGCTCGCTGTGAGCTTCAACACGAGAAACTGTACACGTGCAAGGGAATAACAGAACATGAGGTCATACTAGAACAAGGCTGGCACTCAATAGTTAGTTAACTATAGAATATCGATACTAGTGTGTGGATAGATGAGTAACACAGTATACAGTGGAATATTTCAAGATATAAGAACCTTCAGATAAATGTTAATACACAAGTACTAGAGATAGCAGACAACTTGATATTTTCAGTATATAAAATTAGATATGAAGCGTGTTGTTTGAGCTAAGTGAAGAAAAGGAAATTATTTATCCCACAAAAAGGAATGTATTTACCAGTTATTAAAATTAGATGAGACAAATACTCTTAAAATCTAACAGCATGAGCATGGATTGGCAGCTCTAATAACACAACAAGCACATGGCACATCGAAATATCATGAGAACAGCTTATAGGTATCAAAGGAAATGACCCACTCTCTGATTTTAACACAACTCCATTGCTAATTGCTCATATGCTTTAGATGGCACCACCACTAATCCTATCAAATAGTGAAATCGTCCTAAACCATGAGAACAGCTAAGCTAACAATGTCATGAACATCAAATGGCGAAACCGTACTAAACCATGGGCAAATCTGATATGAGCAAGGCAAACTGAACCAAGAAAACATCAGTTCTAATTGCCATTACACTATTATTACTACAGTCCTCGAAGTCAGAAATTACCTTTGTCAAACTTTTGCCATCAGGATCTAGCCTGGAAACGATGAAGGTGTCCTCGAAGAGATGCTCAGACATCTTTCCTGTATATAATAATAATAACTACATAAACCCTCAGCTATCTCTAGAGTAAACCAACAAAATCGAAAGTAATAAGACGGAAAAGCAAACTCTGAGTTACTAATCGCGCATAATCGAAACTTCAAACGGAATAGTGCCCCACAGCAAGAAAAGCAGACGACCTTGAATCCGCTACCACCTACCAGGTTACCCCCAACACACAGAGTGACACCCTGCGCTCTCAATGCAAGCAGCGAAGGCCGGAGGAGGCGGCCTGCGGAGTCGACGAGTGGGGGCGTGGAGATAGCTTACCGTGGAAGCGCGGCGGCGAGGCGACACTTCCAGGCCCTACGGAGCTAGGAGGAGCAGGCGCCGGCGGCGACTGGAGACTGGAGACAGGGCCCAGGGGAGAGTGAAGGCGGCGTAGAGTAGGCGACTAGGCGTAGCAATCGCAGGGAATGGACCTTTTCCTTTCCTCTCTCCTCCAGCGAAAGCAGACAGAACGAGAGGCCCAGCCCAGTCAAATTTCGGCCCGTCGGTCGAAGCGGCCCATCGCTGACGCCCCCTCCTTCCGCATTACGGTATTTATCACCAGGCGACCGTGGCGTCCTTCCGGCTCTTCTCCTTCACACCCGGCGACCCTCGTCCCTCCTCATTAATCCCCCGCCCCGTCCACCTGTCCCATCCAGGCAAACCCTAACCCTGGCGGGTCCCTCTCCCTCCGGCTCCCTCTTCCGCTGGTGCCTCGGCGGCATGCCCGCCTTTCCCTTTGCCTCCGGCCCCGCCCCCGGCTCCGCCTCCGCTCGGGACGCGGGTGCCGTTGCGGGGGTGTTAAAACACTTGGAGGAGATCAATGCGTACTGCGGCTCCATCTCCGCCGAGCAGGAGGCGATCCTCGCCAACGCCCAGTTCATCGGCGGCGAGGACGAGGAGGAGGAGGAGGAGGTCGAGGTGTTCAGCACACCGCCTCTCACGCAACAGGACCTGCAGGGGCAGGGCCAAAGCCAGCGAGGCCCGGCGGGAGAGGTGGAGGAGGAGGGCATCACCATGTGCACCATGCCATTCACCCAGACCCCGCCTTCCGCTTCCCCTCCTTGCGCTTCCTCTAGTTCCACGGATAGTCGGGAGCGGAAGGGGCGGAAGCCGCCGAAGATACCGAAGATTAGTGAGTGCACGAGGAAGGTGAGAGCCGGCACCAAGATCTGGCCTCCGACTCCGACCACGCCGACGCCGACGCCGACTCCGACGCCGACTCCGGCTCCGACGCCAACCACTACTGCTCCGGCTCCTGCTCCGACGCCGACCACTCCTGCTCCGGCTCCGGCTCCGGCTCGGGCTCCAAGCCCCGGCCCAGAACACGACCCTCTCGTCAGGATGGTTCTGATGATCCCCACCAAGCCTCTTCCAACCACCGGTCATCAGAATCTCCTCGAGCTTTCTCGCCGCCTCGGCATCCTCTGAGTTGCCTATGTCATGCTGACTGAGTAATTAGCCCCTTCTGTTCTGCCAATCAATCCATCCATCCATTTCTTATGCTAGTATTGTGTGATTGGTTTTCATGCATTGCATTGTCCAAGAACTACACATGACTATGTTCTCGGTTAATGTTGCAAGTCATTGTATTTTGAGCATGTGGAAGTTACTATGCCTTGTTCGGTTGGCACAAGAGCACTAGCTAGCCACGAACATTTTATCGTTCATTCACTGATTCAGTTTGATGTTAGTGGCAGAGTAACCTGAAATCTTAGTGTTTTGAGTTTTGGAATTCAGTACATACATTCGTTTCTGGTTTGCCCTCTTGGCCCCAAACCCACAAGTCTGGAACTAGTACCAACTACCAATGCTAGAAAGCTAGGTGTGGCCTTGCCACGTCCCAGTATTCGCAGCAGGGCCAGTGCGCCTGTAATTGTGTATGGTGCTTGCCTCACCTTTCTAGGTGTGAAGTTGAAACAATGTTTTGTATGGTGAGAAGTTGAAACAATATTTTGGGTGCATATAAATGTAAACATATGTATGCGATTGTTTTGTTTGCTGTTTGCTGGTCTCTCTTGAAAGCTTCTGTTTGCTCTGAAGGAAAACGGGTGATGTCTTCTGCGGAGATTGTATGCATGATGTGTTTTTTTCTCTCATTTCCCAGGGCTCCAAAACGAGGACCTCATCCCATAAATGGAGCAAGGTTTGGGAATTTTGAAGACCAATGCTCTCTATTCCCATTAACAAGCGCAAGCAAGCAAGGAGCAGCCAATGGTCAAGGACAAAGACCTTTGTTCGAGCTGGGTTCTGAAGGATCTGAGAATAGCCTTAGTGCTGTAACCTGCTTTGCTTTTGTAGTGTCTGCGCTTGTTAATGCTGGTGCTATGTACAGTGAGAATGGTATGTTAGCTCTTTTGGTCACCTTGCTCTTGATCCCTGGGTGATTGGAGTAATGGCTGTGAACTCTTGATTCCTGATTAATGGCCTTTGTAGTGTCTGTGCTTGTTAATGCTGGTGCTATTTAAGCTGAATGGTATGTTAGCTATTTTGGCCACCTTGCTCTTGATCCCTGGGTGATTGGAGTAATGGCTGTAAACTCTGTAATTTCGTTGCTTCCAAGTAATGAAATTTGGGTTTCCCCGTAGTGTTAAAAACACTGTGTTCTTTTTTGAAGATATAGCTTAGATGAGTAGTCTCTTTCTGCTCTGTTTAAATTGTCCAACACACTGTTGATCCCTGCTTAATTTTCCCTGTCCTCGTGATCAAGAAAAGTTCTCTGATGATCGAATTTGTCTTGTCCTTCCAGATTCTTGATAAGCAGCAGACATATGCAAAAGTGGAGTAGTGCATTGAACTGTGCCAGTGTTTTCCCGCTAAAACATGTTGATTAGTTAATATTCAACTTATTGCTACTGGTGCAAACAAGCTAATGAGACAATACTCCAAAATAGTACTTGACAAGTCTGGGCGATCTTGATAACGTGCATAAGCAACATGTCCGGACTACAGATCATGTTTTTGTCTTATATAAACTATAAACATCATGCTCTGCAGGATGATGATTTGGTGAGATAGTCAAAATGCTTCGAGAGATCTATCTATCGGTGGCTAGTTATTGTAATTTACACCAAAATACTCTTAACTAGAATTCCAGGCTTCCAGCATTAGTAGATAGTTTTTATTAGTAGACTGGATAAGGGCTCTAGTGTATAACATTGTTATACTATGTCTTTTTCAGCAGAAAGTCCAGGTTACCTTATTTGAGGATAGTAACTCAGCTCTTCAATTTGTGAAATTTTCTCGTAAAAGCTTCCTGGAATAAGAAGAGAAGAAACCAAGACTGCCACAAATAGATACTTAGATTATATTATAATAATATTTTGAAACATGTTCTTAGGTTATAAATACTTTGAAAGATTCTAGTAGCCTTTGCTACCACTGTATTCCAAATCATACTACCTACTCCTGTGACAGAACCGACCAATTTATTAGAGCACAAGCACATAATTCGCCACTAATTCAGCAAATCATATGATTGAGACCTAATAAACCCGGTAGTCCGTGAAATCTCGAAGGATTTCAAACTTTTGCGGCACGACCAAGATCGTAATAGTTTAGCGATTCCATTCACAAGTACACAGTTCGCACATAGTTTAAAACATCATCGGAGTACGAAATAGAGTTATTACAAACCAGTTTAAAGACTCAAAGTAGCGGAAGCGATTTAAATTCAAATATCACACACACACATTTGAAATACAGTGCCAGGTCCTTGGTCCACATCCAGCAAAAGCATCAAGTCGAGAAGAGTGACCATGCCCAAGGTCTAATCATCTCCCAAGGCGGGATAAAAACAGTTCTGACAATAGCCATAAAGCATCTCACCATCTGCAAAAACATGAGAAATAAAACCCTGAGTACGAGGATGTACTCAGCTAGACTTACCCGTCATAAACTAAAATAAAGTGACTCCAAGGAGTATGCAAGGCTGTATAAGAGGGATAGCTGACTCATTTGAATTGCGGAAAAGCTTACATTAAGAAACAATTAATAAGAACCTTCTAGCAATGTATTTTAATCTGATTAACCTTATCATGCTACATTAGCACCTGTACTAAACAAGCATAGTAATAATTATTCAACAGCAAGTAACCATTTTCCGGTTGAGTATCTTTCAGTCTCAACAGCTCAACCATCTCATCTCTTGTTCAAATTCTTACTACGATGCCGCTGCTCAAGTCAAGTGTTCACTGTCCAGGAACGATGGCGATTATAATCGATTACTAACCAGCTGGCGGGTACTCCTCACACAAACCACACTCACCAGCCACGGTGAGCTACAGGTCACCGACATCCAATTCAGGAAAAACGCGAGATCAACAGGTACCATCACATCCGGGCACCGTCCGGCTGCCAGCAGGGCGCACCATGCTATATTCAGGTCTTACAACCGCGTAACCCGTGGTCCTCCATCTTCACCAATGCGATGCGTACAGCAGGTCGACTCCCGGCCCAAATCAAAATTAGGCTTCGCGGTCGGAACGACTTATCCTTCCAGCTAAATGTGAGGCATAAATTCAATATGACTTGAGGACGTACAACGGACGGGGTCCTAGTTCGACACAGACGGGATAAACCACATTGAACCTCCAGTTCATTCTCAACTCCAATCCTGCCCGGTCTCGATTTATTATCTCCACATGGTTATCCAAGATAACAATGTATTCAACAATTCCGAGTTACCACCTATAACTCGCGGATGACAGGAAATCACCCGACTTCTGCCGATCTAGTTAAGCAGGGCTAAGCAAATAATCGTACCTGAATCTAACAGGGTTGAAGTATAACAGTGGTAAGGAATATAAGTAATGCAGCAACGGTATAAAACAACGCCTATAACTTAATGCAGCAAACAAGTAAAGGACTCAAGTTAGATATTTTGCAAACCACAGGGAGAATGCTCCGGGGCTTGCCTTTCAGGAAAGCGCTTGGCTGGTGGTCGGGACACTCCAGAAGATCAGCTTCGGGATCCTCTTCTGCTGCTGCTTCCCGAACCAAAGCTTCCTGTTGGCCTTCCTCTCCTGGTGCTCCGGGAACTACCGTCTCAAGCTCTGACGATCCTGTATGATGCATAGTGCGTATGAATACCGTGCATACATATAAATGCAATGCTGATGGGGATGGTAAATGAATGCTCAGCTTAAGATGAATGATATGATATTTAAAAACATGTATGATAAGCACATGTCATCTGTATTCTCTTCTACCGATAAATCTCTAAATAGGCCTCGCATTAAAATTTACTCGCACACTATAAGAAATTATAAACAACCATTGTTTTGCACTCTATACTCTACTGAACCACAACCAATAGAAGATCATACATATCATGAATAGCATAAAAAGCATTTTTACACACATGAAATGATAACTCTAAAGCATTATTTATAAACGAAAGAAATCAGGGTATAACTACAACATGACTTTAGACTACTCAGAAAATTTTGTAAAAATTACAAAAGCTTAATCATATCAAATAAAGACTACCATAAAAATTTCAAGTCAAAACAGTAAGTACTTTATCCTGCACAAAAATGACAAGGCAGCACAATTCCAGGGGCATAAAATACTTTGTACATAAAAGTATATCAAACAACAGATCTCAGAACATAATTAGCTCTAGATTGACATAAAAACACTCTCCAAAAAGTTTCATGCACAAATTCCTTATACATTACTTATTATGAATTATTTATCCTCACATGAAAATAGGCACCATAACTAGACATAGCAAAATTTACACATGACATAACCTCATAACATTTTTCACAGATAGAGCATGACATAAGAAGACTAACAAACTTGGTCTCATATTTTTCTGAGCAACAGAGAATTAGTTATGCATTTCCTAAGATAAATACAATTAATAGAGATAAATAAAGCTATACAGAAAAGTTTCACAAATTTCATATTTCATATTTTTCATGCATAGATCATCTCATAAGAAAAATACTGCAAGTTGAACCAACTCATTTGGATGAAAAATGAGCAAGTTATGAATTTTCAAAGCTTTAAACAAAATCTAAAATCTATTCTGGAAAAGAAAAAGGAAAAGCACTTTACACCGGGGACCCTGACATTTCTAGAAACTAACCAAGCCCTATTACTGTAAATCTCTGTGTCTGGCAACTTTACACCGAGAACCTTAGGGTTTCCTAAATTCTAACCCGATGGTCCTCGCCGGCGGTGAGGCTCGGCCGGCCGTCCCGGCGGCGCTCCGGCGTCACCAACCGGCGGAGAAGAGAGAGGAGAGCAGCGCGCATCTATCGAGGGTACTCAAGATGGGAGGGAGCGGCTGGAGTCGGAGCACGAGCACGGTGGAGCGGCGGCACTCCGCGCGGCGGCCCGACGGAAATCCGACCCCAAGAAACCCTAATCGATGCCATTGACCATCGTCCTAGCAGCTATCCACTACGACGCGTCTGATTAGCACCCTAATGGCGAGGGAGGATGGCCAGAGCGGCGGGACCACGGTGAAGCCGAGGTGCGGCAATGGCGGCCGGGGAGAAAATGGAGCGATTCGGGTATACCTCGACGTAACCGGCCGAGACGAGGGTAGAGGAAGGTGGAGCGGACTCGGGCGCACTCGATTGCGGGGTTCAGCGGGTGAATGCGTGGCTGACGGCGGCGAATTTTGGAACGGCGGCGAGACGAGCTCGGGCGACGCGGCGGCGAGCAGAGAAGAAATGAGAGGGGACGAGGGAGAGAGTGAGGGCTCGGGCGAGTGAAGGAGTGGGCGCGTTCGGACGACGCCCCACGCGGCCAAAACAGCCCGGCCTCGGCAGACCCCGAGCGCCACGCGGCCGACGCATGCTGCCGCGGGCGGCCACGGCGCTTTCCTGGTCGGGGATTTCCCTGACGGCCAGGAAACAACCGTCACCGAAAAGCTGTTTTCATGAATATAAAACAAACTTTGCTGCTTAATAACTCCTAAACTAGGCCGAATCAGCAAAAACTCAAAATAGATGAAATGTAGCTTTTGAAGAGTAGAACATTTCATCTTAAAGAAGTTTTACCAGATTCTGCCTAGATTTTGAAATACAAAAATCCAAAGAAAATACCTTTGAAAAAATTCCCAAAATAGAAAATCAGCCCCCAATTCTGCCCTTTTTCAACATTTTTGAATACCTTCCAAGCATTTTCATGAAAAGTGGTAAAAACAACTTTTGTTCCTTATAAAATTCTCTACAAACTTCATTTAGGGTGCATACACATGCAAGCACTCTAGCTACCACTTCCAATTCAGTCAAACAAAACTACTTTAATGGTCCACCTTGGTCAACCATGACAACAAAGCTTAATTAGCCAAAACCATGAACATAAACCTAGGTTCATTTGGTGTCCTAATCATGTCTAGGTTACCTTAGGGGTCATCAAACACCAAACACTCATACCACATATTCAATTTATGTGAAAGGCAAGCAAAATTCGAATAATCAAGCATGATACATGAAATGACAATCACTCTTTTCATTAATGCTATGCATAATGATGCTTATGCTTAAGAATGCAAATGATTATGCTTGCTTAACACCAGGGTGTTACAACTCCCTCTGTCCCAAAAAGGATGACATTATGGGAAGCGTGCCAGTCAAATTTTCTCAATTTTGACTAGGTTTGTACAAAATACGTGTAACATTTATATCTCTAAATAAATTTATTAAAAAACTAGACTTAAAGATCTTTCCGATAATACTAATTACTTAGCATAAATATTTATATATTTTAATATATAATTACCGATAGTTTAAAAATATTAATTTCTTGAAAAACGAGAATAACATTTATTTTGAGACGGAGGTAGTATAGTATAATGTTTACGAAGACCAGATTTTTTTTATGAAGGGTTAAAAAGGTGATACAAAGAACCAAGAATTATTATATACAATTAGATTAGTAAGCTGGGATCATGGAACATCAGCGTCGTACTATCATTGCGTTGCAATCGCAGAAATCTTTTCCTTTCCACTCTTTTTCCTTTTTTGAGGGGATTTCCTTTCGTCTTCCTCCTCTACATCAAATGCAGACAGAACGAGAGGCCCAGCCCAGTAATTTTCGGCCCGTCTCCCATGCGCCCATCTCCCACGCCCCTGTTTTCCAACTTCGCGCTACCCGAGGGGTCCTTCCGCTGTTCCGCAGGAGGATTTATTACCCCAGGGGACGGAAGCCTTCTCCCTCGGACCCGGCGACCTTCCTCCCTCCTCAATCCCACCGTTCCCTCTCTCCGCTTCCAAAACTTTCGTCTTTGGTGCCTCGGCGGCATGGGCGCCTGTCTCTCCGGCTCACGCTCCGCCTCCGCTCGAGTCACCGATGCCGGTGCGACGAGCGTATTAAGATACTGCGGCCACATCTCCGCCAGCTCCCACTTCATCGGCGGCGAGGAGGAGGATGAGGGGGAGGAGGCCGAAGTGGTCATCACGACGCCTCCCATAAGTAATACTCCTTTTCTATCAATTTTGGGCAAATTCCTGTCTTGGATGAAGTACAGTCTACTGCATGCGGTTTTGGGCTTTTGGCAGCGGTTTGCTGGTCTCTCTGAAGTGATGTCTGTTTGATTTGAAGAAAAAGAGTGATGTCTCTTACTGAGAGTGTATGCCTGATGTGTTCTTTCCTCTTATATTTGATTCACAGGGCTCCAAAACGAGGACCTCGCCCCACAAGTGGAGCAAGTAGGCAAGGGCAAGCCAATGATCTAGGACAAAGGCCCTTTGTTCGAGCTGGATTCCGAAGGGTCTGAGAGTAGCCTGAGTGCTGTAATCTGCTTTGCTTTTGTAGTCAGTGTCTGCCCTTGTTAATGCTCTTTTGGTCGCCTTGCTCCCCTGGGTGATTGGAGAAATGACTGTAAACTCTGTAATTTCGTTGCTGCCAAGTAATGAAATTTGACTAGTCTCTCTTGCGGTCGATTAAATTGCGCAGTGCACTATTGATCCGCCTAATTTCCCCTGTCCTAATGATCAAGAAATTTCAGATTGTTATGTTACAAGATAAGTTCTCTGATGATCGAATTTGTGTCTGGCCCTTCCATAAGCAGCAGGCAGACAGGCAAGTGTAGTGGTGCATCGAACTGTGTCAGTGCTTTTCGGATGAAACAAGATATTGCTGCTTTTGTTGCTGTCGTTGGTGTTGTTGTTTTGAAACTCAGAGATATTTGCTTCCGGTGCAAACAAAACTAGCTAACTATGACACATACTCCAAAATAGCATTGCTTGACAAGTCTAGGCGATCTTGATCCTGCATATATGTAAGGATCATGTTCAGACTCCAGAGCACTGATTTGGTAAGATAGTCAAAATGCTTCCTATGTACGCTAGCTGTTATAATGTATCCGTAGACTGGATAGCAGTTCCTGAGCTCTTATTCAGTCTTGAACTATCAGATTCTATGATGATATTATTGTACTATGTCTTTTTCAGCAAAAGTGCAAGGACTGTTTCCTTAATTAGAAGATTGTAGCTCAAAAGGGTAGCTCTTCAGTTTGTGAAATTATTCCACTAAGGGCTCATTTGGGACATAGGAACGGAGAAGGGTAGGAATAGGAGAAACAAAGGAAAACTAGAGGAATACAAGTAGAAAACGGAGGAATTTTAGAAACGTAGGAATCATCTTGTAGGTGGGTGTTTGGATGAACCAGGTAGGAAAGTATAGGAAACAAACAGTGCGTCGGTTCATTATTGCTCAAAAGAAAGTGCGTCGGTTCGTTGAGAAAAAAAAAGTATAGGAAACAACCGCGCGATTAGGAGCTTGATTTGCCTCGGTCCTGTGCGACAGGAAGAAAAGAAAGATGTCGGACTGGATGTTTCTTTCCTGTACTCTTCCCGTGAAATCAGCCCTGTAGGAAACTTTTCTCTATTTTTCCTATGCGCGATTCCTACAATGCAATGGGTGAACAGTGCCTTTTCCTGTAGGAAGCCGAATCCTCTGTTTTTCCTTAAAAAAATACTGCTGTGTTTAGTACCGCGAATTTTAAAAAGAAATATCATCTCGTGTCACCTTAGCGCACTGCAGCATTTCGTTTGTATTTGGTAAAAATTATCCAAGCTTTGAGTAATTAGACTCAAAATATTCGTTTCGTAAAGTATAACAAAACCGTGTAATTAGTTTTTGATTTTATCTATATTTAATACTCTATGTATGTGTCGATATTTTAATATGACGAGTGATAGAAATTCTATATAGTAAATTTTAAGATAATTTCTAGATAACTAAACCCAGCCTACGAACCAAACGAGCCCTGAAGTCTCCTCGTACAGGATCGCTCCCGCCGGCATTAATGGCGCGGCGAGGGGGCCGTCGCTGAGGCCAGACTGGCTCGGCGTTGGCTGCGTCGAGCGGGATCCCGGACGTCACGTCGCCGCGTCCTCGGGAGCCTCAGAGCCATCGACTGTTGCGCTGGCTGTGGCTGACGTTTCGACTTTTCGCCAGCTTTGCTTGCTGCAGGGAGCCACGCCTGGCCCGCTCTGGCGTGCGTCGGGGAGGACCGGAGGAAGATCCCATGCTCGGCTGACTTCGAGTGGCTCGGGGCCAGTCAGGAGTTGCTTCCGCGGACTGGTGGCTAAGTTGCGTCGTAGCCGAACTGGTTGGGCCTCCCTCCCGCGGCCTCTCTATCGGGTGACGAGGGCCGAGGCATTGGATTCAAGTTCAGAATGGCGTCTGCTGGCAGCGCATGCTCACACGTGGAAGATCACAAGTATGCTGGCAACACCACCATTTTCAGGTTTAATGAAAAGGGAAACGTGCTTGGTCATTGGTCCGTCTGCTGGGAACTGCTGATGCTTGATATGGGTTTTGTGACTACCATCAATGGCGTACAGTTGTTTGCTACTTGCTCGAACTTGACTACCAGTAAGGCTCGTCCATATCCAGGAGGTGAAAGTATAGTCTATTTTCATGATCCATTGTTGCTTGGTGCCAATTGTCGATACCCTGGAAACGGGTACCCCAAACTCCTGGTTTACCGAACCAAACCCCGCAAAATCAGCAACTCGACCCCTCCGGTAACCTCCCGCGCTAACGTACGAAGGCCCGCAGACTGAGACATATCGGGTTGACCCACGAACGGACAACGACGGCCCAAAGCCAAAGCCCGCTCGAGAGGCTACCGAACGGACTAGTGCTGTACACTCGAGATCCTACCGAACGGACTAGTACTGTACACTCGAGATGCTACCGAACGGACTAGTACTGTACACTCGAGAGGCTACCGAACGGACTGGTACTGTACACGGGAGGTTACAACTCGGGCGACCCCTCGAGGATGGAACTCCGTCCGGCGAACGAGCCACCCCTCGAGGACGGAACTCCGCCCAGCAAACGAGCCAGCCCTCGAGGACGGAACTTCGCCCGGACGAATGGGCGGTCCTCGAGGACGGCGCACCCCTCGGCCACCGATTCTCCCGTACGGATCCAGGCGCATTTAATGCAATCTACCTACCCCCGCCTAACCGTATGACCACAGTTACGGTAATAGTTGCAGACGTGGCAGTCAAATCTGCTTTTACCGCCCATGCCCCGTGAAAGGATCAAGATGCCCAAGAGGGGGGTGAATTGGGCTAATTCTAAAATTTCTTGCGGAATTAAAACCTATTAGCCCATTTCACCCTATGTGCCTATGTGTGTTTCTAAGGATTCTATCGAGAAAAGTTTTGCACCCTAGTTCCAATCCTAATCTAGCATGGCAAGTCTAAGAATGTAAATTGCGGACAAGTAAATGCTAGAAAGTAAATGCGGAGAGTAAAGGAGCAAGGAACACGGCGATGTTTTTCCGAGGTATCGGAGAGTCGCCACTCTCCACTAGTCCTCGTTGGAGCACCCGCGCAAGGGTATAGCTCCCCCTTGATCCGCGCAAGGACCAAGTGCTCTTCCGGGCTGATTCTTCGACACTCCGTCGCGGTGAATCGCCGAAACCG
>CM041628.1:9685760-9697467 GCA_023333625.1 Bothriochloa decipiens | reverse complement strand
ATTGTCATCAATCATCGAAACCACATTAAGGGGCCTAGATGCTTTCACCCCGGAATTCTACGGATCGTACCACGCTGTAGCACCATACCGAGCACTGTGCCACGTCCAGCACCACCTCGAGACGTATAAACCAGCATGTTTCCCGCATTTTTCGGGATTCGGCCTTATCCGGTGAGGTTCGACCTCCTCGGCACGACCCCCCTCGACTCCAGCCAAGACCCTCGACCGTCGCCCCTCGACTTCATCAACAAACCCTCGAGCGGAACCTCAGCAACTCCCGACGCAACGGCTGCAGGACCTCCCATACCGACGTACATCACTACAGCGGCACCGACGTGATCGGCCTCAACGTCATACATCATCCGCCATGCGAACTCGAATCACATGTACCCCTGTGCCCCTCCTTCGTCTATAAAAGGAGGCGCCAGGATGTTAGAAAAGAGGACTCGGACCCGAACAGGAGGATCTAGAGCATAGCTAAGGCTGTAGATCACAGAACGACACCGTGAGCTTGTGTAAGGTCGAGAGCTAGGCGTCCGACCGCCAAAGCCCCTCCTCATGCTCCTCACATCTGCTTGTATTTTCCCCTGTACTAGCACTTCGGTGCAAGATAACACGAACTATCCTCCCCCCGCTGGACGTAGGGCCTTCTTTGCCCGAACCAGGATAAATCATTGTGTCCTTCTTGCATCACCCACCGGATTAGGGAGCACGCGATTACAATATTACTCGTTGGTGTTAACCCCTCGAGGGTCAAAACACTGACAGTTGGCGCGCCAGGTAGGGGAGCCGCGTGTCACTAACGATTTCCCGCCATTTTTCCGGATGGGCGACTTTGTTTCACCACTTCCGCACGCTACGGTGATCTGGTTTGGGAGCCTGGAGTTCATGACCCTCGGCCAGGGATACGACATGACCCTGCTCTCAATCAGTGACCCGAACGGAGGTCGTGGTACGCCCCCACGCTCTCGGGGGGCCGCTCACCAGTCTCACAACCTTGCTTCCACAGCCAGAAGGAGGCACGGTCGGCACCGTCATCGCCACCGCAACCCCGACTTCACTTTCGCAGTGCGCTCGTCGAGGAAGCGCGACGAAGCCCCCGCTCGATTGAGCCCGCTCCCGCATGAGCTGATCGAGCGTCGTCGGCGGCCTTCGTTCGAATTCAACAATCCCACGACGACGATCTCGACAGCGACCCCAACACGAGCACATTGGAGGACCGCCCAGGCGCCCTTCTCCGTGCAATGACGGACGTGGGAACTGTTACACCAGCCTCCGAGGGCTCGGCCTTCACGAGAGCGCCCGGCCCCCGGAGGTACACCGTTGGCACCCTCCGACGGCAGCTGCAGGAGGAGGCGCGAGGGCAATTCCTCGACTTCTACTGCGGCGACCCCGACTCTGACTCTGATCATTGGGATCCTACCCGCGAGTGCCTCCACATCGATGGTGGTGTCGACTCCGATCAGGAAACCGTTGATCTGGCGGCAGCGGCAGCCACCGCCGTTGCGGGGGGTGCTCCCCCAGAGCAGAGGACCAACAACCAGACGCGCCCTGAGAAGCGTGCCCCCGTCCTGGCGAGCAGGACGCACAGCTGGCACAGATTCGGGAGTTGCAGGTGAAGCTCGCCGACGAGCAGGAACGCTTGCGCCTACTCGAGCTGACCCTCGAGCAAGAGCGGCGACCACCGGGCGATAGGGCCCGAGCCAGGGCCCGAGAAGTCAACCGGCAGATCATCGAGGCAGGAGCCCCCAAGCAACCCGCCAACCGTTATCCCCGAGCAAGCCAGAGCATTGTTGCGGCGGCTATGCTCCTTCGCAATATGCCCGCACCATCCAATTCGCAAGCTCGGCGGATACAACGTGAGGTCAAGGATCTCCTCCAAGTTGCTGCTGTCTAGCAAGCCGAGAGCTCACCCTTGAGGCATCGAGGGGCTGCCTCCGAACCTCAGGTCGAGCCCTCCCGGCCCGAAAGGGAGGGCTCGGTTGACCAGGGGGCGGCCCCCCGATAGAACAGGAAACCGGCCCGAGAACGTATCAACGACGCCCGCGCTCCCCGTGACACGCGCCTCGACATTGTCAAGAACCGTTGACGCAAGCATGGGGATGCCGAGGCTCGAGGGTACAGCGCCCATCGCGGAGGGCATTACGACAGCGATGAGGATCGACAGGCCCCGGAGCCACCGGGCCCCCCGAGTCTTCAGCAGGGCGATCTGCTGTGCCCAGCTGCCCGACAAGTTTCGACCCCCACGAGCATCGTCAAATACAACGGCGAAACCAATCCCGAGCTCTGGCTAGCCGACTTTCGATTGGCTTGTCAGGCGGGTGGGGCGCGTGACGATCACGCCATCATACGTCACCTTCCCCTGTTCCTGTCCGACACCGCACGTAGGTGGCTCGAGGAGCTTCCCCCTGACCAGATTTGCGGCTGGACCGACCTTGTCCGGATCTTCGAGGGGAACTTCAAAGGTACCTACGTACGTCCCGGGAATTCCTGGGAACTGCGCAACTGCAAGCAGAAACCAGGGGAGTCTCTCCGCGACTTTGCTCGACGATTCTCCAAGCTCCGCACCGAACTACCCCACATCTCTGATCTCGACGTCGTTCTAGCGTTTGTTGCGGGTATAACCTGCAAGGACCTAGTTCGCGAGTTAGGGCGTAATCGCCCCGACACAGTCGACGAGCTCATGGATGTGGTCACCAACTACGCGGCTAGCGAAGAGGCCGTCGGCGCCTTCTTCAGCGACGGGAAGGACAAGGGAAAAACGCCGGTAGCCGACAACGCCGGAGGCTCGAGCAAAGGGCCAAAGAGAAATAACAAGAAGAAGAAACATCAGCAAGGCAAGCGTGAGGCTGTAGAAGATGATCTCGTCGCAGCAACCGAACGCAAAAGACCTCGAGGCCCCCCTGAGGGCGCCATCTTCGACAAGATGCTCGAGGAGCCCTGCCCTTATCACAAGGACGGGGCGAAGCACAAGCTTAAGGACTGCCGCATGCTTCGAAGGCACTTCGAGCAAGTGGGCGTGAAGAAAGGAGACGACAAAAAAGACCAAGGCGGCGGTGAGGGAGACAACGGGGAAGACGGAAAATTCCCCGAAGTCTATGACTGCTACATAATCTACGGGGGCCCCTCGACCCAGCTCACGCCCCGACAGCGTAAGCGGGAGCGTCGAGAGGTCTTCTCCGTTCGTGTCGCGACGCCTCACTACCTCGACTGGTCTGATGCGCCCATCACGTTCGACCGCGATGACTATCCGGATCGAGTCCCCAATCCCGGGGCCTATCCGCTCGTCGTCGACCTAGTCATCATCAACACCCGCCTCTCGAAGGTCCTCATGGACGGCGGCAGCAGCCTGAACGTCATCTACCTCAAGACCCTCGACCTCCTGGGACTCAGGAGGTACCAACTCTGACCCAGCGCCGGGGGGTTCCATGGCGTCGTACCAGGGAAGAAGGCCTTCCCCGTCGGCCGTATCGACCTTCCTGTCTGCTTTGGCACCCCGCCAACTTCAGGAAGGAGACCCTCACCTTCGAGGTGGTTGGGTTTCACGGAACGTACCACGCTATCATCGGCCGACCAGGCTACACGCAGTTCATGGCGATCCCGAACTACACCTACCTCAATCTCAAGATGCCAGGACCCAAGGGCGTCATCACCGTCGCCTCCTCCTACGAACACGCGTACGACTGTGATGTCGAATGTGTCGAGTATGGAGAGGCCATCGAGCAAAATGCCATGATAGCCGCGACCCTTGAGCACCTCGCCGATGAGGTGCCAGACCCCAAGTGACACGCTGGCAACTTCGAGCCAGCACAAGACACCAAGAAAGTCCCCCTCGACCCGAGATGCCCCTGCGAGAAGGTGCTAACGATCAGCGCCGACCTCGAGGACAAATAGGAAGCCGTGCTCGTCGACTTTCTCCACGCGAACGCCGATATGTTCGCCTGGAGCCCTTCGGATATGCCGGGCATACCGAGGGAAGTCGCCGAGCATGCCTTGGAGATCCAGGCCGGGTCCAGACCGGTGAAATAACGCCTGCGCCGCTTCGACGAGGAGAAGCGCAGGATCATCGGCGAGGAGGTACACAAGCTTTTGGCGGCTGGATTCATCAAGGAGGTCCATCACCCCGAATGGTTAGCTAATCCCGTGTTAGTTAAGAAAAAGAATGGAAAAATGCGGATGTGTATTGACTATACTAGTTTAAACAAAGCATGTCCCAAAGTTCCGTTTCCTTTGCCACGCATTGATCAGATTGTTGACTCTACCGCGGGATGTGAAACCCTCTCGTTCCTCGATGCTTATTCTGGCTACCACCAAATCAAGATGAAAGAGTCCGACCAGCTCGCGACTTCCTTCATCACACCTTTTGGCATGTACTGCTACATCACCATGCCCTTCGGCCTTCGAAACGCCGGGGCGACATATCAGCGGTGCATGCTCCACATCTTCAGCGAACACATAGGCGACACGGTCGAGGCCTACGTTGATGACATCATGGTCAAGTCCAAAAGAGCGGACAACCTCATTCGAGACCTCAAAATCGCGTTCGGGTGCCTTCGAGCCAAAAACATAAGACTCAACCTCGAGAAATGTGTCTTCGGAGTGCCTCGAGGCATGCTCCTCGGGTACATCGTCTCCCAGCGCGGGATCGAGGCCAACCCCGAGAAGGTGGCGGCCATCACGCGAATGGGGCCGATTTGGGATCTCAAGGGCGTGCAGAGGGTCATGGGCTGTCTCGCGGCCCTCAGCCGCTTCATCTCACGTTTAGGAGAGAAGGCCATGCCCCTGTACCACCTCTTGAAAAAATCCGAGCGATTCACATGGACCGCGGAGGCCGAGGAGGCCCTCGACGAACTCAAAGCCAAGCTAACATCCACTCCGATTCTCGTCCCTCCTCGACCAGCGACGTCGACCGAACCACCCAAGCCCCTCCTCCTCTATGTCGCCGCAACCACTCAGGTGGTCAGCGCGGCCATAGTGGTGGAGAGGCAGGAGGAAGGGCGCGCCTTGCCCGTCCAGCGGCCGGTTTACTTCGTCAGCGAAGTGCTTTCAGAAACAAAAATCCACTACCCACAGGTGCAGAAGCTGCTCTACGCCATCGTCCTTACGCGTCGCAAGCTCCAGCACTACTTCCTCAGCCACCCGGTTACTGTGGTATCCTCGTTCCCCTTGGGAGAGATCATCCATAACCGGGAGGCCGCTGAAAGGATCGCTAAGTGGTCGGTCGAGCTCATGGGCGAGACCATCACCTACGCACCACGGAAGGCCATCAAGTCTCAAGTGCTGGCGGATTTCGTCACCGAGTGGACCGACACTCAGTTGCCGCCAGTCCAAATCCAAGCCGAGCTGTGGACGATGTACTTCGACGGGTCGCTCATGAAGATAGGAGCAGGCGCGGGCTTGCTCTTCATTTCACCCCACGGAGTCCACATGCGCTACGTCATTCGCATCCACTTTGCCGCTTCTAACAACGTCGCGGAGTACGAAGCACTTGTCGCTGGGTTACGAATCGCCCTTGAACTCGGGGTCCGACGCCTTGACGTTCGAGGTGACTCGCAGCTAATCATCGACCAAGTGATGAAGGCCTCGAGCTGCCACGACGCCAAGATGGAAGCATACTGCAACGAAGTGCGCAAGTTGGAAGACAAGTTCCACGGCCTCGAGCTTAATCATATCGCTCGATGATACAACGAAGCCACGGATGAGCTCGCAAAAATTGCATCGACTCAAGGTACAGTCCCTCCTGACGTGTTCTCAAGGGACCTCTTCGAGCCCTTCGTCGATTTGGGCTCGGGGGCTTGCACTACGCCCTCGAAGCTCCACCCCACGACCTCGACCGGGGCCCCCTCGACCGGGGCCCAGGTCATGGAGATCCAGGAGACCCCTCCTCCGTTGAACCCGCCACCGGATTGGCGAGCCCCTTTACTCGACTGCCTCATTCGAGGAGAGCTTCCGGAGGACCGGACCGAAGCTTGACGGATCGCACGACGGGCCAAGTCCTACGTCATCTACGGTGACGGCAAGGAACTCTACAGGCGAAGCCCCTCGGGCATTCTTCAGCGCTGCATTACCCTCGAGGAAGGCAGGAGGCTCCTCGAGGACATACACTCGGGGGCCTACGGCCATCACGCAGCACCAAGGACCCTCGTAGGCAATGCCTTTCGACAGGGTTTCTACTGGCCGACCGCCGTTTTCGACGCCACAAACATTGTCCGTTCGTGCAAAGGATGTCAATTTTACGCCAAACAGACGCACCTCCCAGCTCACGCCCTACAAATGATCCCCATCACCTGGCCATTCACGGTCTGGGGGCTCGATCTTGTGGGGCCTCTCAAGAAGACAACCAAAGGGTACACGCACCTGCTCGTTGCCATCGACAAGTTTACCAAGTGGATCGAGGCCTGGCCCATCAGTAACATCCGCTCCGAACAGGCAGTTGAGTTCTTCACCGACATCATCCATCGCTTCGGGGTCCCGAACGTCATCATCACTGACAACGGCACACAGTTCACCGGCAAGAAGTTCTTGGACTTTTGCGATCGCCATCACATCCATGTGAATTGGTCCGCGGTTGCACATCCTCGAACTAACAGCTAGGTCGAGCGCGCCAATGGCATGATTTTGCAGGGCCTCAAGCCACGGAGAAAAAATGGGCCACGGAGCTGCCGTCGGTCCTATGGAGCTTAAGGACAACGCCTAGTCGAGCCACGGGCTTCACTCCATTCTTCTTGGTCTATGGGTCCGAGGCCGTCCTCCCCACTGACCTCGAGTATGGATCCCCTCGACTAAAGGCGTACAACGAGCAAAGCAACGAAGAAGCCCTCGCAAACGCCGTCGACCAGCTCGAGGAGGCTCGAGACATGGCGCTAATTCACTCCATGAGGTATCAGCAAAAACTTCGACGCTACCATGACAAGCACTTGCGCCCGAGGGACTTCCAGGTTGGAGACCTCGTCCTACGTCGACGTCAGAGCAACAAGGGACGTCACAAGCTGACCCCGCCATGGGAAGGCCCATACACCGTAGCTGAGGTGCTAAAGCCTGGGACGTACAAGCTCGCTAACGACAAAGGCGAAATCCTCACCAACGCATGGAACATCGAACAGCTACGTCGTTTCTACCCTTAGGGCACCAGTGCCCTTGTACATTCTTGCATGTTTTGTACATTTCCGCATGACAAATATAAGGAGTACTTTCGATTATAAGTTCAAACTTGTTATTGTACATGCAAGAGGTAGCCTCGACCCTGTCTCGCCAGAGTCGAGCCTCCCTCAGGGGCTAACGGGGGGGGGACCCCCTAAGTTCCTAAAAATACGAACGACTTTTTTTCGCACGCCTCCCTCTCGCTTCCCGACTAAGTTGAAAAACACCTCGAACTCCCTAGGGGTCGAGGGCTGTCGAGCCGGATCTCTCCTACGCCTCCGGGCTATGGTACCTCCACTCGCTCCCCCCTCGAGGGATACGAGCTTACGTCGAACGACTCAGTCGGAAAGCAAGAGTCAGGCGATCAGAACTCGAGCGCTTCTTCTTTCTCACGCCTCGATACGCTTCGCAACTGAGTAGAAAACGCCTCGAACTCCCTGGAGGGTCGAGGGCTATTGAGCCGGAGCTCTCCTACGCCTTCGGGCTACGGTACCTCCACTCGCTCCCCCCTCGAGGGATACGAGCATGCGTCGAAAACTTAGTCAAAAAAGCAAAGTCTAGGTGAAAAGAAAGCAGAAAAGGCTCGAAAGTAAAATGACAAATCGCATTACGATAAATGCATTTATGTTCAAAAAGGGCTTTCGAAGCCACATTGAATATGAGTTACAAAAAACTAATTCATTACATGGGCACCCTCGCCCAGCCTTGCCCTACAGGCCCTCTCCGTCGCTGCCCTCCTCGACGTGGTTAAGGCATAGAGGAAGTCTGACTTGGAGTAAGAACGCCTCCGCGCCTCCTGGGAACAGGAAATCGAGGGTTAAGGCATCCCATACGGAAGAACTTAAAAAACTGCATATGGCCTACACAGTGACTCACCGCGAGGTTCCGGTCGAGGCCTTCGGCGAGCTCGACGCCCAGCTTCAGCAAGTGTCGCAGCCACGCCCGGGACCGCTCAGCCTCCTCCCAGCACTTGACCTCCGGCGGGTCGTTCATCTCGATCCCCCGGGGCGCTGGAGTCGCCAGGTTCCCGGTAAGATGCGCTCCTTGCCCCAACATGGAAGGACCGTCTTGACCTTGGTTCACGCCAAGGACTCAATCTCCTCCACCACGTCGGGTGGGGCGCCGTAACGCACGGCCAACTCCGTCGGGACGCTGAACTCCGACACGGCGCCGGCACTCCTCAGCGCGGGGTCGGAAGACGACCTCCTCAGCATGCCAGAAGCCGCCCTCTCCTCCGGCTGCTCCGTTGACGGTTGCGGCGGCTGACCCGACGCTGCTGCAGGCGCCGTCGGAGGCAGCGGAGGTGTCGAGGCCATCGCTTCCTTCAACACCATGACTTGTGGCGCCGTCAGGGCCACCATCGACGCGTCTTCTGCTGGGTTCAGTGCCGAGGCCTCCTCTGGTTGCGCCCCCGGCAGCCGCGGGACCGTCGACGCCTTCGACGCCGTTTCTCCTTCGGCCAGCAGCTCGTCCAGGGTAATCACGGACACCCATTGCTTGGGCAGTCCGGAGGTCGCCTCCGCCTCCGACGTCTCGGGCGGTTGCTGCGCCGGCGGGTCCAGCGGCGCCGTGTCCCCCGGAGGCGCCTGCTGCGCCTGCTGATGCTGGGGCTGGCCCCCAGTTTCCTCCTCCTCCTGCCGCTCCAGTGGCGCCTTCTCCCCCTCCTGCTGCGGCCGTGGCAGCTTCGCTTCTTGCAGGGCCCCCTGCTCCAGCTCCCTCCGGGCCTCGAGCTCGCGTAGCCCCATCGGCCAGGGCCTCCGCTCTCCCGTCGAGGGAGGAAGGACCGTGGTCTCCTCACCCTTGAGGTCCACGATGGCTACCTCCTCTCTCGGCTCGTGGCCCTCGGGGGCTCCCGCCTTGGGTGCGGGGATCAAGGCCTCCGGCCCGCCAGGAGTGGAAGCTCCCGGCGTCGGGGCACCACCCCCTGGGTCGGGCCGAGCTCGAGGGCCACAGGCGACGACGTCAAGGAGGCGCCCCCTCCCTCATGCGTCCTCCTCGGCTCGGAGTCGCTGCCCGCCGCGGCCCCCGAGACGCTCGACCCTGCAGCAACAGTGGAACCCGTCAGCCTACCGCGCGCCAGAGCACCGAGGGCTGAGGATAACCACTTGGCTTCCCACGGAGCCAAGGGCCTCGATGTCGCACCTGTGACCGGGGCCCCCATCTTCGCGGCTGCATCCATCTTGAGCCGCTTAGCCGGCGCGAGAGACGCCTCCTCGATCCGGCGCTTGGGCCTGAATGGGAAGCAGAACCGCAAAAAGATTGTTAAATTGTGCAAGGAAGATGCAACGAAAAGAAAGTGAAACAACGACACTTACCCGAAGGGGATAGAGACCTTTCAGGTCCCCCTTGAACCGCCAGCAGATTTTGAGACCCCTCCCGAAGCTGAGCTCTTCTCGGGGCTGAGGCTGCTCGGGGCCGTCGGTGGGGTCGCCGCGCCTCCCTACTTCGACGGGGCCTCCTGGGCACGGCTCTGCTCCGCCCGCGCCGACGACCGGGACCGGGTTTCCCGGATCGAAGTGGGCGGGGTCCCGCCTTGAGTACGACGCGAGGAGGGTGAACCCCCTCGAGGCGAGGCCTCGGCCCCCTTTTTCCACGCCGGCGCTCTGAGGCCGACGCCACCGGCTGGGGGGCGCGCTGCTCCGCCATCTCCTCCCGCACGAAGGGGCGGTCAGCATGGGAGGAACCCAACAAGAAGCGGTCGAGGCGTCCCTCCACCCCCTCGACGTCATCACTATCATCATCATCATCATCTCCCTCGGACGAGGGAGACTCCTCCTTCGGGAGCCCGTCGCGCCTCTGCTCAGCGCGGCGCTTTGCGAGTCTTTCGCGCTCCCGGAGCTTCTTGGCTTTCTTCTTCTCCTCCTCGTCCTTACTCTGCTTCTCTTGCTGGGCGGTGAAGCGTCTTACCTGACGATCGGGAGCGTCCTCCGTAAGCGGGGGCCTCGATCTCCGGTAGTCGATTCTCCCCTACACAAAGACTTTCAGTCACAGGGACATGAGAAAGGGAAGGGGGGAAAACACGAAAGGCACGGCTCGAGGCACTCACCAGGTCGAGGCAACCCTCCTCGGGCCGCATGGGGAGGCGGTTGACATCTTCCACCCTGAACGAGCCGGCCACCATCCCCTTTACCCGCGCGACGATTTCCATAGCAGACGGCCTCTCGACGGACATCCGGCACCTCTTAAGAACCTCGGGCGCCGCCGAGGGGAGCATCTCGTCCAACCGCAACGGGCGCTCCATCAGAGGGAGCACCCGTCGACTGTGGAAGGCTGAGACCACCACACCCGCAGTCAGGCCCGCCTCTCGAAGGGTCCTCATCGCGACGGCGAGGGGATGAAGTTGACGCTAGAGATCCCCCGCGACACCGTGCGGCCAGTTGTATGGACGCTCGGCGATAAGCCGCCCGGTATACGGCGGGAGGTAGCCACCGTCGTTGCGAAGGTAGAACCACTGCTCGTCCCACCGGGAATGGTTGGACGTCAACCCGGTGGGGATATACTCACGTGGCTCCTCCGACCTCCCGGTCTTCAACGCGAAGTTGAAGCACCCCGCTCTGACGATTCGCCTTACTCCTTGCGCCACCGGGAGGCGAACCACTCCCCCTTGTAAAGGTGGAGCCATAACTCCCAATGTGGCGCCATCCCGAGGTAGCCCTCGCAGACGGCCGCGAAGATGGCGGCGTTGGAGATGGCGTTGGGGGAGAAATGATGGAGCTCGACGCCGTAGAAGTTTGTCAACCCCCGCATGAACTCGCTCGGGGGCACACCGAACCTATGCCGATGATACTTGAGGAAGCTCACCACGTAGCCCTCCGACGGATTTGGCTCGTGGTGGTCCCTGGGCGGCGCGATCCACTCCGGCCGATTCAAATCGATGACGGGGCAGAGAAGTCCCTCCCTCACCAGCTCGATCAACCTTTGCTGCGTCACGGTCGACGGGCGCCAGGGCTCAGCGGGCTGGAGGACGGGGGCCATGGCGGCAGCGGCAGCACAGATCTGCTCGGTGGGCGCGGCGGCGGCAATAACAGCACGAATCTCCTCGGCAGACGGTCGACTAGGAAGGTTCCCAATCGTGACTTCTCGCTCTAAGTTTTTATCCTCACGCGCGCAGGAAAGCAGGAGCTCGGCAGAATGGCGAAAGTAGGGGCGAACAGTGCCTGTCCCCCTCCGTTTTTATACTCGGGAAGAGCAACGGGCGGAGTCCGGCGGCAGGGAAAAGGTAACTTCCCGCAATTAATGCGTTTACTTGACCATTCCCCCCTCGATCCTCGATCGGACGCACGCGTCACACCTCTGGCAAAGAGCCGTTGCTCGGGCTCGCCACGATCGCACCGCTAAGCCCTTCTCCTCAAAAGGCGTGCCCAATGGTAAGAAAAAAAAGAACTGTCGCTCGCTAACGGAGTTTTCTACGAAAGGTAAAACGGGCTCTGGCCCCACCTCAAAGCCTCGAGGGAGCGAAGGCCGGTCCTCGAGTGAGGGCTTAACGGCCACCCTTGAGCACCGAAAAAGAACGGGCTCTGACCCCGCCTCGAAGCCTCGAGGGAGCGAAGGCCGGTCCTCGAGTGAG
>CM041628.1:9548117-9685750 GCA_023333625.1 Bothriochloa decipiens | reverse complement strand
CGAAGGCCGGTCCTCGAGTGAGGGCTTAACGGCCGCCCTTGAGCACCGAAAAAGAACGGTTACTCGCCAACGAAGATTTCCACGAGAGGAGAAAACGGGCTCTGACCCTACCTCAAAGTCTCAAGGGAGCGAAGGCCGGTCCTCGAGTGAGGGCTCAACGGCCGCCCTTGAGCACCAAAAAATTGGGCTCCGGCCCTAAGCCTCGGAGGAGCGAAGGCTGACCCCACGAACAGGGTTCGACAGCAGCCCTCGAGCACTCGAGTCAGGGGTGACCAAGGGGGAGCCAACACGAGGCCCTGCTAGAGAACGAACTCTCGAGACCCCTTTGGACACATCCAAGGCAAAACGCTACGGACTTTATGGAATCCCTCCGAAGGGAGGCATCGAGCCGCCGAGACCTATCGAATGGAATCGGTATCCATAGGACCATTGCGTTTTGCTTTAATGAGACCGCCTCCGGGCCTCCTGCCGACCTCTATCGAACGAGGAACGAGCTCTCGCTTGGATTTTCTCATTACCAGCTCACTGAGAACTTCGCGGCTCGCCCTATCGAGGGTAGTCCGATGCTTCTCGCCTCACATCCGATCGAAAGGACTCGTGAGAAGAATGCCGAGGCCAGCAACGCCCCAGCCGCACGAGGCTCGGGGGCTCGCCTGTGCTCGGTGCCCCTCGACAAAAGAGGGTCGAAAATCCCCCGGGGGCTCCCCTCGGTAAAGCGCTACGACTCCAGTTCAGGCCTGTACCCAACTGGACGAGCACCCTTTAACTAAATATAAATAAAGCCCTCGCAGGAGTCTTTCGACTCCTACGAGGCCTCGGGGGCTACCCCCGCGGGGGTCGCTCGCGCGCCCCCCACGAAAAAATCCGAATCACGTCCCATTTCCAAATTCCTGACCCCCTGCCCGAGTGACATCACTCGCACCGGGGCTCGGGGGCTACTGTCGATACTCTGGAAACGGGTACCCCAAACCCCTGGTTTATCGAACCAAACCCCGCAAAATCAGCAACTCGACCCCTCCGGTAACCTCCCGCGCTAACGTACGAAGGCCCGCAGGCTGAGACATATCGGGTTGACCCACGAACGGACAACGACGGCCCAAAGCCAAAGCCCGCTCGAGAGGCTACCGAACGGACTAGTGCTGTACACTCGAGATCCTACCGAACGGACTAGTACTGTACACTCGAGATGCTACCGAACGGACTAGTACTGTACACTCGAGAGGCTACCGAACAGACTGGTACTGTACACGGGAGGTTACAACTCGGGCGACCCCTCGAGGATGGAACTCCGTCCGACGAACGAGCCACCCCTCGAGGACGGAACTCCGCCCGGCGAACGAGCCAGCCCTCGAGGACGGAACTTTGCCCGGGCGAATGGGCGGTCCTCGAGGACGGCGCACCCCTCGGCCACCGATTCTCCCGTACGGATCCAGGCGCATTTAATGCAATCTACCTACCCTCGCCTAACCGTATGGCCACAGTTACGGTAATAGTTGCAGGCGTGGCAGTCAAATCTGCTTTTACCGCCCATGCCCCGGAATTCTGCGGATCGTACCACGCAGTAGCACCATACCGAGCACTGTGGCATGTCCAGCACCACCTCGAGACGTATAAACCAGCATGTTTCCCGCATTTTCTGGGATTCGGCCTTATCTGGTGAGGTTCGACCTCCTCGGCACGACCCCCCTCGACTCCAGCCAAGACCCTCGACCGTCGCCCCTCGACTTCATCAACAAACCCTCGAGCGGAACCTCAACAACTCCCGACGCGACGGCTGCAGGACCTCCCATACCGACGTACATCACTACAGCGGCACCGACGTGATCGGCCTCAACGTCATACATCATCCGCCATGCGAACTCGAATCACATGTACCCCTGTGCCCCTCCTTCATCTATAAAAGGAGGCGCCAGGATGTTAGAAAAGAGGACTCGGACCCGAACAGGAGGATCTAGAGCATAGCTAAGGCTGTAGATCATAGAACGACACCGTGAGCTTGCGTAAGGTCGAGAGCTAGGCGTCCGACCGCAAAAGCCCCTCCTCACGCTCCTCACATCTGCTTGTATTTTTCCCTGTACTAGCACTTCGGTGCAAGATAACACGAAATATCCTCCCCCGCTGGACGTAGGGCCTTCTTTGCCCGAACCAGAATAAATCATTGTGTCCTTCTTGCATCACCCACCGGATTAGGGAGCACGCGATTACAATATTACTCGTTGGTGTTAACCCCTCGAGGGTCAAAACACCGACACCACTAGAAGCTTACAGTCTGACAACATATTTCAGTTTGTGAGATCTATTACACTTGCAATAGCCATATGCAGATATTCACATTTGCATGAGTGGCAACAGTCAGAAGCTATGATCTGGTGCTGGAACATTGTGCCTCCAGGGCTTTTCAAGTTCAAGGTTATTTGGCTACTACCTGCATGTGTGCTCTCAACATATTCTGCACGGCTGAGGCGTGGTGATCTCACACAGTTTGATTCCCTCCTGTTGAGCGGTATCTGGCCAGTTAAAAGAAAACACCAGCTGCTTGGTTCGAGTGATGGAGATTATCCTGGTGATGTGCTATTGAAGCTTCCTTGGCCGCTACCTGTGCCTCTGCATCTCAATTATGTTGTTGGCATATCTGATGAACATATCATCCTCTACAAACTCAGCGGCTTGGGGGCAAGCCACGTTTCAAGGAGAGGGGAATGTCAGCTACATGGGCCAATGATATGCCTACGCCATGGGCCCCTACTGCAAGCCCATGTAGAGAAGCCGAAGAGGAGTCCAAAGGAATAAAGACATCGGCGGATGAGGACATCGAAGAATCAGAACAATTTACCTATTACCTGTACCTTTACTGTTGTTCTTCCCCAACCTGACTTCCTCCCCCAAATTCTCTCGCCGCGGCGAGCTCCTACCTCTGTTCTTCCCCAATTTCCTGTAATTGCTTGATTGAATCGATCCCTGTTAGTGAGTTGCTAACAGGGCCGTGGTGCAAATTCCGCCCAGAGTTGTTGCCGCAGGGGTGGACATGACGCCGTCTCTACACTGTCAGCAGTGCATTGCCTGATACATACTCTGAACATCACTCTGAAGGAACACGAACATCAACAGGGACAGTGAAAAATACTGCGCCATTTTCCTTTCATAATTCTTATCATACTTATAGGATGTATATGCACGTTTGACCACGCACACAGGAGCAAAACGACGGTATATGATGAAAAGAAATGCAAAAGGTTAATCAATCATATAGTATCTGTCCACGATCCATCGCCAGCCGGATACGTTTTTTTAACACAACCGACCAATTTAAATATGTTTAAGTCCAAATTAATCTACCATGACAGTTTAAGTTGTACCTAAATTCATATAAACCCAGTAGTCTATGAAATCACGAAGGATTTCAAACCAACTTATAAACCAAGATCGTAGAGATTCAGTAACCACAATTCACGTGATACATAAATTTACAATTAACTTAAATGCATCGGAGTTTATAAGAGAATATTACAACACCCTTTTTATAAAGAAATATAATAGCGGAAGCAAATTACTTTAACAACACTCACACTCATATTTTTAAATACGATGTCAGCTCATAGTCAAATCTAACAAAAGCAATCTGAGATAAGATTACAAGGAATGACCGTGCCCAAGTTTGATTGTTTCCCGTAATGAGATAGAAACCCATCTTGCAGCCAATGCAACCTAGATGAACACCTGCAACAAGTGGGGATAAAACCCTGAGTACGAGAATGTACTCAGCTAGGCTTACCCGTCATAAACTAAAAATAAATTGACTCCAAGGAGTATGCAAGGCTATATAAGTAGGATAGCTGACTCATCAATTGCGGAAAAGCTTGCATTAAAGAAACAATTAATAAGAACCTTCTAGCAATATATTTTAATCTAATTAACCTTATCATGCTACATTAGCATCTGTACTAAACAAACATGATAATAATTATTCAACAGGAAAAGTAACCAATTCCGGTTGAGTATCTTTCAATCTCAACAGCTCAACTATCTTATCTCTTGTTCAAGTTCTTACTACGATGCCGCTGCTCAAGTCAAGTGTTCACTGTCCAGAAACGATAGCGATTATAATCGATTACTAACCAGCTGGTGGAGTATTCCTCACACAAACCACACTCACCAGCCACGGTGAGCTACAGATCACCGACATTCAATTCGGGAAAAACGCGGGATCAACAGGTACCATCGTATCCAGGAACTGCCCGGCTGCCTTATTCAGGGCGACCCTGACCTCGGACTTACTCTCCGCGTAACCCGTGGTCTCCCATCTTCACCAATACGATGCGTACAGCAGATCGACTCCCGGCCCAAATCAAAATTAGGCTTTGTGGTCGGAACGACTTATCCTTCCAGCTAAATGTGAGGCATAAATTTAATATGACTTGAGGACGTACAACGGACGGGGTCCTAGTTCGACACAGATGGGATAACCTCACCAAACCTCCAGTTCAGTCTCAACACCAATCCCGTCCGGTCTCGATTTATTATCTCCACATGGTTATCCAAGATAACAATGTATTCAACCATTCTGAGTCACCACCTATAACTCGCGGATGACAAAAAATCACCCGACTTCTACCGATCTAGTTAAAGCAGGGCTAAGCAAATATCCGTACCTGAACCTAACAGGGTTGAAGTATAACAGTGGCAAGGAATATAAGTAATGCAGCAACGGTATCAAAACAACGCCTATAACTTAATGCATCAAACAAGTAAAGGACTCAAGTTAGATATTTTGCAAACCACAGGGAGAATGCTCCGGGGCTTGCCTTCCTCAGAAGAGCAAGGTTGATTCTTCGGACACTCGTATAGCTCCATGTCCTTCTCCTAGTCCCAGATCACCTCCGATGCAGGAACTTCCAACGAGTCGTCCTTCTGGCTTCTCGACTTCCCGACAAGGTTCTCGCATGCGATCCTGTATGATGCGTATGCATACATGAATACTAGGAATGCATATAAAATGGATATAAACTATGATGATGAGCATGATTGCTTGCACATGACTTCCACAAAGTCATCAAAATCATCCAAGAACATATATTATGAGCACATGTCATCTACTGCATTCTCTCCTACAACAACTACTACACAAGCATTAAAATGGAACAGCACACCACCATCACATCATCCATTCTAACATGTAAGTATCATCCACTCATATAAGCATCAATTCTAAACAATAGCTTTAACAGATTATATACTTTGCAAGAGTAGAAAGAAGCATTGTAGATAGCATGAACTCATAAAGCAAAGCATTAATAAACACATATATAAATAAGGGTAGAACTGCATCACATATTTATACTACCCAAAAAATTCTACAAAAATTATAGAAGACAAAACATACCAATTCTAGGCTGCCATCTAAATTTCATCTCATTTGGATAAACCCATCATTCTACACAAAAATCACAAGGCAGCACAAAACAGGGGACCTAAAAATACTTTGTACTCTGAAGTATATCAAACCTCATGTTTCACTATATCAAGAGCTACCTTATGGCATGTAAGTAGCCCACAAAAATTATCAACCCCAAACTAGGTCCACAAAATGCATTTTTGAATTATTCCAAGAATAGCCCTAAAATCACACTTGAACTACAACCTCATATGTTTACACAGCAAGCATACACCAAATATTTATGATAGATAGAGCAGGCCAACAAAAGACTAACCCAATAAGAATAACATTTTTCTGAGCTATACACAATTAGTTATGCATTTCCAAAGATATCAAGCATTTAATATGAATAAATCAACTTAAATAAAACTATACAGAAAAGTTCTACAAAAATATCATATCATATTTTTATCATGTAGATCTGCTCATAAGAAAAATAATGCAACTTGAACCATCTCATTTGGAGCTAAAATGAGCAAGATATGAATTTTTGAAGCGTTTAAACAAAATGTGGAAATACATTTTCTTATAAACCGAAATAGAAAACCACTTTGCAGAAAGGACCCTGAGATTTCTGGAAATCAACGAAGCCTGGATCTAAAGTTCTTCCTCTCTGAAAACTTTGCATCTGGGCCCCTGCGTTTCTTCATATTCTAGACCGAGGTCCTTGCGCGGGGAGAGACAGAGGAGGCGCCGGAGCTCGCTGTCGCCGGCCAGCGGGGGCTCACCGGTAGCAAAGAAGAGATGGCGGAGCAGCAGGAGGCTACCGCGCACCCACTGGTACCCTCGATGCAAGCGGAGGCGGCCCGAGGCGGCTCGGCGGCGGAGCGGCGCGGCGAGGCGACGCGTCGGGGCCCTGTCGGCCGAACCAGCTAGGGTTTTACGGTCCCCCATGGCAAGGCGAACTCGATTCTCAAGACGAGAGAGGAGGAGGCGGTCGGAGCCGGGTTGGCCACTGCGAGCCTGAGCTCGACGGCCATGACGGAAAAAAAATCCGGTCGATTCGGCCCTACCCTGGACAACGGCTGCTGCTAACAGGCTCAGGTGACGGAGGTGGCCATCGCGAAGCTCCGTGCGGGCGCTGGGAAGAAAATGAGGTGGTGGCGCGGTGCTATGGTGGTGGTGAAGCGCGGCGGCAACAATGGTGCCCGCCCGATGCTGTGCCGAGAATGAGAAAGGGAGAGGGAGAGAGGAAATGAAGAGATGGGGGAAATAGAGTGGGTGAGGGCGCAGCGCGGCGCCTTATCGCGGCCGGCCGGGCCGCTGCCGCCCACGGACACCGGTGAGGACGCCACGCGACGCGAGAGGCCTGAGCGGGTTGGCCACGAATTTTAGGACCTCGATTTTCCTGACGGCTAAGAGGTAACCGTCATAGAAATTCTATTTTAATGACCTCTAATGCAAACTTCTCTGCCCTATTACTCCCAAACCAAGCTGAATTAGCCAAAACTCATATTGAAAGAAATGTAGCTCTAGAAGAGTAGAACATTTCATCTTTAACAAGTATGGCCAGATTATGCCTATATTTTGAAATACAAAATTCCAATTGAAAATACCTCATAAATTTAATTTAAATAAAAAACAGCCCCCAAACCTGCCTTTTTCAATCTTTTTGAACATTTTCCAAATATTTTCATAAAAAGTGATAATAACAACTTTTGTTCTTTATAAAATTCTAGACAAGAATGATTAAGGGTGCACAGACATGCAAATACTCTATCAAGGATTTTTGAAACGGTCAAAGCAGAGCACTCATGGTCCCGTTGTTGGTCAACTATCACTTAGAGACATAATTAGGCAAAGTTGTTAACATGAACATAGGTTCATTTGGTACCCTAATAATCTCTAGATTATTTTAGTGAGCAATCATCAAGCACTTGACCATGGTTATCATGTTTTTCACAAAAGGACAAACAAAACTTCAACCCTCATAGCATCACATGCAATGTCAGAATGATATAGAGATGATGCTAATGCAAATGATGATTAGGCTAATGCAATGCAAGTGTTTAAGTATGCTTAACATCGAGGATGTTACACGTTTTGACCTCGCACACAGGAGCAAAACAACGACAGGAAAAGATTTGCAAAAGGTTAATTATACAGTGAGCCCCTGTTTGGGAGGGCTTTGCTTCACAAGTAAAGTTGTTTTTTTATAAAATGGCTTTATGAGCAACCCTCTAGTGAAGCTAAGCTGTTTTGAAAAATATTGTTTGATAAAATAGCTTCACCAATAGCTTCATACGTACATATGAGAGAGAAATAAGTGAGAAAGTCAGATAAAACTACTATTTTCAGCTTCCTCATGTTTTATTATTTTATGAGAGGAAAAAAATAGTTTCATGAGTGAAACTGTTTTGAAAAGAGTTATATGAAAAAAAATAGTGCCAACAGCTTCATAAAGCCCTAAGTATATCCGTCCACGAGGACCACGATCCATTGGCAGCTGGGCACTTGACACATGAAGCGCTACTCCGGTTTCATCTCCTCGATGGAACGATCATTGCCTTAATTACGGAGTATATCAGCAAACAAATTCAAAGGAAACCAGAGTGTATATATCTTCTTAGAAAATTACTTCCTCCGTTTTAAATTATAATTCGTTTTAATTTTTTTATACATATATTTCGTTATATACCTAAATAAATAATATGTCTAAATACATAATAAAATATATATATCAAAAAAATCAAAATAATCTATAATTAGGGACTATTAAATAGGCTTCTAGCTAGGACATGCCGCCTCACAAACTTCGATTATACTCCCCGTTGCGTTGACTTCCTGTGTTTTTTTTTACTTCCAAACTTCGATTATACTCCCCGTTGCGTTGACTTCCTGTGTTTTTTTTTACTTCCAGAATCAGCTTGAGAGCATAATTGTACGTCACATGTATACGTCCGAGCACGAAGCTTGCTGACCTTGCTCCATATTATATACTACGTACGTACTGTTTAGTATTAATGAGTCACCACGAGTATCCTTTCTTCGTACTTCCTCTGTCCTTATTTAATTGTCGCTGTTAGTGTGCATGCCACAAGTTTAACTCGATTTATAAAAAATATATGTAATATTTATATCTTCAAATAAATTTGTTAAAAAACTAGATTCAAAGATCTTTCTAATAATACTAATTATGTAATATAAATATTAATATTTTTAATATATAATTACCGATAATTGTTTTTTAAAAAGCGCTTTATGAGTTTAAAAAGAGACGGGAGGAAATATTACGTAGTACTCTGTACTTGTTATTTATCAATCCATAATATTGATCCACGAGGCGAAGGAAACCACGTGGTCAACAAGTGAAAAAATAAAAGCAAATGTAATTCCAGCTAATTAAATTATCAGCCGTCAAACAAACTCATAATATAAAAGTAACTTTTACAGCCTATAATTTAGAACCAAGCTCATAATATAACGCAAGCTTGGAAAGATCAAATGGATACATAATAAGTTTCATAAAAAAAAATTGAGCTAGTACAATAATCTGAGCATCTCTATATAACAATGACATTGAACATTCTTCTGTCTTGACGAGCTCTATAATCATGACATGGACCATACATCTATCTTCAATTCAAAACTCTCAGCAAACATATTTTTGTATTAAAAGTAGGGATAACTAGTAATAAAAAACTCAAAACAAGGAAAAACATGAGTTAGGATATGAAAGCATAACGATTTGATGTATTTTAGTTGTGTGAAATTTTTTTTTTATTGTAGCCAACGAGCAAAAAGCTTAATTTAAAAACTCTGTACACATGATGAAAAATTTAGGTATGATACACATGATCAAAAACACAAGTTAAATAAAAAACTCTATACAGTAGTCAATCAATTTAGTTATAAATGCATAACTCTGTGTACTAACTTTCAGCAGAAAACAATAGAAGAAATGTATTTAGGACAACAAATATTGGCAAAAGAAGAATTGATTCAAGAAAATCATAACAAAAAATCAGTCTAGAAAGAAAATTGTACCTTGTAAAAGTTGTTGATCAGCTATGCTATGTGGAAAGACTGATACCCTGAGAAGTTAAGAATGGATCAAATATAAGGATTCCATGAGACACAAAAACCGTAGCTGTACCAAAAAAATAAGAAATATTACATGTTGCAACAATATTTGATTCTCCTGGTTGGTGCACAAATAATAAGTCAAAGCTTCACGAATAGGCTTTGCATGTTCCTGCATTGCATAGAAAAGTTGGAAAATATTTTCTCAACTAATCTGAAGCCATAGAAATATCTTCTCCTTTAAAATGATTTTAGAAGGGACTTGAGAAACTTTAAAAAAGACATAATAGAATAACTAATTCTTAGCAAAAAGCAATACCTCTTTGAAATAAAGGTGAGTCCGACCATCATAAGATTTGAGTATTTCAAGAACAAATACTCCACTGTCATTTCTGCAGAAGATAATAAATAATGAATTTTTATTTGACATGTTAATATTTGAAACGATTAACATATGGTACAATTTTGGAAAAAAAAATTTGGTGAAGTAGTCATAGAAACATACTGGCTGACTGAACTGGAGACACTAGCAAAAGCAGTTTCCAGTGTATAAATATGAACCGTTCGTGGTACATGGTATGCACACTTGAACACTTTGCGAAAGTTTCTGACAATTACAAGTGCATCTTCTTTGACAATATTGAAGTCCTTAAAAGGACAAGCGACCTCAAATCTATTGTCTCGAAAAATTTGCAATTACAACATACAATCTATTTTTCAATGTTGGATAATGACAAAATGACTACCATTACAGAACTAATAAAATCGAATTTAAAAGAAGGACATGTCTGACAGGAGAAAAAGGAGGAAATCAAAGGCTAATAAGTTTAAGTTTTGAGTTATCCTAGTAACTTATTGAAGAGAAGTAGTATTCCCAAGTTTAGTGAGTCAGTTTGAACAAAGCCTTATGTAGTCTCAGCGTAAAGTTATCTCACTAACTTACTGAAGGTAAGTTATACTATTAACTTCGATGACTAAGTTAATAATGGCATATGTACATATGTAACTAACTTGTTGAAGCTAAGTTATATTGTTAACTTTAATGGTTAATCTTGAACAAAGACTTATGCACATAAGAAGACGGAAGTTATATCGTATAACTTAGAAACGTAAGCAAAACATTTTTTTAGTTTTACCGAATAATTATCTCGCTAACTTATTAAAGCTAAGTTATTTTGTTAACCTTGATGTCTAAGCTATAACAATGATTTATGTACAAATACAGAAGTAATTAAACAAACTTGCTGAAGCTAAGTTATTTTGTTAACTTTAGCGGCTAAGTTTGAACAATGCCACATGTACATAAGAACATGAGTACGAAAGTTATATTGTGTAACTTAGAAACATAAGAAAAACAATTTTTCTATTAAATAAAACCAATAAGAGAAATGATAGAACATGCAAAAATTAGATAGAAAAAAAATACTAGTATTACATTAGCAAATTCATCACCAGGAAGTAAGGAATTAAGGACTTGTTCAACATGCGGCTTTGTGTCAATGAATAAGACTTCCGTGAGATTTCAAAGAATGTGCTTCATCTAGATGTCAGAAAAAAAAAAACCACTAATTCTCATAACAAACCTACTCAAAACATATTACACAATTGATATATAAAAGACCATTAGAAAAAAGAGACATTCCCAAATACTTATGGGCTTCCTGCCAAACACGACACGGTCTTCATTTATAGCATCAAGTTCGGTGAACACTATAACAATATCAGTTGTCCACAATTTCATATGAGGAATTGAATTTAGAAGACAACATTCAGATACATCTAGGAACTCAAAATAAATTATCTGTGATTTGTTGAAAATCAAATAGTGGTCAGAGAACACAAGAACTGAAAAAAGCACAACACAAGATAATATGAAATAATGACCATCAGGACAAAAACGCAGCCAGATAATGCTGAGACACCACATGTGCTTTCAAACTGCTGGAATTTCTAAATGGCATTGACCAATTTGTCTAAAAAAATTCCAGACCAGTCATATGCTCCAATTTGATCAGGTTTGCTTACTAGAGAACAAAAGTTTGGACTACTGGAATCAGTACTGGTTTGACATATATATGCAGGTCTCCCTCTTTTCCTTTCATCGAAGGCTAACATGCATTACATTTAAAATTCACATCACAATTTACCGTGGTTAAATTAGCAGCCACAATCACCAATTGTGGAATCTACATACACCATAAGAGTTGCAGGCTCCAGCTTCAAGTCACAAAAGACGATGCAGTGTCAGACAACACAAATATGATGAGTATATAGGCTCAAATTAGCGCTAAGATAACAATAGCACGCCAATGCACATTTGAAATGACTAGTATAATTTGATTAAGTTATAATTTACAAGCACAAATTTTTAAATTCATTTGAGAACATAGAACCAAATTAACATAAGTAACATCAATTTTGCAAGAATACTTACACATAATCTTTAGTAACACATGGAAAAGGACTCATGTAATTAACAACAGAAAGCACCTAAATATTTTACTGAAAAACTTTGATTTTGTAGTATCCAAAGAATTTAGATTAGGGTGACTGCTTTGTTCAAATTCTAACAGAAGAAAATTGGCAAGTGAAGCATATCCTGATGAGAAATAGGAGACAGACAAGACCATCTAGAAAACATAATGTAACAGGTCCTACGACACATGATGATCAATTATCACAAAATACCTTCGAGTATACTAAAATGATTTAGATCAATCTATATGGCTGTCCTTGTCCTAAAAAATTAAATGCAATTGGATCCAAGATAGGCGAGGCTGGCAAAGCAACCTGGCATGACAAAGACGAATTCATGTTATATCAACCAGCAAATCAATAGGCGAGGCAAAGCAAGCAGCAGCCAGGCGCCTCCTTACTGCCTGCAAGCAGTGCCTAAAATGCGAGGGTTGCCGTTACCTGCACCTACGCAGCCGGGGGGGCGAGTATATATGCCGGCGATTGCTGCCCGCCGATGCCGATGAAGGAACAGCGCTGCTCTTCCTCCGTCAGGAAGAAGGCGTCGGGAAGAAGAGGTGGGGGCGGCAGGAAGAAGAGGCCGCCGCCGCGAGGAGCCGCACACGGCAACGTAGCCGCTGCACTTCCTCCGCCGTCTCGATCTGAGCGATTCCGATGGAATGACCCCTGCTTCGAGCCGGCAGGTGGAGGTGGGGTCGACGGGAGAAGAGGCCGACGCCGGCGCGGGGAGCCGCGCACAGAACCGGAGTCGATGAGCCACCGGCGACCGCCTAGGGCAGGAGTGACATGAGGAAGAAGCCGAAACAGGTAGGCCGAAATGAAAGGGCGGCGTGAGTGGGGAGGGGAAGACAGACTGGTTCGACTGGAAACCGGAAAGTCACGTGGCGTACAGAAAAGGAAAGTGAACGGGAAAGAGAAAGGGAACGCGTGTCGGATCGTTCGCTGGAACGGCGACGAGTGAACGACCGTGAGATTGGAGTTGGGCTAAATATAGATAAAAAATAAATTAATTATATCATTTAGTCTTAAATTATAAGACGAATATTTTTAACATTAATTATTAAATACAAACGAAATAACAAATTTTTTTCACCTTTCGAATCCAAACGAGGCCCGGATGTCGAAACACACTCCATCCACGGTCACCTAGCCAAGGAAGGGAGGAATAAATGCCCGCACTAGATAGATGCCTCCTACGTGAGCACCAACGCCTAGCACGTGTCTGGCCCATCGCACGAAACCTCCTACCATCTGGACTCCACTCGAGTGTCGAGTGTCCACCACAGTCAAGACTCCAAGGAAGGAGTACTCCGTATGCGCAAAAACCTGCATGGGATGAACAGCGAGCTACTCTGTCTAGCAGGTTAGGATGAGGTCGGGTGAGCTAGGTGAAGGTGAGTGATCAGCGAGTCGGTGGCGTGCATCTTTTGTACGGAGATATAAAGAGAAACCCTTTGCCGGAACAAAACAACAAAAGTGGTGGGATGGGACATGACTGGTCGGAGCATCCCGACAGCGGAGCCAGCCAATCTCATAGTAGGTGATCGGTGGTCGGCGGCGGCGGCATCTTCCATGGCGGGCGATGGCATATTCCTCGCTTCCTGCAGCATCCAGCATCCACGGGAGCATTGTGACTGTAGGCGCTCAAAAGCTCCATCGTTGGAGGCAGAGTCGGCCACGTTGACTACTGGCCTTTTTCGCTTTTCTCCCCTCCCTGGCCCTGGCAAATCTGCGGGCGGTGGTCGGGGCCCGCCGCCGCCACAGCGCCGTCATCCTCGGCTCTGCTCCTCCACCCATCCGTTTCCGTCCACTATAAATTCTTTCAATTCCCGTAATCCCGTTCCACATTCCACTCCACCAAACCGACGGGCGACGGCTAGGGAGAAGTGAACACCGCAGGCTGCAGCAGCGATGCGTGGTCAGGGCTCGCCGTTGCCGCTGCTGCTGATTGCGGCGGCGGCGGCGGCGGCGGTAGCGGCCTCCGCCGAGCCGGCATCGACGCTGTCCGGGCTGGCGCGGCCGGTCACGGTGCCGGTCGGGGACAGGGGCCACGCGGTGGACCTGCCGGACACGGACCCGCGGGTGCAGCGCCGCGTCACGGGCTGGGCGCCCGAGCAAGTCGCCGTCGCGCTGGACGCTGCGCCCACCTCCGCCTGGGTCTCCTGGATCACAGGTACGGTACACACCTCCCCGCACCGAAAAACCATTCTTTGGCATGGATTGGATGCTCTCTCTGCCCGCAGGCTGCAGGCTGCAGCAGAGCAGATCGACGGTGCGGTGGTGACTCATCCATTCATGTTCCTGCCTGTGCCTGCAGGGGACTTCCAGATGGGCGGCGCCGTGAAGCCGCTGGACCCGAGCGCGGTAGGCAGCGTGGTGCGGTACGGCCTCGCCGCCGACTCGCTCGTCCACGAGGCCACCGGGGAGTCGCTCGTGTACAGCCAGCTCTACCCCTTCGAGGGCCTGCAGAACTACACCTCCGGCATCATCCACCACGTCCGCCTGCAAGGCCTGGAGCCTGGGACCAGGTACTTCTACCGGTGCGGCGACCCGGCCGTCCCTGGCGGCATGAGCGACGTGCACGCGTTCCGGACGATGCCGGCCGTCGGGCCGAGGAGCTACCCGGGGCGGATCGCCGTGGTCGGGGACCTCGGGCTCACGTACAACACCACCTCGACGGTGGAGCACATGGTAAGCAACCAGCCCGACCTGGTGCTCCTCCTCGGCGACGTCTGCTACGCCAACCTGTACCTGACCAACGGCACCGGGACAGACTGCTACTCCTGCGACTTCGCCAACTCCACGCCCATCCATGAGACCTACCAGCCGCGATGGGACTACTGGGGAAGGTACCAAGAAGCTAACAAATGCAGAGCAACAATTGTTCAGAGTTTCAGACTTGCTCGTTGTTCGACATGTCTGAAATTCTGAAGAATAATAATGGATTCAGATTCAGAACAACAGTTCTTCTTCAGAGTCTGTTTGATTTGTTCAGACAGAGATCGATCGATCAGAATTTAGAACGAATGCTGGATGGATTTAGAGCTGAGAGCGATTGTTGTGCGTGCGTGCAGGTACATGGAGCCCCTGACGTCGAGCATTCCGATGATGGTGGTGGAGGGAAACCATGAGATCGAGGAGCAGATTCACAACAAGACGTTCGGGTCCTACAGCGCCCGGTTCGCGTTCCCGTCGGAGGAGAGCGGCTCTTTCTCCCCGTTCTACTACTCGTTCGACGCCGGCGGCATCCACTTCGTCATGCTCGCGTCGTACGCCGACTACAACAGATCAGGCGCGCAGTACCGGTGGCTGGAGGAGGACCTGTTGAAGGTGGACAGGTCGGTGACGCCGTGGCTGATCGCCGGCTGGCACGCGCCATGGTACACCACCTACAAGGCGCACTACAGGGAAACCGAGTGCATGAGGGTGGAGATGGAGGAGCTCCTCTACGCCTACGGCGTCGACGTCGTCTTCACCGGCCATGTAAGCGGCCTTGCTTTGTCGTACTTGCTTGTCTGTCTGGAGATCGACCGATGGTCTGAAGTGAACTGAGCAAGAACGAACGAACATGGTGAATGGTGATCACTAATCAGGTGCACGCGTACGAGCGGTCCAACCGGGTGTTCAACTACACGCTGGACGCGTGCGGCCCCGTGCACATCTCGGTGGGCGACGGCGGCAACCGCGAGAAGATGGCGGCGACGCACGCGGACGACCCCGGCCACTGCCCGGACCCCGTGACGACGCCGGACCCGTTCATGGGTGGCCGCCTCTGCGCGGCCAACTTCACGACGGGCCCTGCGGCGGGGCGCTTCTGCTGGGACCGACAGCCAGAGTACAGCGCGTACAGGGAGAGCAGCTTCGGGCACGGCGTGCTGGAGGTGAAGAACGACACGCACGCGCTCTGGCGCTGGCACCGCAACCAGGACCTCTACGCCGACGTCGCCGCCGACGAGGTCTACATCGTCAGGGAGCCCGAAAAGTGCCTCTCCAAGTCTGCCAGATTGGCCTGTTGATTGATTATTGTTACTCCTAGCATTGTTTGCTAGAGAAGTATTGACTAGCAGTAGTAGTACCAAATTAAACTTCCAGCTAGATTTGCCGGCCAGTTCTTGTGCAGACTGCTCTAGTTGCTGTCTGCTTCTCGAGTGTACAATCTCGCCGCCAGACAGAAACTGGAAATGCATATCATTGCTCCCTCCATCCCCAAATTTTCGATTCAATTCTAGACCGATACTCAATCATCAAACCATCATAATTGGCTAAATTTCTGAAGAAAAAATATTAATTAATGTTTATTATAATCAATAGTATAGTACATTTGTTCTGAAACTTATTTTTAGATTTTATTAATTTGCCTTGTTTAGAGTTCAGCAAAACCACAACTAGTTGTTAGTTTAGTCTTTCAAAACCCAACTATTTAGGGGCTAAAAGTGCTATATCTCCCGTCAACCATATTCTAAATAGACATGGATAACAACTAGTTAACTAAAAATTAGCTCCTAGAAAAAAATTACCCTTTCTCACCCAGCTAAAGAGAGACTAAAAGATGGAGATGACTTAGTCTTTGTTAGCCAAGTTTGAAGGACTAGTGAACTAACAACCAGTCTAGGTGGGGCTTTAAGTAGTTAGGTAATAGCTCATACCTCATGGCTATTATTATGCCTTGTTTAGTTGGACTAGGACTAGTTGTTAACCATGAATAAAGAATAACTAGCTAAAATTTAGCCAACTAGTTGTTAGTTTGTACCTGTTTGGATCCTAAACTGATTGTTGATTCTATACACTAGATCTAGTTATTAGCCTCTGACAATTAGGTTGTATGACTAGTGAATTAACAACTAGCGAGGCTTTGAATAAACTTTAGCCCACCCATTACTCCTCTTGTTTGGATCCTCAAAGGCTAAAGTTTAGCCAACTAATTGCCATTCTAGAGGATCTACATTGGGTCCTAGCTAGCTACTCCCTCAAAATGCATTATGGCTTTTGATTTTTTTTCTGAAATATAGTGTATTTAGGGAACAAGAAGATCATATTTACTTAAATAAAAATATATGATATAAAAAGTAATTCATTTATTTGCCAATTTTGTATAAAAAGACTGAGATTTCATCCTTTAATTATGGAAATAAAATCAAATTTTAATATATCAGGAAGGTAAGCGAGGGGTACATGCGTCTTCTCTTCTTTATTTTGTCCCAAAATAGCAAGAATGCATATCAGGACAGAGGAAGTAACTATTAGCTGGTTTGAACTAACTATTAAGCTAACTATTAGCTGTTATTAGTTAGTTTGAACTAACTAGTAAGCTAACTATTAGCTGTTATTAGTTGGTTTGAATTAACATGTGTTGTTTGGATCAAGCAGCTAATAGTTAGCTGTAATTAGTTGTTTTGGACGAGTCCAGCTACTAGTTTCGTTTTTCTAGAACAGTCCAGCTAATAGTTTAACAAATTGTTAGCTAGTTAATACTGTCACCGACTCCCGATCGAGGTGCAGCTGCGAGCTTGCAAGCCCTTCACTCCTATACGTATATACCAACGCAAAGAGAAAGAGAAACAGAAGCAGGGAGCTGTAGCATCAGCTCACATTCCCCAGTCGTGTCACCCACACAACAAGGCAACAATGGCGATCACCACCCCACTGCTCCCCTCCCAGCTCTGGGACCAGTGGCAGATGTGCCTCTTGGCTCTCCTCCCTGTCAGTGCTAGTATCGTCCTACCTCATGCTCACAAGCAGGAGCAGGAGCAGGCGGCCGGACGGCAAGGACGGCGGGGCGCCGCGGCTGCCGCCAGGCCCCGCGCAGCTGCCGATCCTGGGCAGCCTGCACCTGCTGGGCCCGCTGCCGCACCAGAACCTCCGCGAGCTGGAGCGGCAGTACGGCCCCGTGATGCAGCTGCGGCTGGGCATGGTGCCGACGGTGGTGGTGTCCAGCGCGGAGGCGGCGCGGGAGGTGCTCAAGGTGCACGACGTCGACTGCTGCAGCCGCCCGGCGTCGCCGGGGCCCAAGCGCCTCTCCTACGACCTCAAGAACGTCGCCTTCGCGCCCCCCCGGCGAGTACTGGCGCGAGATGCGCAAGCTCTTCGCGCTCGAGCTCCTCAGCATGCGCCGCGTCAAGGCCGCCTGCTACGCGCGCGAGCGACAGATGGACAAGCTCGTCGCCGCGGCCAGGGCCCCCGTCGTCCTCAACGACCAAGTCGTAGCGCTCACCAATGGCATCATCGGCACCGTCGCCTTCGGCACCGTCGACTTCGGAGCAGTTCGCGCACAGGGAGCGCTTCCAGCACGTGCTGGACGACGCCATGTACATGATGGCCAGCTTCTCCGCCGAGGACTTCTTCCCCAACGCCGCCGGCCACTTCGTCGACTGCCTCACGGGCTTCCTCGCCCGCCGCGAGCGCATCTTCAGCAAGCTCGACGCCTTCTTCGAGAAGGTCATCGACCAGCACATGGACCCGGCGCGCCCCGTGCCCGACAACGGCTGCGATCTCGTCGACGTCCTCATCAACCTGTGCAAGGAGTACGACGACGGCACGCTCCGCCTCACCAGGGACCACGTCAAGGCCATGGTCCTGGACACCTTCATCGGCGCCATCGACACCAGCTCGGTCACCATCTTGTGGGGGATGTCGGAGCTCATCCGCAAGCCGCGGCTGCTCCGAGGTGCGGGCAGCGGTGGGCGGCGACAAGCCGCGCGTGGACTCCGAGCCGCCGCCAAGATCCCGTACCTGAAGATGGTGGTGAAGGAGACGCTGCGGCTGCACCCGCCATTGACGCTGCTGTTGCCCCGGGAAACGATGCGGGACACCACCATCTGCGGCTACGACGTGCCGGGCAAGACGCGCGTGTTCGTCAACGCGTGGGCCATCGGCAGGGACCCGGCGAGCTGGCCGGCGCCCGAGGAGTTCAACCCGGACCGCTTCCAGGGGAGCGACGTCGACTACTACGGCACGCACTTCGAGCTGATACCGTTCGGGGCCGGCCGCAGGATCTGCCCGGGCCAACGTGGCCTTCGCCCTGGCCAACCTGCTCTACTGCTTCGACTGGGCGCTGCCGGAGGGGATGAAGCCGGAGGACCTCAGCATGGAGGAGACCGGCGCGCTCACGTTCCTCCGGAAGACGCCGCTGGTGGCCGTGCCCACCAAATACCAGCACGGCAACGAGTAGCATAGCAGAGCTCGTCGACGACGACAACGGCTCAAATTAAATAAAGCGTGCCGAAGTTTAGTACTGCTAGCAGTCAGAGTTTTTTTTTGTGCCGCACAACACAAAATAAATGACCCTATATGTGCCCAAACACGGCGCGTCGACGTCGTCTTCACCAGCCATGTAAACATTGTCGTACGTCCTTGCTTGTTTGTCTGGTCTGAATAAAGTGAGCAAGAATGAACATGCACGCGTACGAGGGATCCAACCGGGTATGCAACTGCACGCTGACGCGTGCGGACCCGTGCACATCTCGGTCGGCGACGGCGGCTACCGCAAGAAGATGGCAACCGGGCAGTTCTTGTTTTTACTACTCGAGATGAAAGAAAATATGTTATTAATTGGATACGGAGTAGCAAAGATTTTGCTGTCTGCATCTCGACGGTAATCTCTCTGCCATATAGAAAATGCAAATGCATATCACCATATATGCTCCTTTCATCTCACCGAATTTGGATACAACTGGTTCGTTGATACTGTGCTCTCGCACGGGTTAGAATACTAGGAGACACTAACTATAAAAAATTATTTGTATTATATATTTTTTACTAATATCCTTAAATAATAGCTATATAATAGGTACTCTATAGTCTATATTCAATTATGATAATCTATCAAATATTAAATTATGTGTATTTTTCATCTATATCTGGTGTTTCATTACATAGCTGCACCTTTATTTTTTTTAATCAAAAGCATTTACCCATCTTTATTAGAAAGCATAACAAACACCAAAGATCCATGTTAAACAAAAACACAAGGCACTGCAATGTAGTGGTCTACTGTCTGAGAAACTAATTGCACGACTAAAGAACAACTTAGCATAGCGCTGGTTTTTATTGTCCATGTTATTAGTACAACGATGTACGTCGTACCCGTATGCCAGCTCGGTCAGCTGACCGGATAATTAATTAATTAAATAATTAATTAATTAATGAGAGATGACGATGGGAGCCCGGGTGAGAGAGCCTGACGATACATGCAGTGCATGCAAGTGATCAGATGGAGATGGCCAGGGAGGTTAGAGCATCTCCAATTTCACTCGACAAATCTCGTGTTTTGCCAGGTCGTCAAATTAAGCCTGTAGCTCTCTATTTTTGACTCGGCAAAACTTAAAAAAAGCCCACCAATATTGTTTGTTGACCGGTGATAAGTCCTCCAGGTGCGGAGGCTGCCGATCAGAGTTCGAGTACGTGTGAACGCTGATTTCACCGAAAACAGTAGTTCTCTGATAATTTCAACGTCTTACACGTGGATGCGCCACAATGGTGCTTGCGCACTAGGGCATGCATGCGTGTGTGGGTGTGCATGGGACCGAGCCGTAGCTCATGTGGTAAGTCCTCCAGTTGCGAAGGCTGCTGATCAAAGTTTGAGTACGCTCGAACGCTAATTCTTTCACCGGAATGATAGTTTTCTATTAATTTCAGCTGTCTCACACGTAGATACGCCACAATGGTCAGGATGACGTGCTCGTCATGTACGGAGCCTCGAAAAAGACTTCAGAACCTCTCAACCACGTGCAAGTCTCTTCGTACAGGTGTAGGTCTAGCTTGCGTACTAGGGCATGCGTGCGTGGGTGTGTATGGTGGTGATGTGAGTTAGTTTGTGAGTTTAGATACTACAACTTGTCTTGTATAGGAAGAGTTTGAGGCTAAAAAAAATGCATAGATACATTCTGTGTATGTTAAAAAAAACCGGATGTCATCGTCATATTAGCGCTAATCGGCCTGTCCGGCTAATTACGTACGCCGCACCGCGCGAGGCTTCCCGGCGAGAAAAAAAAACTGTTGCTCCACTAATCCCTCCCGCCGGCCCGCAGTAATCCCCGCCCTGCTCCCTCTGTCTCGCGTCTCCGCAAAACCGCCGCTCGCCCCTGACGCCCAGCTATAGCGTGGGGAGGGAGGAGAAACGCTCGCCGCGACGCGCCGCCAGCGACGCCGGTGAAGCCCGACGCCCGCCCCAGCCATCGCGTGGGGAGGGAGGAGAAACGCTCTCCGTGACGCGCCGCCAGCACTGCCGGTGAACCCGACGCCCACCCCATCAGTCGCGCACCGAGACTTGGCCAGCGACGCCGGTGAAGCCCGACGCCCGCCCCATCCATCGCGTGGGGAGCGAGGAAAATCTCGCGCCACGACCCGCCGCCAGCGACCTCGGTGAATCCCGCCACCCGTCCCAACCATCGCGCGGCGCTGGTGAAGCCCTCCACGCTGACGTCGTGACTCAGCTGCAACCCTACGCACGTTGAGGAGCAGCAGCAGCTTCTTCAACCCTCGCCTGCTGCCACCAGGTGTGCCAACTGGATCTACAAACAAAATTTACTCCTATTTGTGTTCGCAATGTCCAATAGGGCATATATCTAAGAAAACTCTGCTCCCAAGTATATGAAACTACAAAGTGGGTGATAGTGTGCTCCCAGTTAGACGAAGCAAAATCTGCTTCTTTCGTGTTTAGTCATGGGTTCACTGTCCTAGAGACACACACAATGACCTTGCCACCTGCAGTTCTGTGTGCTTTCTCTGAATATTGTGTTCACTGAATACTATTACTATTGTTAAAATTAATCATTCTAGATAGCTGCGATCATTTTATTTTATTCATATAAATTTTGGAATCGGGAGAGGGGATATGGTGGGTGAATGAGAGGAAGGACGACATGAATACAGTTAACAGATAAGATGTATAGCTTTAGCACAGTTGACAGTAGCAGTCCTCAAGTTAGTTTGGCAGATGATGAATTGTAGATCTTAGTCCAGCACATGGATGAATCTGAAAATGATTTTATTTGCAATATTTGTAGAGTAGAGGTGCACGACTGTTTTGTCTTAATAAATGGTCCATCAATTTTTAGTGAATTCTTGCAGAATTGATTTTGGATGTATGTGCTCTGACCTCTGATAGCAACTTCTGGAGGATTGAGTTTGGATAGAACATATCGAGAACCATACACATTATTGCTTATGTAATACAAAGAAATTTTGATTGATCTGTGACTGTTTTTTAAATCAATTGCATGTTCATTTTTTCTTTTACAATCAGGGGGCTAATAAGAATCCATTGATCTGGGCCTCTCCAGAAATATGAATCAAAATGTACTAGAATTTCTTATAAACCTTTCTTTGTTGCTGCATCCGCAAGGAGTTGATGCTGGGTGATCTCGGGACTGAAACCTGTATTAGCTTCATGATGTGCTCATGCTACCTGATTTTGCGATGGTACTGAAACCCACGAAATACAAGCTTTATGCTGTGACAGTAAAAAGCCTTCACATTTCTCAAGTGACATAGTAGTATTACTTCGGTGGCATAAGATTTGCTATGTAACTTTGAAAGTGTCAAACTTCCTGTGTAACTTTTATCCCTAAAGATGTTCGCTTTTAAACAAGGGAAAATATTTAGAAGTATTTGTTCTTTTTGCAAAATCTGTTGTTTTGCCAACAGCTTGCATGTTACATGCCTGACAAAATGTTGTCGTCATCGTCTATTTTAACTATTTATCTTTCTTGAAGATTTATATAAATACTGGTTGGAATTTACGTTGTAAAACACGCTCATAAAACATTTCTCAATACTAGATGATGCTTTTGAGCCATCTCTTTTGGCTCTTTCACTGGCTGCGGTTTGATTCTGAGTAATTTGTTCCTCAACTTTGTGCAGTTCAGAAATTGATTGGTGCTGCTGTTATTCCTGTATATGTGGCACCTGAGGTTCTACTAGCAAATTAGTCACAAAAGGTAGATATATGGGCTGTTAGGGTGCTTCTGCATGTTCTTATGATGGGCAGTCTTATCTATCGAAGCTATCTTTGATGCTAAGACTGTCAAGATTTTTTTGCCTAGCAAACTTTAGGTGCAGTGAGGATGCTATGACTGCAGATTGGTATGCATCAATTAAGTTACAACTCTGTTCCATTTTTTTCATTTGTGGACTAATTACATATATGTGTAAAATAGCTACAAATGTTTCCATAAGACAGTAAATATCTATGGATATTTTCACTCGTTATTGGGTACTGTAACTCACCTTTTTAAAAAATGCACATCCATGGATATTTTAACTCATGTTATTGGTTGATGGAACTCATCTCTTTAAAAAATGTACTGAACCATGTTCATGTTTCTTGCACAAGGAGGCTGTGGACCATGATGATATCTCTATTACCAAGGGTTGCTTTCACGGAGCATTTATCTTCAGCACACCCTCATGGCTCGTGCTCATGTGAAGGGTATCAGCTTCAAATCATCTTTGGCTTCAGAAGGTCATCACAGCATCATTCATCACTGCAAAGGATATTCCCAGCGGCGGACACAATATTGGATCCAACTTCTTGATATGTTGGGCGAAGAAGCACATTTTGCAAATCAAGTTGCTGGTCAAAATATTGGAGTCATGGTAAGGGTTCTGAAACTATCATTTAAGATAAAGCAAAATAGTAATGCTGGTTAAAATATGGGAGTCATGGTAAGGCTTCTGAAACTATCGTTTAACATAAAGCAAAACAGTAATAGATTAGTGTAGACCCAGAATGTTGAAAAATCTGGCAAGCTTATCGTACCATGTTCTTAAATGATATTCTTTGGTGTTCAGTATATTCTTTGGCGGTGCCAATTGAATATCACTCATACATATACAAGTGTTCTCCGCTGCAACGCACGGCCACTCACACACCTAGTTAAACATGATGTAGTATGTTGTATTTTACCTGTGACTGCACTCTGACCTCCCCGATTGTCAGCAGCGGGGGATGCCATGGGCGTCCTTGAGCGTGCGTGATGAGCACATCCAGGAAGCCCTCCATCTCGTGCCACTCGCCGCTCTTCCACTGCCTCCACCGTCCGTCGATGACCGTGTCGTGGAGCCTGTTTACCGTCTCGTTAGCCTCTTTGACGATCTTGCTGTGGCCGTCGAGGTCAAGCCCCCGCAGCCATGGGAGGTAGTCGGAGACGCTGAAGGCGTGGAGGAGGCCGAGGGAGGTGAACACGGCGTCCATGTGCAGCACCACCATCGGCCCGGGCCCACCATCAGGCTGGGGCTCGCCAAAGTAGCGCCTCTGAACATGAGGTTGCCGCAGTAGTTACGCGCAACGTGCCTGACGTCGATGATGGCGCCGACGGCTGGTACGGTGGCGAGGTTGTAGACATAGTCGGTGAGGTTGTCGGCCTCATCGGCGCGCTTGGCGGGACGGTCGGCGCATCTTCTTCCACTGGTCGCCATAGGGCGATAGCACCGCGTTCCGGTACCCACCGCTGAACGTCTCGGAGGCGAAGGTGAGCGGGCGGGACATGAAGCTGGCGTCCTGCTTCCAGAGCACCTCCCGCGCGATCTTCGGGCAGGTGATGGACACGACGTGAACGCCGCCGAGCTTTGACGCACGCGATTTCCGTGCCCATCTCGCTCATCATCCGGTGGATCCAGCGGAACGCCGGCTTGTTCTCTGCAGCATCTCCAGCCTGTTGTCGATGACGGGCCACGGCACGGGCCCCGGTGGGAGTGGAGGGCTGCCGACGCCCGGGGAGGCGCACGTTGGCGTCGTTGTGCCACCGCACTTGGTAGCGCCGGTTTTGCGTGGCCGCTGAGGGCTTGGGCCAGGTACGAGAGCGTCGCTACGAATAGCAGCGGTTTGAGGAGGATCGCGGAGGAGGACAGAGCAAGGGGGCGGCGGGCAGCCGCTTCCACCTCCATTGTCTCCATGTTTGTCAGACAAAATCGTATCAGATCGAAGGCGATGATCGATCTGTGTGTGCAGCTACTGCTTGAGGAACAGGGGTCGCCCGTGGCGGGTATGTTTATGGTGATCGGCACCAAGCACGCGTGTATATGCAGATGCAGGGGATCGCGCGCACCGCGCAGCGCATCGACGACCATGCAAGGACCCTAGCTAAACATGTGCTGGATATAATAAGTTGGAGTGGCTGGCGCGCTTGCTGGAGGAGATATGTGCAGAGGGAGACTGAGAAGACCCTTCAAAATCTAGCGCCAGAATGGGCCCAGCAACGCCACCTGATGACCTGAACATCAGACAGGGTTTTGGGCCAGCGACGGGGCAGCAGGAAGATCCCTATATACTAGTACAACAATGTAATGTACGGGCGGTTCCAGAGGGATTTGTACTGGCCGCTAGCCGTACCGCCTGTACACTACAGGAAACTGGCTCTTTGCCGACTGCATTCAGCCCAGGCAGTCAGTAAAGGCCTGTCGGCAAAGAAGCCGTCGGCAAAGAAATATTTAATTTTTTAAAAAAACATCCTTTGCCGACTACCTAGGCTGGCAGTCGGCAAAGCTGGTGCCTGTGCAGCTCGGCTTCCAGCTTTGTCGACTGCCTTGGCTGTCGGCAAAGCTGGAAAATATTTTTTTTTCTTTTTTTCCCTGTTTTCCCATATATATCACAACAGTTAATCATATATATATAATAATACAAATGCACACATATATAACACAAATCCACATATATATCACATGTCCAACATCCACAAGTGCAACATCCAAACATCCAACAAGTCGAAACATTCAAGAAGTTCAACAAGTCCATAAGTCCAACATCCAACAAATGCCCTCACTCGTGCTGTGACCCGTTGTCCCTATGCTCTTCATGGACTGAAGACCACGCAGACCACGAGGACTGGCCTAGCGGGAGCGGCGCCGATACGTACTGGTGCCCCCACCCGGAGTGCGCGTGCTGGCTTGGCGGAGGAGGGCAGCTCGTCCACGCGGAGGTCCCCTGCTGCGGAGGCCGAGGAAGACCGCCACCCGGAGGCCAGAAGTGTTGCTGAGGGGGAAACAACCGACCACCCATGGCCTGGAGAAGGGAGATCTGGAGGAGTCGGGTTCGAACCCGCCGACAGTGCCTGCACAAAGGAGAAGCGATCTCATTAGTACCTATATGATGGCCGCACAAGCCAAAAAAAATGGACAAACATATATACTCACCGGAGTCCCCATAGGGCTAGGAGGAGGGGGTGGAGCGAACATCGAGGCGGGCAACGGAGGCATGACAGCACCAGGGATCTGAATGTTCTGAATGTAGCTGGCAAAGTCCTGCCTCCAGCGCGCCATCTCCTGTCGATGGGCCTCCTCTCGGGCCGCTATCTCCTGCCGATGGGCCTCCTCTCGGGCCGCCATCTCCCGCCAATAGGACTCCTGCGAGGCCTCTGTCGCGGCCCGCAACTCGGCCAACTCGGACTGCAATGTTACACCCTCAATGTTTAAACAATGCAAAAGGAAAGGTATATATGTAAAACCAATTAACGACGAATGAAACTAAAGTTACCTGAACCGCCGCTAACATGCTCGGCTGCCGAGGTCGTATGGGGACGTCGGAGGAGGTCGTGCTGGCGGATTTACAAATCTGACGAAGGGTGGGAACGGTGGCCGGGTCGATGGCGCTGTGGGCAATCAAGTACTTGCCGTGCTGTTTCCCTCCTCCCGTCCTCATCAGGATGTCTGTATCCAGGGGCTTCTTGGAAGGATCGTAGTCCGGACCATGGCGCTGGCGAGCCGCCTCGGTGTACTGGACCATCTTCTCGTAGGCGTTTGGGTTGGTGTACGCCTCGGGCCCATCCACCGAGCTGAAGACGTTGTTCGGATCTGTCGCTTTGCCCTTGTGAGACAGGGCGTAGCCCTCGTACTCATTGATCACCTGCTCCTCATGCGACTGGGACTGCAAGAAAAACACAAGGATGATTACACGTAATGAGATTGAATAAATAAATAAATAAATCGACAGAAGCTTACCATGTGTCCATGAACCCTCCGAGGGAGTGGCTCCCTTGGTGGTGTGCCGGCCCTTTCCTCGCCTTGGCACGTTCACTTCTACGGCGACGCTCCTCGTACGACGCCGGCCTTCTCCACTCGTCCACAATGGCCTCCCAGCAGTCCTTATAGCTTTTGCACCATTTAGCAGGAAACCGCATGACATGGCAGAAGATGAATCAGAATTATTGTTCCTACTTATTTTTCATGGAAGGAATCATAAGTAATGTTTCCTAATTACCTGGAGGTAGATCTCCTTGTCAATGTCAGTGTCGGGGTCATGGATCATCTTCCTGGCATCCTCCTTCAGCAGCTTCTCGCACTTCACGTCGGCGTAGTAGGTGATGAGGACCTGGACGTGCGCCTCGTAGTACATGTCCTTGATTCGCCCCATGGCGACCTTGTCCAGCACCGCCGACGCCCGGTCCTCGTACCCCGCCTCGCACGTGAACCAGTCCTGCATACAGATATCACGTATCATTTCATTATTTCAAGAACATCCAACGAATGCGTATTGACAAAGCGGTGCAATGAAGACTCACCCAGAACTCCGTCTTGATCTTGGTCGCAATGTGTGCGTCCCTGGCTTTGTAGAAGTCCGACCAATGCCAGGGGTGACAAGGCCAGGGTAGTGCCGCTTAATCAGGAGGCCCAGTATGCCATTTGGACTGTGTGCATTACTCCCGCTCACAATCCTCCAGCCTCTACACAAGTCATTAAGAAGAATTGTTAGTCTAAAGTTTCAATGTTAAACATATCATATGAATAAGTCGTAAAAACATAAACGGTTACTTACGTGGGACCTTCAGGTCGAATCACAGGACGGTGCTCAAAGGCGATCGACGCTTTAGGGAGGCGCGTGATCCCACGCTGGTAGACCTTGCGGAACTTGAGGAAGCCGTCTCCCCTGGTGTCGCCTCGCGCCCGTCCTTCTCGCCCCCGCCCCAGTGTTGGTAGCCCCCGTCCTCCTCGCCCTCGGACCAGGTCTGGTCGCGCCAGTCCGCCTCGTCCTGCACGGCGTCCTGCACGTCGTCCGAGGCAAACGGCTGCCTCGTCGCCGAGCGACGTGAGCGAGGCTCCTCCAACGGCGTCTCCTCCAACGCCTCGTCCTCGATGCCTGTGCCTGTCCGTGCGTAGACCGACCTTGCCTTTCATCGCGGTCGTCTAGTTTCGCCCGGCATTTTGTCCTGTGCCTGCAAGTTGAGGCCAGATAGATCGTTACATTAGTCGCTCCTAGGAGCAAAGTCGAAACTCAAAGTTGAAAAGAGGTAAGTTGGATGGTACCTTTGTACGGATCCAGGAAATAAAATCGGGCTTGCTATTTTTGAGAAGATCGTCTTCTTCTTTGTCGGTAGGAGCCATATCCCCTTTCCATAATTCATTAATATACTCCCTGAAAAAACAAGAGACAAGGGGGGTCGGCAAGATAGGTGGAGGATATTGACTGCGTATGTAACTAGCTCATTGAGAACTTACGTTCGATAAGGAACCACTTCATCAAGGTTCAACAACACGTAGAGCATGATAGTGCGAAACTCATGTTGTTGCAACGTCTTGCCAGTAGTTGTGCTTCCCCTTCTAAGGCCCTTTGAAAAGGCTCAAGGTCGATGAACTCCAGTCGTCGTTGTAACGAGGGGGTGGGTTCACGCTGGGAAGGTTCTCAGTATAGTACGCCTTTGTGAAGTTGGACACCTCCTCCACTCTGAATGCCTCTGCCACGGAAGCCTCAATTTTGGCTTTATTTCTATACTTTTTACGAAGAATCTTTAGACACCTCTCGATTGGATAGCACCAACGGGCCTGCACAGGACCCCCCAGGAGTGCCTCACGCGGTAGGTGCAAAATCAGATGCTGCATCGGCAGGAAGAAGCCAGGTGAAAAGATCATCTCCAACTTGCAGATCAACAGAGGTGCAACACGCTCCAGGTCACGAATCACTTCCCGAGATAACTCCCGGGCACAAAGCTGGCGGAAGAAATAGCTCAACTCTGCTAGAACGCGTCACATTGGCTCGGGGAGGTATCCACGGGTCATCGCAGGAAGGAGCCGCTCAATCCATATGTGGAAGTCATGACTCTTCATCCCTAAGACTTTCATAGTATTCAGGTTCACTTCCCTACTTAGATTTGCCACATACCCATCAGGGAACATTAACGTCTTGATCCACTCAAGCATTTCCTTCCTATCGTCCCTTTTCAGGATGTAATCGGTCAGGCCCCTTTTCTACCTCTTGCCATCAACAGGGGTCTTCATCACGTACTTTGGTCTATCGCAGATCTCCTCCACGTCTAGTCGAGCCTTAACGTTGTCCTTCGACTTTTCCTTTATGTCCATGATTGTACCCTAGAGTGCCTCGGCGACATTCTTCTCTGTGTGCATTACATCGATGTTGTGTGGAAGAAGAAGGTTCTTGAAGTAGGGGAGCCTATGCAAGCCCGATATATGGGTCCACATATGTTTCTGACCATATTTTTTAAAACCACCATTGTCTGTATCAATTTTGAGAGCCTTTAACTGGGCAACGACCTGTTCACCGGTCATAATCTCAGGAATGGGGTCGGTGACTTGAACACCTTTCGTGAAGTGCTTGATGTCTCGTCTGAACTCATGGTCGGCACCTAGGAATTGACGATGTTTGTCAAACGAAGAGAACTTGCCACCCTTCTTCAGCCAGGTGAACATCACAGATGCCTTGCATACTAGGCAAGGCAACTTCCCGTGAACACACCACCCACTCAATATGCCATACGCCAGGAAGTCATGCATCGAATACTGGTACCACACATGCATTGTGAAGTTCCTCTTTGTAGCTCGGTCGTACGTCAGCACCCCTTTTCCCAAGCATGTTGCAATTCATCCCACAGTGGTTGCATAAACACACCCATATTGTTGCCCGGGTGTTCAGGTATTATCAACGACAAGAGCACGTTCTTGGGCTCAAACATAATGCCGGGGGGAGATTGAGAGGTATCACGAACACAGGCTAACAAGTGTACGGGGCCGCCATCATTCCATACGGGTTGAACCCATCAGTTGCCAATGCTATACGTACATTCCGAGCGTCCTCTGTTTTGTTCCGATGCTGGGCATCGAAGTACCTCTATGCATCACCATCAGATGGGTGTACCATGTTACCACTGTATCTTTTGCCATCCTTGTGTCATCTCATCTGTTTCGCGGACTCCTCTGTCATGTACAGCCGTTGGAGCCTCGGTATGACAGGAAGGTACCGTAGGACCTTCTCGGGGACCGTAGACTGTTTCTTCTTGCCATCAGTACCCTCTACCTCCACATACCTAGAGACTTTGTACTTTGGACAGTGCGTTGCTTCCTTAAGGTCTTCACCCCTAAATAGGACGCACCCTTTAGGACAAGCATGGATTGACACATACGGCGTCTTAAGTGCACGAAGGAGCTTCTGTGACTCGTACGTGTTCTTCGGCAGTATGTGACCCTTCGGAAGCATTTCCCGAAAAGTGCCAACATGAGATCGAAGCCGTCCCGACTCATGCTCAACTGCGACTTCAACGCTATTAGGCGTCCAATGCAATCCAGTTGCGACATTGTCGTATTCCCGTGAAGGGGCTTCTGTGCGTAGAACGCCTTTGCGGTTTCCTCTAGATCCTCCTCCACCACACCTTCATTGCCACGTGCCTCGTTATAGTCTACCACCATGTCGGCCGTCCCGGCATCTCCATCAAACTCCTCGAGGCGTGCTCTCACCTCCTCCTCTCTAATACGGCCGTCTTCACCATGGAAGATCCATGTCTTATAGTTTGCCACATATCCGTTCCTGTACAGATCTTTCCAAACATCATCCTTTACTTTTCTTTTTGAGTTCTTACAATTGTTGCAGGGACACTGCATCCGAATCGACCCTTTAGCAACCGGGCCAAATGCTTGGTTCAGGAAATAAGTGGTCCCCCTAATCCATTCTTCGTTCTTACTTGCAAAGCCCGTGTACATCCAATCACGGTTAGCCATCCTCTGTCATACATATGCGTAAGCGAGTAATAAAACGAGCAATTGCATCTACACGGCGTTCCTACCATCTAATAGGTGAAGGATAGGTCCTAATCCCACCCGCGGATGCGTAGATGGGTTACCTTCCATGTTCTGCACCCGTCCGAGTCGGAATTTCGGCAGCACCTCCCCGTTGTTCTCCTGATACACGTCCCCGCAGGGACAATGTGTATCCGGAGAACAACGGGGAGGTGCTGCCGAAACTCCGACTCAGACGGGAGCAGAACATGGAAGCTAACTCATCTCCGCATCCACGGGCTGTCTAAAAAACGTGGACATTCCGAAACAGATACGGTCGCAGATATGCAGAGACCTGCATACCTCCGACCGTATCTCTTTCGGACGGGAGACGCCTAACTGAGTTATATATATATATATATATATATGAAGAGAGGTGATTTATACTTTGGGTGGCAGTGGAGAGAGGCTAGCGGGGCAGTGGCAAGCTGGGGCAGACAATCAGGGTCCTCCGAGGTCCCCTACGACAGGCACTACTCTGCAAAAGAAGAAACACAACACTATAAATTCAAAATTTCGGCAGAACCTCCCCTGCACCCAAATCCTGCAAGAAAGAAGCCGGCTCGATGGCCGACATCACATATACGGCACGAAGGCCACACATATCCACATCAGGCACGAAGGCCCCCAACATGACATACAGGGCACGAAGGCCAACAATCGGGGATGCTTTTTACCTTGGATGGCGGTGGAGTTGGCCAACGCGGTACCGGGGTCACCTTCTTCTCCGACGAGGTTCCGGGACGGACAACGAGCAGACGAACAACAGCGAGGGGCGTGGCCGGCGGCCGAGGCTCCTCTTTCCCTTCTCCTTCTCCTTCTTCTTCCTTTCCTCCTTTTCCTCCTCCTTCTCCTTCTTCCCCTTCTTCCTCTTCTCTTCTCTTCTCCTCCTTCTTCTTCCTCTTCTCTTCCCCTTCCTCCTCCTTCTTCTTCCCCTTCCTCCTACTTCTCCTTCTTCCTCCTCTTCTCTTCCCCTTCCTCCTTCCTCGGCAGGCGGTAGGGGAGGTGGGGCGCGGCGGGGCGGGGCGCGGCCGCGGCGGGGGGGGGGGGGGGGGGGGGGGGGGTCTGGGCGGCAGCGGGGGCGCGGGTGGTGTGTGCTGTGTGTGCGTTTGTGCGATCAGGGTTAGGTTTAGTTTCATTTTTATTTTTTTAGCCGAAATAACCTTTGCCGACTGCCAGTCTAAGCAGTCGGGTGGCAGTCGGCAAAGGCTTCTCCTTTGCCGACTGCCATTAGCTCGGCAGTCAGTAAAGTAGGTCTTTGCCGACTGCCTTTTTTGGCAGTCGGCAAATAATTTTTTTTCGAATTTTGAATCCAAACTTTTTCTATAGCCCAAGCATATTGTTTACAATCATATGTTCGAATTTGGGACTTTTTTATATTATTTTTCTATATTTTATTTATTTATTTGATTTATTTGAATTTTCCCGCATAATCCATATTTGAACTGCAGGTGCATGAAATAATAAAACGTAGCCATTCGAAAAATGATATTTATGTTGGAGAGTGTATTTTGTGGCCTTGTCCATAAACTCACCCAAAAGTTTGAACGTTTTGTCCATGAAACATGACTATCCAGTTATGGCAGAAGTGTTTTTAAATTATATAAAATCCAAACGAAGTCCGAAATTCATGAAACTTGACGAGGTGTCATGTTATCGCATGTGGAGGCTATGGTAAATATTTGAAAATGTTTGGAGCAAGTTGCGACGTCGGATGTCTAAAACCCAGACATCTCACATGCGATCATAATATGGATTATGCGGGAAAATTCAAATAAATCAAATAAATGAATAAAATATAGAAAAATATTATAAAAAAGTACCAAATTGGAACATATGCTTGTAAACAATATGCTTGGGCTAGAGAAAAAGTTTGGATTCAAAATTCGAAAAAAAAATTATTTGCCGACTGCCAAAAAAGGCAGTCGGCAAAGACCTACTTTGCCGACTGCCGAGCTACCTTTGCCGACTGCTCAGACTGGCAGTCGGCAAAGAGGGCCGGCCCGGGCCCAGCACGGTCCAAGTGGCACTTTGCCGACTGCTATGTATGGCAGTCGGCAAAGGGGTCTTCTTTGCCGACTGGCGTCAGTCACGGTAGTCGGCAAAGAGCACGGTGCAGGACGCCGTCTCTGTTCGCCCAATTTTGCCGACGGGAGTTCTTTCCCGATTGTTAGTGCAGTCGGCAAAGAAGGATTTGCCAACCGTCTTTCTTTGCCGACTGCCGTTGTCAGTGTTTGCCGACTACTCGTTCTGGCAGTCGAAAATGGGATTCTTTGCCGACTGCCCTGGATTTGGCAGTCGGCAAATCCAGGGACAGTCGGCAAAGGCCCAGTTGTTCGACGATAAAAAAAAAGAAAGAAAGAAAGAATTATACAAGCGGTTAGTTCGGATCCGCTTCCGTTAATAACTTTCAACCGACGACTCACTTTTGTGAACCGCCTCTAAAGGTATGATTTACACAGGTGATTCGTGTAGCGGAACGCCCGTGACGTGCATGGGTGAGATCGATTTCCCAAGTGTAGAAAGATTGGGAGCTGAGATAGGAGTTGCCAGAGAACGTTTTTCTGTCAATCTATGGCCCATGTTGTTGTGGTTAGTGGACCGGCCATATGGATTACTGGCCTAACTCATGCGGGATGTCTTCCACCTCTAACACATCCTCAATCTCCCCTGCATCATTTATCATGTATCTATAGTAGAGCTAAAAATTCATGGGGAGCCACGGGGGGGCTCAGGCCCCCAATCCACCACTGGGTAGATGATCTCGGAGGTGGGAACATGTCGCATCTTGTTACACTTGTCATCGTTAGGGTGCAAAGGAGTGATTTTTAAGTGCACCTCTAAACCTCTTTAGTTTAAATACTTGTACTACTTCTATAAAATTTTTAAAAAATAGTACAAATATTTGAACAAAAGAGGTTTGGAGGTGCACTTAAAAATCACTCCTTTGCACCCTAATCATCATAAGACGAGAGCACAACGTTCCGGTATATATATATATATATATATATCAGAGACGAAGGAGAGGGGCCGGGATATGAAACTGGCGTCTTTATTCCGAAGCACGTCTCGTGCGACCTCTGGGCAGGTGATGCCCACTTAGGTGGACGCCACCAAGCTTGACACATGCAATATGACGCCACCGAGCTTGGCGCATGCAATATCTGTTTCCAGTGGTGGACAAAAACATAAGGAGATGAGACCATATACCACTGGTACACTGGCACTTTCTACTGGCGCGCTACCCATTTTTTCCAGTGGCGGTTTGCAGCAAACAGGCGGCAATAGTACGTGCTAAAATGGGGCCCTAGCACTCTCAGCCACTTGTACAAATGAATTTACACCAACAGTTGGTATAAGGCGGTGTGTAAATATGATGTTTACACTGGCAGGTCGGCTAACATAGCCGCCTCTGCAAAGGTTGTTTACACAGGCGATTTCTGTGAAAGACTATTTACACCCGCATGTGAAAACCAGGTCTTTAGAGGCGGATTTCATAAGGCAGCTGCCGGTGTAAAGGTATTAACACTGGTGGATCCGAAACAGCCTCTTGTAGAACTTTTTTTCTATTGTCTACGGTAAGTTGCCAGTACAAACCCCGTTAAAAACGAATTACCGTATCGTTGTGTTTTGGTGCTCCGCAGCGGACACATTTGCTGCCCGCTTATCCAATTAACGCCAAAATTTACATGGGCTACAAAATGTCATCGCGCAGAGGCCCAAAGTGAGCAAAAGGCATCAGCTTATCCAATTCGCCAGCCATTCGTGCTCTCAAAAGGGTGGCTGCAGCGGCGGCGACGAACAGCGGCGAGCGGCAGGGGCAGCTGGAATGGGACTGGCTGGTGCGATTAACTGGCGCCACGAATGCGAGTGCTTCCCATTCCCCTCTCCTTTTCCCAAGCAACAGTGGCGGCCGCGGAACGAGCGGCAGCAGCGCCTGCAGGCTGCAGCGGCGGCACGACTTGTAGCAGCTACTACAGGTCTCAGCAACATCAGCAAGCCAGCAGCCGGCAAGCGTTCTCCTTGTTCCTTCTCTTCCCCAAACAGCCGGCAAGTGCTCCCACTGTTCCTCTATTCCTCACTTTTCTTTAGCAAAACCGCTAAATGGCTAGAATTGAATATCTGCTTTGTACTCTTTAGCTCTGTAAAATGAACAGAATTTTCTTTACGTTTGTTTGAATTATTGTGTTCTACTATGTGACAATATTCAGCTTCTTGCCTCCTAGGAATCTTCCAGTCGGGGTTCTGTTTTCAATGTAGCACTTCATTGAGCACGCCAATAGTGTCTGAAGCCGAACCTTCATCTGCAGAATCTTCAGTGCTTGTTCAAGGTGATACCGCCCCATTGGTTTGTGCACTGCAATCAACTGCCAGACAAGATGTTTCCTGCTTTCACTTCCCAGGACACAACAGAGGAAAAGCCGCACCATCTTCCTTGTCGAAACTTATTGGCTCAGGGGCATTTTTGCATGACTTGCCCGAGCTACCTGAGCTGGATGATCTCTTCTCCCCAAAAGGTGTGATTCTAGATGCTCAGATTCGAGCAGCTCAACTGTTTGGTTCATCTAAAACTTGGTTCCTTGTCAATGGAACTACCTGTGGAATCCAGGCTTCAGTGATGGCTACCTGTTCTCCTGGTGACTACCTCATCGTGCCACGAAACTGCCACATTTCAGTGATCTCTGCGCTGGTCTTATCTGGTGCGGTGCCTAAATACATAATACCGGAATATAATTCTCAGTGGGACATTGCTGGTGGTATCACCCCGTTGCAGTTGGATAAAACAGTAAAAGAGCTGGAGGAGGATGGAAAGAGGGTAGGTGCTGTTCTTGTTACTTCGCCAACCTACCATGGTATATGCAGCAATGTGCAAGGTATTGTCAGTGTTTGTCATACACGAGGCATTCCGGTTATAGTTGACGAGGCACATGGAGCGCATTTCAGGTTCCACGACAGTTTGCCAAGCACGGCAATTGAGCAAGGTGCTGATCTAGCTGTGCAATCCACACACAAGGTCCTGTGCTCACTTACACTGTAACATCCTAGATTTTTTTGCATGTTTTCAAAAATAGGTAAAATGAATTTTTGGTGAATAAATAATTAAGCAAAATAAATGTTTTTATGAAAATAAAGAGATATCATGGTAGAAACTTACTTGAGCATTCATGCTGGTGCATATTTTTCTTGTGGTGGTGTTTGAAATTGAATTGGATTTCAAAATACTTTTGAAAATATATTTGAAATGGGTTCAAATAAAAAGAAAAAGGTTTTCTTTCCCTCCTCTCCTTTCTTTTCAGCCCGAGCAGCCCAACACGGCCGAACGGCCCGCTGCTCTCCCCGCCTCTCTTTGGCCGAAGGCCTGCCGCGCGGCCCATTCTTCCTCCACGCTGGCCGCCTTGCTTCCCGGCCCGCAATAGCCGCGTGCGTGCCGACTCCATCTTGGGCCGACAGGCCGCCGGCCCATCAAGACGACACGCCGTCCGTCGTCCGCGCTGTTCTCCTTCGCTCTGGCTGACACGCGGGCTCCACGAGGTCGTCTTCCATCTCCGACTCGCGCGTGAAGACCGAGCCGGACCCGACCGCGTCGTCCCGCACGACCCCGTCCCTATCCCCTGCTTCGGACTATATAAGTATTTATGCGGGCGTTCGTAATCGTCTTCCGAACCCTAGCAAGCGCCGCCTTTGCTTCGCGCAGCAGCCGCCACGCGAAACCCTAGCCGCCATTGCCAAGGTCCGCCGGAGCACGCAATTCGCCGCAACCGACGGGTCATCTTCGTCATTGACTAGCTGGCAAGCCTCGCCTCGACCTCCTGAGCACTTTGGTGCCGTTCATTTGGTTCAATTTGACCTAAACCGTGCCGCCGCCGTGTGCAGTTCGCCGTAGTCCGCCGCGTCGAGCTCCTCGCCGACCCCGTCGCCTCTCGGTCTCCATCTTCGTGCTAGGTGAGCGCTGCGTGAGCTCCTCTCTCGAATGGTACCGGTCCTGCTGAAAATGGTGGCCGGAACCGGCCGGTTCGATTTCTCCGGCGAGCTTCTCTCGCCGCCGGCGATGGCAGCCGCCGCATCGGGTGTCGTCCCCGGCGAAGCCGACCCCATAACCGATCTGAGCCGTCCATCTTGAAACGGACAGCTAGAAATACACCGTACCCTTCGCGCGGCATTCTTACAGAAAACCCCTCGGCTTTCGGTTTAATCTGTTAAGAGCCCTTGGCGCTTTCGTCAAAATACATTTCCTCCACTGAAAAGCGTATTTTCTGTTTAACAGATCCATAATACGCTTTGTCCACTGGAAAGCGTATTTTTATTTTAACAGGCTCCAGAATACGTTTTCTTCACGGGAAAACTTTGTTTCTTCTTACAGTTTCAAAATACGTTTCCCTCTATTTATAGTTTTGCCATTATTTTTGAAAGCTTATAACTTTCACTTTTTAACTCCGATTTGGTCCGTTCAAATTTCGTTAGATTCATAATAATCTACGCAGTGGTGCTACTGTTGGAATATTTTGGAAACTTTATATTTTTAGTTTATATTTAAAGTATTTATTTATCTATAGGAAATCTTTGAAAATTCATACCTTCGCCGTTATAACTCCGTTTTCGGTGAATTTGACGTCTGTGTGATCGTAGCAGCGTGTAGAAGAGTTTTATAAGATTTTTATTCTGTTTTGATGAGATTGGTGTACTGTTTTCTCTAATAACTCTTTGTTTGCTTCGTGTATGTATGCTCGATTGGATTGTCTGGTGTTGATTGTAATGTCGGGTTCAGACGGTGAGGGTTTTGTTGAGCATGGCTACTTTGAGGATCAGCAGGACCAGCAAGACTTTGTGAATCAAGGCAAGTATAGCATGGATCTTCCTTGTTACCTATACACTCTAAATAAATACTACATTTGCATATGTCCACTCGATGACCTTAGAGATTATAACTAGATGTTGTTATCTTGATTCTTTGACACCTTTGGATTGCATTGGGTAGCTATGATGCTAGTGCTTAATAAATATCATGGTCTTGTGGCTTGATGAGTAATTGTGTCATGAACAGTAGTAATGACTTTTAACAACCTGAGGGCTAATCTGTAACAGAACCTCCGGGATTTACAGTACAACTGTGAGAGCTATATGGCTCTGGCTTTAGCTCCGTACGAGGAACTTTTCTAGCTTGCTAACGGTTCCCTTATTGGCTCAAGAGGGCTGTGTTCCGGGTTGGGTGTAGTTGGACCCTTGTCTGCATGTGTATAGGCTACGGTTGTGTGCCATCAGAAGGGGGATTCTACATTCGTAGGGCACAGAAACCTTAGCGGCCCTAATACGTTAGACGAACCTTTGAAAGGCTTTATAGTGAACCCTGCCGGCCTTCCTTGGTAGTGGGCTAAGAGGTTGGCCGTTTCGGACAAAAGGGTAAATCATGACTCACAGTGAAAGTGTACACCTCTGCGCAGAGTTTAATAAACTGGTATACTAGCCTTGCTTAAGGACACGAGCGGCCTTGGAATCGTTACACTAATGATGATCTCTCTTGTCATGCTAAAATGTTCATTCTTATACTATTGTGTTTATTATTCATTTATGTGACAATGATCATGATGGTTTTGGGAAACACTTGTTACCTTGCTGCTATGCCTTAATATGACTAACTTATAAAAGCTAAATGCAGTCAAACAGTGTCAGCTTATTTGAGCCTCATTAACCCATATTATGCTTGTTGAGTACGGTTGTGTACTTACGCTTGCTTTACTTTTAATTTTGGAAAATCCCGGATGGGTAACAGATGAAGGTTAGAATGAGAGCTATCGTGAGGGGTACTAGGCTTGGTGTTCACCAGTTGACGTGTCTCTGTGGGAAGCTTTCGCAATAAAGATATATTAGTTATTTATTTGTTTATGTGCAAGACTCCGTAATAAATATTAGTTCGCTATGTTACCGTAATAAATATTAGTTCGCTATGTAATAAACAGGGTGATCATACTCTATGTAATTTGTCTTTTTATATGTGCGACTGTTCCTGGGACGCATATAAGGCTATTTATACATTTTATTTTTATCCTTAAAAATAGAGTGTGATATACACAGTCCTCAATGCTTCACATGGCTGGAGATCTTGTTGATGTGGATAAAATAAGCCAGTGCCTTCAGCTCCTTCAGAGCTCGAGCCCGAGTTACCTCCTACTGTCATCTTTAGATGCTGCAAGAGATCAGCTGAGCAAGAACACAAATATATTTGATGAGCAATTAGCTATAGCATCGGAAACAAAAGACCAGCTAATGAAAATCCCAGGGATATCTGTTCTGGACTTGCCATGCTTTGCTTCTGATTTCCCTGCTATAGATCCATTGCGTATCACACTCAGTGCTTCAGATCTGCAGTTATCGGGATATGAAGCCGATGACATCTTATATGAAGATCATCAAATTGTCTCTGAGCTCGTTGGCACAAGGGCTGTGACATTTGCAGTCAATTTAGGGACCAGAGTGCAAGACGTTGAAAAATTTGTGCAATCTGCAAAGCATCTATCAGAAAAATATTTCTTTGCAAATAGCTCCAAACCTATGAAGGAAAATCGTGTGTGTGGCCCATTGGAGAAGATCTCTGTGCATATGACTCCAAGAGAGGCTTTCTTTACAAAGAAGAGGCGAGTGAGAATTGAGGACAGTCTCAGTGAAATTTGTGGTGAACTAATATGCCCTTATCCACCTGGTATCCCAGTGCTGATCCCAGGCGAGGTAGTAACCCATGATTCACTGTCTTACTTGATGAGTGTCAGACACCAAGGCATCACAATCAGTGGAGCAGCTTATGCTGAGCTAAATTCCATCCTGGTGTGCAGCTTGTGACGATTGCCCAGTTGTTTTGTGAGGACTATATTTCAGAGAGACCGTGGGAGAGATCAGTTATAGTTTAGGCGAAGTCAAGAGCATAATCTACTGTCTGCTTGATGGATGTGAACTACATTAGCATTAAACCAATGGCTGGCCACTTGGCCAAATAATTTAGGTGGTATTCTGTCTCGTGAGCTGAAAGAGTTGCCAAGGCGCAACATATGATGCCAAAGTATGAATAGGGTCCATAGCATGTGATCTCTTGATTTTGATGTATGAATTGCTGGGGAGGCTACCTTTTCATCTGAAGTGTCTTGCAATTTAATGGTATCCTGCTTTTCTGCATCTCTTCAAGAAAAGGAATTAAATTAGCCAGTAAGTAACAGTGCTGCTTGTTCCTTTTTCTTTCTTCAGGTTTCCTCTTTGGTTCTCTTCGGAATGGGAGGCTCAGTCTGAACTGGCAGTAAAGCTCAAGCATCATATGCAAGTTTGTACACCGTCATAGTTCTGCTGCCTCCGGCCGAGTGATGCAGGGCTTCTGAAGCAAGTACTTTCTAGCTTCTCTTCTAAGTTTTTGCATCAACTTATGAATACACGAATATTCCACAACTTGTACATACAAAAGGGAAATACAGGAATGGACCGCATCATTGTAATCACAACCTTTTTTCTTTCATTTTCATAGAATGTTGCTCTTACTCTATATAAGAAATGAAGGGCGCTTACAAATCAAGACCTTCACCCAAACCTGGAGCTGAAAACAGGATACAATAGTAGCAGAAGATTTGGTCATGATAATTATTTATTTGAAGCTTCATAGGCCCCTATACATTGCCATCAACAACCATGAAGCAATGTGATGGTGATGATGGCGATGATGATGCGGTTGGGTTTGTCACGGGCTGGCTTTCGTTCCCTAACAAAGCTCACCATAAACAATAAGGACTTGTGAGTTAACGCTCTGCTCTGCCCCCACTGTGCTGTCGGTTTTCTTGCCATTTAATTAAGCACATACAAACTGCATTTGGACTCATCAGCCTCACTTAATCCAACCATCTCATGATAAACATTTAAGCAAGCAGACAGGCGCTATTGATTTATTTATTTATTAGAGTCTTATAAGCTTCTCACTAGCAGAAGAGTCCACCGTCTGACAGAGTGACAGGTGGGACCATGTCCGTCCGTACCAGGCATAAAAACCCTGATAATTGAATTGGTTCTGGCAGGATGCTAAGCTACAGCAAGTTCATGTGAACGCTATATCTATAGAAAAAGATGTGTGCCTATAGTTTTGCTCTTTTTTGGCCTTTTTTGTTAAATATAATCATGCCTATTGCTATCATCGAAGAATCTTCCTTTTTTAGTAAATATGAAGGACGTGCTTTGCACATCCTAAAATCTGGCATATCATATCACTCTGCCTTAATCTACCTGTCATTTGCATCTAAATAATTGCTGGTTAAACCACCTAGCTGTACTCCTGTCTATCACAGTTAACAACAAATCATCAGGCCAAATTCGGTTTTCTTTGCTTACATGGACCTGTAAAATAGACATATATCCTCTTCTGGGTGTCGTGAGCTAATTTTGTCGGAAACCTAGAATGGTATTAAATAAAATCGACTATATAAAATCAGGGGCTAAGTAACAGTTGTTTGGCGCGTACTGAGAGAGTAGTGACAGTTGCATCTTGTCTTGCTTAACAATCCGTGGTTGGTGAGATTTGTTGGCTATTTTTAAGGCAGGCAACCCTGATTAGAAAAAAGGGTTAGAGAAGACAAGGCTACTAACTGGCCGTGGATCCTAATTCACGATCCAAATGATTCGCCTTGCTGCTGAGCCATCCTAGTATCCTTTAATTGTGATGATGGTCATCTGGTCACCAGGCCAGTAGTATATATATACTATCCTAATCCTCATTGGAACAAGATTGTGACACTTTGCCACAGGAGGATTATTTACATGTTTGTTAAGCATATAGATGTATATATCACGAATCTTCCCTATCACGGATTCGTAATCGCTGTATCCATGACATGTGGGTCCGCCACCATGACCCTCAAATCACAGGGGTCTTAATTTGCATTCCCTGATACTATAATCACTGTGGATGCCAAGACAGGTGATGCATGTGGGATTTTTTTGGGTTGGCCATTAGTGAATGGATAGCGCGCGATCCCATCAAACTAAACAAGATTAGTAAGCGCTAATGGAACAGTAGTGGTCTATCGCCACTGTCACATTCTTGACGTGATAAGCAACCGGAAAAAAGGAGAAGAAAGTGGGTGTACGCGTGCATGTACACTCACCACACTCTCGTCGGTGGTGGTTGTCACCTTTTTCTTTCTAGAAAAAAAAAAACAATACAGTAGTTGCTACGTGCACCGGCGTGAATGTGATGAAGAAATTAAAACCTGTTTGTTAATCCGTCTTAATCGTTTGTAATGACGACTAGCAGCAGAGCATCCCATCACCATCATCAATGGTACGTGTAGTATGCGTGTACGCGTGGGTGCACTGATGAATTGCTGTCAGACAGATATGTGCATTGCATGTTTGCAATTTATTACTACTGATGGCTGCACTGATTCCATCGTGTTAGTTCACCTGCTCGATCGTACCAAACAATACATGGCCAGCCAACAATGCCTCCTCTCCTCTGCCCACATTCATAGTATCATCTTTTACAAGATACTACTAGCAATTACCATGAGCAAAATGAAATGTGGAAAATAGAATGGGATGGGAAATTAGAATGGGAACTGATTAAATCATGTATTGGTCACAAGCAGGCACACATACTGACATGAGCTCCAGCAAGCACCATGGGTGTGTGATGGGGATGTATCATGTATGTGAATGTGATGGCGAAGTCTCACAATCTATAAAAGTTGGCATGCATATATACACAAATAAGCTTCTCGTCTCATGCTATCCTAGCTCACATCACACCAGATGACAGAGAAAGAGAGATGTTTTCACGGCCGGCCGCCGGCACCGGCAAGAACAAGAACAAGAACAGAAGCACCGGCTGGCAGTAACAATGCAAGCAGCAAATTGGAGACATGGGAATCGATCAATTTCCAACGAAGTTCACCAGTTCCTTCCTTCTTCGCGTGTCAACCAAAACCAACGCAATCAATGGCGGATTCTTTAATTTCTACTAGCTACGACGACGACCGTACCGGCCGGCGGCGGTGGCGGCGGCACCAGGTAGCCGCCTTCGTCGGAGCTGCGCGAAGTCAGGTTCAGGCGGAGGCGCGGTCCATGGCCATGTCGAGGTGGTGGAGGGAGAGGGAGGAGGGCAGCGAGAAGGCGTTCACCATGCTGGCCATGGCGGCGCCGGCGCCCACCGTGTTGTTGCGTCCGTCCCAGCCGATGTGCCCTACGTGCTGCACGTCGGTGGGGTACCCGATCACCATCTCCCGCTCCTCCTCGTCCTCGTCCTCGTCGCCGTCGTAGGCGGCGAACAAGTGCGACAGGCTCCGGATCCCCTTCATTAGCCTCGACACCCCGGCCGCCACGAGCCCCGGCGTCGCCGCCGCCGCCGCCGCCGCCGCCTTCACGACCGCGCCTTCTTCTGATGAACCTGCTGCTGGAATTACTCTCTGTCAGCACTACATACAAACATATGTATTACGGAATTGTGATCGGTCAGTCAGCCAAGAACTCACCCTGATGAGCTGCTGTGGTGGCGGTCGTGACGGCGGCGGCAGAGGAGGACGAGGGGTCCCCTTGCGCCTGCGCCTGCGCCTGCGCCTGCGCCTTCTTGTCGCTGGGGTCGGCGACGGACACGGCGGACTGCGACATGCAGCCCATGGAGAAGGGGAAGACGGCGAAGCGGTCGCCGCCGCCGGAGCTCCCTCGTCGGTCCTTCATGTACGGCGCTCTGCTGGCCGGCGTCAGACGCACACGCACAGAGACACACAGATGAGGATGCACACGAGTGGGCAGGGCAGTCTCTCCTCTCGCCTGGTAGCTTAGCTTATATGGCTGAGGTGCAGATGGATGGATGGGTTGGGCTTCCCGTCTCGTCCGGCGTCCGGTCCGCCGCTTTGTGTTTTTGGCTTTGCTGTCAAGAATGCATGATTGACTGTTTATATAGCAAGAGGGGCCAAAATTGTATGATTATTATTAAAACAAACAGATAGGGGAAAAGGCAACGTTTGGTGGGGGAGAGAGAGACAACGACACAAATAAAGTGGCACTCTCTCTTGCCTCTTGGTCCAAAAAACATATCTCATATTTTTAGGAATTTGTTTTTAAATTTAATTATATTTATAGAAAGTAATTATCAACATTTATACATACAAATAATAATATAGTAGTATATTACTAATGCTGTTTATTACATGTTATAAATAATAATACTTTTATATATATTTGGTTAATTTTGAAAAAAAAACACTTATCAAGAAGGAAGATATTGTTTTTTTTGGAAGGAGAGAATAGCTAATTCTATTCTACTGTAAAGAGTGTGTGAGAGAGAAGAGGGGGAGATTTGCATGATATCATGGTCAATCTTGATCCAGATGATCTCTATGCTGATTTGGCATCGGGGAAGTTGATCCTATGCTGCTGCCTGCAGCTGCAGATAGCCTGGAAATGATGATATGAACATCCATGGCAATAGATTATGCTGCATATATTTTAGTCCTATATTCAGCCGGCAGTGACATCTTGTATATGATTCTTTGGCTCTTTAATACAAAGACACGCACACTCGTATTCGAGAAAAATAAAGTCCTATATTATACCATACCATTCCTTGTGTGTTGGATACTACTGACTGAACATAATCTCTGTCCATTGACCACTGCCGGATGGAGTAACCTAGTAAGAGATGGATTTGCTGAATCGGCCGTACCGACGAGCTGTTGAATCCGAGACTGGTTTGACCGACCGACAGAGGAAAGGAGGAGGAAAGGAGAGATAGTAGTTGGGTTAGGTCAGGCGCCATCATATCTATCATTTGCCACTCATGCTATCTATCTGCCTCTGTGGGGTTTCTCTTCTGCTGAACCTCCCTGCTATGTTGCTTCCTCCATCCATCTCCTCTCCTGCGGCTGTTATAATTCGCTTTTACATACTTCTGGAAACCTTGTACTTTTGGATGAACAGGTGGATGTGCTTAAGTGTGTTACACTGTTACTGCTACAATGCATGCTTTTTTTGGATATGATTGGTCTGTTGTTGGGTCCATGTGGAAGTTTAGTCCTCTGGATTCATGCATCCTGTGATATATCATATATGTAGGTTGTATGTGTTTACAATAAACTCCTGATGACAGCATGCTGTTCCTAGCAAGATCTAGGCAGGTGCAGCGTCAAGTACTAGCAGTAGCAGCAGCAGCAGCCTAATAAAGCCATCATTAGCTATCTGCTTAGTGTCCATTCTACAATCTTCTGACGCTGCAATTTAGCCATACTAAAATATCACACAGGAAGGATCTGCTCATGAGTCTCCTCCCCAACCACCTTGTGCCTGCTGCTGTGCTTTACTGGGCATTCCATTTGCATTTGGTACAAGGAAAAAGGAACGAAAACAATCGAGGGAAACAAACCAAAGTAATAAAGAGAGTGAGAAAGGGATCGCTCGCAGCTACTTAAACCAAAGTCTAATCCTACAGACCCATCAAGGGAGTTAGAAAGAAAAAGAAGTACGAAAATGTGCACGCGCATGAAACCCTTTTTTCTGCTTTCGATCTCTGGTTTCATATATTTTTAGATTCGGCTGATGAGGTACATATGTCTTGGCTGCTGTGCTGTGCTCCTTCAACAACCATCTGCTTCCAATTGCTGCCTTTCGATATTAACTATTATCTGCTCATTGTTGCCCTATGTTGATAGATAGATAGATAGATAGATAGATAGATATAAAACCAACAAATTGGACCTTTAGTTTGCTTGTGCGAAAGAGATCGCTCTCATGTACTTAAACCACTGCAGCGAATCAAATCAGGCTGCAGTAAACTATAAAGTTAACAAATCCAAAAAGAAATGGCAAATTGGAGTGTTGGACATATGGAATTGCGGTCTTTTTGGCTCTTATATATATTGTATTATTCTCACTTGCCTTACAGACAAAGCCATTGCCAATTGGAGGAGTCCTCAGTCCTGCTGTCCGGGCAGGCAGTCGTGTGTCACGGCAGTCGGCAGCGCAAAAGCTCTCACGCTCTCATTCTCTCAGAGTGTGTATGTACAAAGTGTCCACCGGAGGGAGGGAGCCGTGCACGCTATCTGCAGCCTGGAGCTTCACTTCGCTCCACTCCATTGCAAGAGCACTGCTGGGTCAGTCTCACTCAGCTGCTTGCTTGCATCAGTTGCATAGCAAGAGCAGCAAATGGATAGCTAGGATAGTGGCGGCAGCCGGCAGGCACTGCACGGCCCAAGTGCAGGAGCAGCCGGCGTTGGTGAAGCTAGAGCAGGTGCAAGGATCGAGCAGGCCTGGGCGCAGCGACCAACCGCTTCCAAATCCCGGGGTCCGGGAGGGATGGGCGCGGATTTCTGGAGTAGGGTGCAAGCGATTCTCATTCCATTCTCTTTTCTTGTCGCCGAGAATAAGATCGTCGACATCGGCCCTCCATCTACAGGAAGCCAGGAAGGAAAAAGGATGGTGCGTCCCTTCGTGCGTGCGACCATGCTCTTGCTGCAGGGTGGTGGAGGTTGGTGCCCTGACCACGTCGACACTGATCCGCTACAGCTACACACACGAGCTAGCCATTGTATCTCTCGTATCAGACTGCTATATACTCCTACTATGGCTGGTGATCAAAGTTCAACGACATTATTATATTATATTATCATTAAAGAAAGGCCTAAGTCCCCTGCTTAGTGTGTTCTGATACCGATAGATGCATACATACACACCAACACTATTTTGGGAGTGTTTGGACCTTATCTCGACCATCATACTCATTTTTAGAGGCCTTAAATGAGCTCCCATGTTAATCCTCATGCATAATAACCCCTATATTTCTATCTAAATCACGTGCATATGTTACTACAAAACATCATACAAAGAAAACAGTGTTAGACGACACCCCCGATGTTTGGTAGTGTCTACTTCATCATCTCCCCTGGACCTAAAAAACCAGTTATTCTGTCGCATCATCTATCCAAAATACATGCCTCGGTGACACAACTAGAGCTTACATACATATCAGTGCCACAATATTGGAAGAATATGGCAAATGTGTAATGATAATCCAGTAGGTAACTGCTGGGCTGCTTCAGTTGAGAGAGAGAGAGAGAGAGAGAGAGGTGGTTCTGTCATTGAAATAGATGCAGATGCTTCTTGCAAAAGGAAGTCCATATTGTTTTCAAAAAAAAAAAGGAAGTCCATATTTTTGTTTCCCAACACAATGTTCACAAGTTGAGCCGGCTTATGGGCTCTAACTCCACATTCGGCTTCACGGGCTCCTGGACTTCATCATCTGGTACAGCTTGGGCCGTTACAACATCATGCATACTGCTGCGTGCAAGAGCCAGAGCAAACAAGAAGCTTAAAAAAAAAGCTTTAGGTCCTGCTCAAAAAAAGAAAAGGAAAAAAAAACAGCAGCTTAGGCTGCCTGCTAGAGTGTTAGCTGATTGAACTAGAGACGTTCAGACGATCTGCCTGGGGTTTCGTTCCTGTGTGGTGCCCAACGTTAGTTATCTGTGCGTGCGGCGTGCATCACCATGACCAATCATCCAGTTCCCCTTGTAAATACACCATGTCACGCAAACTGAAAGGGTCGACAACATCCATACAGAGCGATATGTGAAAATATACAGATGACCCAATGACTAACAGCGACTCAGACTCACTAAACCACTGTCGATCTTCACAGTTCACACATGACACAGCCAGCCATGTAACAACAAGCAACACGTACAGGTAATAACAGAACATCAAAACTAGATGCCAAGGCTCAAATGGTGTCATTATTATTCCTAGTTCAAAACTCCCAAGCAGTGTTCAATTCCGATCACAACTCAGCAAAGTGGCCCAGACGAGGTGACACGACACTATGACAATCTCAACATCAATGCCGTCGGACAGAGTAAAATTTTACAGGTAAGTACCGCCACATCAGCATCTATGTAAGCTAGAGTTATATACACAGGAAAGGTGAGGGTTAAGTGCCAACCTTTGGAACAAATCAAGCACAAGCAGATTTATCTCAGCCAGCAGCATCAGCTCAAATCCATCCAACTACTATAAATGAAGAATCTCAAGTCTTCCCTCTCCTCAGCCCCTCTCTCTAATCTACATTTTGGTATTAAAAATGCTATTACACCTTACAGATCAAAATTGTGCAGCGATAACACCTAGCCACTCCCGTTACATATTCCAACCTCTTGGCAACCAACACTGTTTGTGTCTCCACGCAGCACTCAGCTGGGCCACGCCCCAGCCTAGGAGTGTGCATGTAGCTATGGAAACAGCTACTTGTAAAAGTTGGGAACATTCCCGCAATGCCGAGCTACACAAACTGTAGCAAAGAGCTAGCGGAAATAAGCGGAGTGGTGTTGTTCATTGATGTCTCAGTTCTCAGCTACTTCACAGGGGATTGTCACTCAGCTAAAAGGGTATCACGTATGGTAAAGCAATGACATCAGCAGGGTCAAGTTTCAGAGCCTGAGCCCACACTTGGGGGACTGCAGCCTCAGGCGCTGAACTGGGCTTCCTTGATTGGGTGCCACCTTGGTCGAACAGCCAGTCCTCACCTTCCTGCCCAGGCAATTCCATCATTTGTGGTGCTTCAGGAATGCTGTATATCTGGCTAAGATACTTGCAGTCAGGGTGAGGTGATTTCCTAGAAGTTGTGCCGTTCTCGTAAGCAGCCACCGGATCGACTGGAGCTCGCTGAGCCTGTTGGTTGCCATTGACCTTCTCTTCCTTGTGGAGCCTTTCAGCCTTTTCAATATTAATGGCTTCCGGCTTCACAGAAGAGAGTGGCGCGGCTACATGAGATGCTGTACCATTCTCCACACGATTGCTGGGGAGGGCTGGTCTCGGCAACTTTGTAGGCCGCATATCAAGGTTGTCTGTACAGCATCAGAAGTCTTATAATATAAAGCACCATAAAAAAGGATAATGGTGTTGTACAAGACTACACATGCTGTTAAGTGCAAAAATAAAAGAAAAGCTAGGAACTCACTTTGTAAGTAACCATTCATTTCATGATTCTTTCGCTTCTTCAGGTTCTCATCAGGCACAAGAGATGGGACTAAGGGAGGGGCCGAGGGCTTCAAGTTAAGGCTATCTATCGGATAACTTATATTGTTCTCCCTTGCCTTATCATGCTCTTTGTGATTATGTTCCCCTTTCTCCTTCTTTGCCTCTTTCTCCTTTTTCTTCTCTTTGTGTTTATCTTTCTCTTTCCTTTTCTTTTTCTCATGACGATCACTCTTTTTGTCCTCTTTCTTAGCAACATCAAGCGCCCCATCTCTGACCTTCTCCATCCTTTCTGCTCTTCCCTCTGCAGCTTTCTCCACAGCTGGAGGTTTTGACATAACCAGTTTCTGATCAGTTGAAATATTAGCTTGTGGCAACCTTCCACCTTGTTCCTTTTCCTTACCCATAGCAGGAGAAAGGCCTCCCGCATCAGGTTTCTTAGCAGAGACAGAAAGGTTTTCAGCCGGCCGTACCATCCCATTTGGTCTCCGTATTGTAATGCTCGGGCTTGGGATGGATGACCTAGGTGTTCCTCTATCCATCCCCCCGGCTGCATTAGATGTCGATGGGCTGCCGAATCTCTGCATGGATGCTTGTGTGTTCTCCATTGGTCTAACAACCTTGCCATTTCCCTTATGCATAGCATTAGCAGGATTTGGAGGCAATGGAGAGGAGGTGCCAACTTCTTTCTTCGCAACATCTTTATTTGTGATCTCAGTTCTCTTTTGAACCAATATGCTAATGTTACTGATTCGCTGTCCAATCCCCTCTTTTCTGGGTGCAGCTTCAGTACTGGATGAAGGCCTTGTAGCTTTGAATGTTTCCTCCGTTGTAGGTGCTGGTGGAAAGCCACCAGCAGTTCTTTGAGCAGAAGCGGTGAAGCTTTCAGAGTGCCGTATTGATGTCCCATTCTTTTGTTGATTGGCATTGATGCTCTGCTGTACAAGTCCCTCATTTTTCCTTGAAGCATTGCTAGGCTGAATATGTACTTTATTAAGTACAGACCTTTCAGTCTCCATTGCGGGTGAAGCACTGAAGCCTTTGCGATTTCGATCATTTGAAACAGCATAATTTTCAATAGGTCGACTCGCCGCCCCCTTCTCATCCTGTAATTTTCTGACCAAGTCCTCCCTGAATTTAAGATCCTTAATTTCTTCAGATCCCCTGCTGCTCTCTCCAACCTTCTGACCATGGAGAGCCTCGTCATTTCTTTCAATTCCTTCTCCTGATTCCCTGTTTTTATCTTTGCTCTTGTCTTTTTTCTTGTCTTTGTGTTTTTCTTTTCGATCTTTCTTGTCTTTGTGCTTATCCTTACTCCTGTCTTTATCCTTCTTTTCTTTACCTTCTTTTCTATCTTTATCCTTCTTGTCCTTCTTATGCTTCTTCTCTTTGTGTTTTTCCTGAAATGAGAATGTTGTTTACCAGTCAAGTAGATGCCAATTGCACAAAAATAAGCAAATTAGTAAAAAGATAAAGGCCAGGAGCATGCACTAGTGAAATACAGTACATAAAATAACCATTAACTAAAATGTAAGAACTGATAAACAGTGATGTTTTTGGGATGAACAGTGAAATCAAACAGTCCATCGTCCCTCTGCACAACTATTCAAGGCTGCACTGCCTAAAAGCGTACTGAATGACAGGCTATTAGCTAGTAACTACTAGTAACTTGTTCACTGATTTACATCCAGACTTCCATTTGTGTCAGATGTAAATAAAGCTGTATCCACGGTACAATATCTGCTAAGTATAGGCAATGTGCAATACAGATCACTGAACTACATTGATACACTATTAGTACTTCTACCTTATAATATGTGCAAGAGACATTTCACATTCGAACCCAATTCTCAAATCTCAAAAATTAGAAATATATTAGAAGACAGCTGTTTTTCCAACTACAAGTTTGGCCTATGAACTATGATGAAAGGAACAAGATAACTATAGTACTTTATGCGCTCACAAGTTAATGTCTTCAATAATAACTACAAATTACGTTAACCCCTATGCACATTTTTATTAAGCTGCATCCATATGCATAGAAGGATAAACAGCCCATGAGAGGTCTGAAAGACGCACAATCTATTTCACAAAACAATAGTGATTGGCAAAGCCTGTACAGCTAAGCCTACCCATAGCACCCATAACGAACATGATCAAGAAAACTTCCATGACAACCAAAGTACCAAACCTCCAGGCAACATTTATCCAAACATCCAGGCAACACTTATCCATCTTAATAAGTGCTACAAGCCTACAATATTTAAATGACATGGTAGTGTTGCGTAATGACATTTCTGGATTTTAAGGCACTGGTAACCTGTTCGTACATGGTAGTGTTGTGTAACGACATGGATTTTAGTCTTATCGATGGAGTAATTTTGCATTGTTAAGCTTGTTAAACTTGATCTTTGACACTGGCAATCCAAAATGTATTGCTTGCTGCCATATTTCTAGTTTATCCATTTAATTGTAATCAAGTGTCAGAACCAACAAAAATTAATCATGTAGAGTCTAAAACACATAGCAAGAAGAAAACACATAACTTGAGTTGCCAAGAACAATGATATAAGGATCCCAGCCAATGAATACAGCAAAATGTAGCAACTGGGCTGCATACAGTCACTATTCATGTGAAATGTAGTATGACACCAGCAATTTCATGATAACATCCACAAAGCCCTGGTGCTGATTTTATATGAGGACACGTAACAAGACAGGAAATATAATGATTAAATTCTAAAACATAGCCCGCTATGTCATGAAATGACAAATAAAACACAAACAGACTAACCAATCTAACTCTTCGTGTTGCCTTCAACTATAGTTGAAAAGACATCGACCCAAGATTATCTACTCTCTATTATTGTGTTTACTGTGTTAAAACATATTTTTCCCACAGCTGGTATAGCTACCAGAAATAACATCTAGTTATAAAATGTATTCACATCCTAGTTTGCACACATATAGACAGTTTTTAACCATGCCGAATGATATTACATCGCTTTTCGAAAGTGAATTTCATTGGCATGATAATTGTGATAAAATCTAATCTGCAAGATCAAAGCCTCAATTAATAACCAAAAAATACCACATCCAACTTTGTGACACATGCATCCCTACTTATGCATTTCATGTAAACAGGGACACTCCTTAGTGAAGTATTGAATATCAATTCATTAAGAAAAACTCTTTCCAAATCTATCTCAATCACAGAAGCAGCCAAAAGGATCACCCAAGTAACGCCTTGCACATCCTGTAACGCCTGACGCTGCTAAAGTATTTCACACAGAGGCCCTAATCAAATTCCGCTAACTCTGTACATTCTTTAGGAAAAAGAGTAAATACTTGTTCAGCAAGACTAACACTTTCCTAATTTGTCCCAATCCTCATGGATCCTGTAACGCCAGTGATCTCAGCTGTGGGGAATCAAACACTGCTAGAATTTCTCAAACAGGAACCCTAACCAACCTGCCCTAACTCTGTATCCCCCCAACAGAATGTGAGGTAAGGCGAAGACCAAATAAAATCACGTAAGCACAATCCTAATGCATCCCAAACCAGTAATTTTTTTCACTGATCCACCCAGATACATCCATCCCTGGTTATGCATCTCATGTAAACAGGGACACTCCTTAGTTAAGTAAAAGGGCGTACCCAATGCCGTAGGCTCCCACGCTGTGCGGGGTCTGGGGAAGGGATTTCTGCGCCAAGCCATACCCGCACATAATGTGCGGAGGCCGGGGCTCGAACCCTGGACCTTCCGGTAACAGACGGTAAGACACTACCGCTGCACCAGGGCCGCCCTTCACACTCCTTAGTTAAGTATTGAATATATTAATTCAGCAAAACAAACTCTTTCCAAGTCTATCTTAATCACTGAAGCAGCCAAAAAGGATCCCCAAGTAACGCATTTCGCATCATGTAACGCCTATCGCTACTAAAGTGATGCACATGGAGGCCCTAACCGACTTCCGCTAACTCTGGACAGTCCTTTAGAGAAAAAAAGAGCAAATACTGATTCAGCAAGACTTGACGGTTTCCTAGTTTCCCCTAATTGCCAAACCGAAAAGAACGCCTCGTGGATCCTGTAACGCCTGCGATCACAGCTACGGGAGCTCAAACACTGCTAGAATTTCTCACAGGAACCCTAACCACCATAGCTCCTTATTCTCCCAATTGAATGTGAGCTAAGTCGGAGAGCCAACAAAAAACATGTAAGCGCAATCCTGATGCCCCCAAGTCAGTCCATCCTATGAGACAGTCAGTAGCACGAGCGGTCAGGGTGATCAATCAGTGAACGAGCTAGCCACGCAGGAAGCCAGGGCAACGCGGAGTGCGGGGAGCAGGAGTACGGGGTGTGTTGTTCCACCTTGTCAAGCTGCTGCTGCTGCTGCAGGTGGGAGGCTAGCTGGGCGTCGGGGCGCGGGGTCTTCTCATATCCTGGTGGCGGAAACGGGAAGCAGCGAGACATGGCACGGCCGCCTCGGGCCTCGGATCACCCACCCCAACCACCACCGCCGCCGCCGCCGCCTCCTTGACGACTGCTCCTCCTCTCAGGCCTCAGCCACAGGTCCTCCTCCTCCACCACCCGCCGCCGCTGGTGCCGCTGTTGTAGCTGGTGCCGCCGCCGGCTCACTCGTCCCGCGCCAGGGGCCACCGCAGGCATGCCCTCCGGCCTCTCATGCCCGGCGCCGGCGCCGGAATCGCGGGGATCTGGGCCCCGAATTCCCCTCCGCGCGCGGGGGATCCGAGGATCCAATCCAATCCGGCCCCCCGCGCGACCGCGACCGAATCGGGCGCCGCGATCTCCCTCGTTTTAGTTCTCGTTTGCTCCCCCGCGCCCGCTGCTGTTGTCTCGTGGCGCCGCGCCGGAGTCGGAGTAGGGTTGAGGAGGAGGGAGGGAGGGTCGGAGGAGGAAGAGGAGGATTGGAGCACTCCACCGGAGAGGGGAACGAACGGGGGAGGAAACCGGAAAGAGGACACCCGGGTGGGATTTTATAGCACGGGGATCGGGGGAGGCCGGGGACCGGGACCCACCCACGCCGCTGCTGCTCTGGTCCGGTCCGGTCTGCCTGCCTGCCTGCTTCGGCTGCCCAACCCAAACCTATGGTCCTGTTATTTCCGGTTTTATTTCTTTTTTTTTATTCAATATAATCATATCGTCATGTGTCGCCTCAGGGTAAGCTTCATCTTCATGAATGATTCCTGCCCCTTTTGATGCATAGCATCCCCTACTAGCTTCCCAATTTTGTTTGTCACACTATGCATGTGAGCCTGCTTGGCCCGCTTTGGCTAGTAGAATCGGTTCCAATTCTAGCTCGAAATCGAAGCGATTCTAGCTTGAAATCATAGAAACGTTGCCAAATGCATTAATTGTAGATCGTTTCTAGCTTCAATTTAGAGAAACGGTGCCAAACACATTAAATATGGATCTAGCTCGAAACATTTCGTACCGTCTCACTTTTTTTGCGTGGCCTAGAGAAACGGCTTTAGCCTGGTTACGCCTAATTCCATTTCTAGTTTCTCGCATACACTGGCCATGATATTTTATTTTCTATTTATCCTTTTTAAGCGCAACAGGGTTATTAGAATCATGAATTGGTCCCAAAAACAATTCAGCGCTAGAACATACGCGTGCGTGTTTTATGTGCTACCATGCGTGTCCATAAATGAACCGAAGAAATCGAAAATGGACAGATAAGGTTGTAATTGCTCGCCATCTATGTCAATTTGAGTTGCAAGGGAACCTAGCGCAAACAAAAACAAAAATAAGAGTCATCGTGTGAATAGTGTTTTACGGGTCACAACCCCCTCCTATTCACACGTTGGCTCGAGATGCATGTATAAAACACAATCATTATACTACTATATTATGCTCCAGAAAAGGACATGTTTTATAAACCATTACCAATAATTACTTAAATTGCACACGAAAGAAATATCAGTAAATTAATGTTTAGTGTGTATTTTAATGCAATTTAACAAAGCAATTGATAATGTATTTTAATGCAATTTAACAAAGCAGTTGATAATGCACTATAAGATTATTTGTTTATGGTCAAAGCACGCTTGATGTTTTTTTTTCTAAATTCTAACATGTCTTATGAAACGGAGGGAGTATGTCCTTAGTAGCTACTAAACATGTAGAAGATCCACTATCGCAACCAACACACTAAGCGGGAGCAATGCTAGATCTTAAAGTAAACGAGTTGTAATTGTAAGTGAAGCCAAGCAGAGTATCTTTGGATTTAGCGTGTATATATATTCTGCCTTCCCATTTATTCCACAAAGGAAATAATATCTTGGCTACTGAACTTTTTCTAGTGTTTAGTGTAATCCAATAGCTAGCTTTATATTTAGTTATCTCTATTAGTTATTACAGGGAAGATTTTATTAAAACCGCAGGCAGCTAGCTTCTCATACAGTATAGTTTTTTTAGAGTTCTAGGGTCAAACAGACCCCGGCCTTTCACATTAATCAAAAGACCTCAGCAGTTTATAGTTTAGTGCTTCAGTTTCCGGACTCTTGACTTTAACCAAAGCCAAGGTAAGACACAGCGCTATGCAACACCAGCTACAATTACCAGCACAACGATTGATAAAGAGCAAAGTGCAACGAAGGCTATCCTATTACATATGAATCCTGTTCATTTAGCTTTGTGTCATCAGAGGCTGATCGCCTTGCCAGCAGCTCCTTCAGGTGAGTTTGCTTGGTCTTCCATCTTCAGGCACCTGATGAGTTTGTTGCCTCGCTCCCAGGTGCCATAGGTAGCCATAAGACCTCTCGTGCAGCAGTCCTCAGCTTTGCCAAGTAGTACTTCATTTGATCTTTCTTCTCTTCCGGGCAAATCACCAACCAGTTGGTGAGAGTTCCATGTACCATATAGAAGAGATTGTCCATGCTTGTTCACCCAACTCTCTGAAAACACAACTCATTCCTGAGTTTCCAGATAGACCAGAGAATGGCAGATGCAAACATGTTAACTATAGGATATTTTTTGTTACTTAGCCATAGCTTTCCTATGCTCATAATATTTCCACCTACATCCACATTCATTATCTTAGAAATGACTACCCATTTCCTCTTAGCTACTACACAGTCAAAAAATAGATGTTGACAGGATTCTAGTTTATTATAGAATAAGCAAGTTTCATCCTTCACTTTCCTTCTTTTTTCTAGATTGTCTCTAGTCATGGTTCTATTGTGTATTAACAGTCATAAGAACATGTGTACTCTAGGAGGAATTTTGATTTTCCACACAGGTGAAACATGGACTTGTGTAATACCCCTAAAGTTTATCACTTTATAGAGAGAGTGAGAGGAATAGACTCCATTTGTTGTAAAGGTCCATATCATACTATCCTCCTCTTCTGTTAACAGTAAAGTGGATGCTAGACTAACCACTTCCAGCCATTCCCTGTACATGTCACCACTAAAATTTCTTCTAAAGGTACATCTTAAATTAGAACCATCCCACAATTCAGAAATGGTTTTATTCTGCTCATTAAGTATTTTGTAGATAGGCCAGAACTGTATGGCCAGACTGGAGGTGCCTAGCCAGACATCCTCCCAAAATCTTATTTTTCTGCCATTTCCTACCTTGCAAACATAACCTAGCTTAGCAGCCTGAATAGCCCACATAAAGCCTCTAAAGAAACCTGAGGATTGGTGAGTTTTGGATTGGAAGATGTTAGGTTTGCTAGTTTCATACTTGTAGTCTATCAGTTCCTTCCAGAGTTTATTCCTATCACTATTGTACCTTTTGAGCCAAGAGGAGAGTAAAGCAATATTGAGATCCCTCAAATTAGGAATGCCTAAACCTCCATATTCCTTGCATAAAGAAACTAAACCCCAGTTTGCTAGGTGATATCTGTGTCTATTCTCATCATCATCCCAGAGAAAATTTCCCATGTGAGTGTCTAGCAGCCTTAGAGCCCATTTAGGAAATTTAATAAAGGAAAGCAGGTAGGCAGGAATACTAGACAAACATGATTTGATCAAAGTCACTCTAGCAGCTAGGGACTAAAGTCTACCTCTCCATGCAGCTACTCTCTTCATAATATTATCTACCAAAGGTTGTATATCCTCTCTAGTTAAAGCTTCAAAATGCAGAGGTATACCTAAGTACTTAATAGGGAAACTGCCAATAGGACAAGACATTATATGAGCAAGATTATGAGTTACCTCCTCTTCTAAGTTTATGAGGATCAGTTCACCCTTGTGGTAATTAATCCTCATTCCTAAGATTTGTTCATACCACATTAAGATACATTTCAAGTTTTCCAGGTTGGATTCCTCCGTTTTGGAAAACAAGATTGTATCATCAGCATATTGGAGGGCCACTACCCCTCCTGGTTTGAAATCTGTTAACAGGCCAGAAATTATACATCTACTAGTTGTCATTTTAAGCATCCTGGCTAAGCCATCCCCTACTAAATTGAAGAGGAAAGGGGAAAGGGGGTCGCCTTGCCTCAAACCCTTTCCTGGTTTGAAGTATGAGCTTTCCTCCCCATTCACAATGACTCCTAGAGATCCACCTACCACTATATGTTTTATCCAGTTTATGCATGTAGGATGAAAACCTCTAGCAGTTAACATATCAAATAAAAAATGCCAGGATACTCTATCGTACGCCTTTTCATAATCTAACTTTAAACATATGCCTGGTTCACCACTTCTATGGATGCTATGTACCAATTCATGAGCTACAACCACGCTTTCCAAGATATATCTACCCTTAATGAAAGCAAATTGACTATTAGATACAATTCTTTGCACTATTGATGACAGTCTTAGAGTTAAAAGCTTGGAGAAAATCTTAAAGCTACAGTTCAAGAGGCTAATGGGTCTGAATTGCTTCATGTTGAAAGCATCTCCTACCTTAGGTATTAAAGTAACTAGGGCATAGTTCAATCTTTGTAAGTCTAAGTCACCTCTATGGAAGTCATTAAACATTGCTATAAGATTTTCTTTAATCAAATTCCAAAACTTCTGATAGAAGAGAAAGCTCAGTCCATCAGGGCCTGGAGCACCTTCAGCATAACTACTAAAGATAGCCTCTTTGATCTCTGCTTCAGTAAATGGGGCTATCAGACTCTCATTTTCCTCACTAGTCACTTTATCTCTGTTTCCCAGAAGTCAGTACCTAACTTCACCCCTGGGTCAGCTTCTGCAGCAAACAAAGTCTTATAGTAGTCAACTGCCACCTTCATCATTCCTTTCTGGTCATGTACATGTCCAGTAGAACTCTCTAAGAAATCTATCCTCTTTTTCGTACTCCTATAGTTAGCTACTGCTTGGAAATAAGCAGTGTTCCTATCCCCCTCCTTAATGTCTCTCTCTCTCTCTGGATCTTTATCTAATTTTTATCTCTTCTAGAGTCCAAATTTTATCTAACTTCTCCTCAACCTGGTCTAATTCTCTCTTTTCCTCCCTGGTTAGATCTCTAGTTTCAGCTAGGCTCTCCAGTCTAGTGAATTCTTTTGATAGCTCCACCTTATCCTTATTTTGTGTTGCTAGTTCATTTGATGCCCAGCCTCTTATAGTTCTTCTCAAGGTTCTAACTCTAAATTGCCATTTGTCTAGGCTACCAGTGAGGGAACAAGGCATTGTCCATGCCTTCTTCACCATGTCCCTAAAGAAAGTTTTTCCTAACCACCATTTTCAAATCTAAACTTCTTTTTACCAAAGCTAATATTATCTCCAGAGTCAATGACCAAAGGATTGTGATCACTTGGGATTCTTTCTAAAGCTTTAACATTGACTAAAGGAAAAGTAGCAGCCCACTGATTGCTCACAAAAATTCTATCAAGTTTAGCCAAAATGGGGTGCTCTTGATTGTTTGTCCATGTCTACTTTTTGATCCTAGGATCTACTTCTAGTACAACCCACTTGTTAATCCAAGAGTTAAAATCATCAGCCCACCTATGGTTATATATTCCATTGCTTTTTTAGCTCCACATCTAACTAGGTTAAAGTCACCTGCTAGCATGGTGGGGGCCATCCCATGTATTCATCACCCTATCTAACTCCTCTAGAAAAGCCTGTCTAAGCTCATCATAAGCAGGACCATATATAACTACCAATTTTCAAACAAAACCATTATCCTTATTTGTAAGCATCACACTAATAGAGAAATTAAAGACATCACCTACAATCATATTATATTTGTCATGGTTTGCTCCAACTAGGATTCCTCCTACTGAGCCCTTGACTTCTAAATGATGCCAAGTAAAGATTTCAGTAAACCAACTAATAGAAAATTCTTTTTAGTCTCCATAACACCAACTATATCTGCATGAGTTTCTCTAATCCTACCTATCAAAGCAGGGATTCTGCCAAAAATTCCTAGTTCTCTAATATTCCAAAAGAGGCCTATCATTTTTTCTTGTTTTTTCCTATGTTCTACTTTAGACCAACCCAATTCCTGGTTGTCTATACTATCAGAATTTCCATCCTGAGTTTGTTGATTAGGACTGTTTACAGTCCCATCTGAGGTCCTGGGGGTCAATCCTGATCCCATCAGAATCTCAGAACATCCATGTTTTCCACACTTGCTAACCATGTCATTAACCTTACTACTATATAAGCTAACCATAGTATGTAAAATAGGATTTTCATCCTCAACAGCAATACCAATATCCTTGGCAACAGATAAAAGAGTAGACTTAGATACAGCATGAGGTTTAGAGTTTTTCTTATGTATACCTGTATTGTCCTCCAGGTTCCATTTCCTCTTGAAGTCTTGAGCATTATCAGCCACCATCTTGCCATTATCTGTGAATCTGGTGCTTCTTCTCAGAGCCACTACAGGACCCCACTGATTGGTCTTGTTAGTTTTCTTTTGAACCCCCTTGCTAAAGGTTTTGTCAGTAACCTCTTGGCTAGGTTGAGTGCAAAATTCCTGAGAGTCTTCTCCCATGTCTTCCTCAGATTTGTTTGTCTTTTGTGAGCAATCAAAGCCTTGCTCATCAGTTCCAATGCTAAGGAATTCCTTCTTGTTCTTTGACAGGTCATAAATCCATTCATTAGGTAGTTGTACCTTTTCAGTGTCATCATGAGACAACATGCTGTCTACCCCATCTTGTTCTTCCATTTCCTCATCATCTTCGCCTTCTAATCCCATTGCTGCTAGTAGATTGGTGCAATCTAGGTTCAGAGCACCTTGGAACTTGTTACCACTTTCACCAAATAAAAGTTCTCTCCTTTCATGCTTGTCCATAGCTGATGCTTCCATGGCTCTCCACACCTCAGTATGATCAGATTCTTTGCTGTCAGTGATCATATCCTTCTCATCAAAACATATAGCTCTTTTGACAGATTTTCCTCCAGGTGAGCTAGCACCATTTTGCTGCTAATTAACTGTTCCATTCTCCTAATTAGGTGCTTCATCGGATTTTGCCTTGTCATTATTTTCTTTCTCTGTGCCTGACACATCACAATCTTGAGGGTCCTCCCCTCCACCCTTACCTTCTAATCTCATACAGTATAGTTAGTGGCAACTATCTTAGATTTTTGTTTATCATTTATATATATATATATATAGAAATAAATGCATGCATACATGCACGCCTTATATGATTTCGCACTTTTCAAAAAACTAGAGACCCAAATCGAAGTTGGTCGAACCGAATCTCGGGCAAATTACGTACGAAGAAGCCGTGCCGCGAAACGAAATGGGCGTGCATGCGTAGTATGCACAATAAGCGCGTGACGTGACGCGCGCTTTGGATGTTGTGGATACTGTTTGGAAGAGGCGACGATGATTAGAGAGGAGAGAGACGCCTATGGTTATATATTCCATTGCTTTTGTCAGCTCCACATCTAACTAGGTTAAAGTCACCTGCTAGCATGATGGGGGCCATCCCATGTATTCATCACCCTATCTAACTTCTCTAAAAAGAGCCTGTCTAAGCTCATCATAAGCAGGACCATATATAACTACCAGTTTTCAAACAAAACCATTATCCTTATTTATAAGCATCACACTAATGGAGAAATTAAAGACATCACCTCGCCTGCCACCGCAAAGGTGCCTCTGGCGTGTGGCGGTTAACAAAGCTCGGCCCGCTGCTACTAGAGTACGTGTACGGTGCGATGCGAGGCAGAGCTTTCAGTCCCAGACCGCATTGAACACGTGTTTATTACTGTTAGAGTCAGAGAGAGAGAAAGGTGATCCTGAAGAGGGCAGGAGGCGTACCACGGGATCAACGACTCGTAACGAAAGCAAATCATCGTGTTTATTCACTCAGGGTCCTCTGAGATTTTGCTGTGTCACGGTCGTAAAAAGTGGTGGTTAGAGGGGGGGGGGGGGGGGGAACTAGTAGTATAAAGAAGTGGAGTACTAGCTATTACTATGCCTGTGCACTTGTAATTTGGCAGGAGTGAAGGAAGGGCTAGCTAGTGCGACTCAGATTTGGAACAGTGGACGACAGTAGCATGAAGTAGGAGTACGTACCAAGGCACAACCTTGCAATAATTCAAGCCTGATGATCTCAATTCTCAAAAAGGAATCAGAAAGAGACGGAAAATGTACGCACTGCTAGCACTTATGGTTACTGTACTCTGTACTAGTAGCACGTACCACATCAGGCTTACTCCAACCAAAAGGTGGTGCTGTGTTGTGTTGTTCTGGGGAAATTATGTGCCCGTAGTCAGGGCAGGCTATGCAGGAAATTGAATGAGAAGATTCCCAGCCCCAGCTCGGCTTGTGTGTCCGTTGTCCCTGAACCCTCATGCATGGCTCATTTACTTGGGAGATCGATACACGCATTCACTCGAGCCAGTGCTCTTCAACCACTCACTCTGCAGGTGCTAGTGCAACTGCTGCTTGCTGCAGTAGACATCGAGAGCAGTAGACATCGAGTCGGCTTCATGGTTATGGGCGCAGCGGCTCGTCGTTGGCTTGTTTAGATTTCAGATTTCACTTTTAAATTTTACTATGTAAAAAGAAGATTTTTTGTCATATTAAAATACCGATATATGTATAAAATACTGAATATAGATGAAATAAAAAACTAATTATACAGTTTTATTATACTTTATGAGACGAATATTTTAAACCTAATTAATCAATATTTAGATAATTATTACCAAATAAAAATAAAATTGCTACAGTATTTAACAGAATTTATTATGTAAAGTTGATGCACCAACTTTTGATATCTAAAAGGCCTTTGTTCAGGCCATTGAAGGCTTGGACGGCACGACAAGGCACGGCGCACGGCACGCAGACTGGCAATGCCAGCTCTGGAAACACAAACACAAGTCGGTGCGTGTCTGTGTGAGCATATCACGATTCACGATCATTGCATCGAATTCCAATCCTAGCCTGAGGCCAGAGCTGCTGAGCGTCGTACGGGAGCATCTTCGCAATGCTGCTGTGCTCTGCCAGTGCCAGCCAGCGAGGCTCTCTCTCTCCTCGCCTTCTTGCTCGGCCATGTGATGCCCACTGCGCGTGCCTTTCTTGCTCTGCTCTGGGCAGCCTCCGGCCTGACAATCAACAGTGCAATGCCAATGGAGACTTTTGTAAAAAAAGAAAGAAAGAAAAAAACAGTGCAATGGAGACAGACCACAACGAGTGTCGACACCCAAAAGTCACCAACGACGACCGTTACTCTTGCCCGTCACTGCCGCGCAGAGCGCACGGACACACTGTTCGAGCGGGGGGTGCTGGGAAACGGGAAATTACCTTCACCTGGCAGTCAGCGCCTGAGCGGCAGGGAGCCTGCTGAGGAGACCGTGTGCTACTACAAGTGGTACGGTACAACTCCCGGGTCCCGGCCCAAGCCAACCGGCCAAAGCTTTCCGGTCACCGCCACCACCGTCCTTTTGCTCACTCTCATGTCTGTCTCTGCCACCGTCCTTTTGCTCACCTTGATGTCCACTGTAGCTTGTTTAGATTATTTTATCTTAAATTTTACTATATAAAAAAGATTCCTCGTCACATCAAAATACCGACAATATATGAAATACTAAATATAGATAAAATAAAAAACTAATTACACAGTTTTATTATACTTTACGAGATGATTATTTTAAACCTAATTAATCAATGTTTAAATAATTATTATTAAATAAAAATAAAATTATTACAGTATTTAACAGAATTTACTATATAAAGTTGATATACCAACTTTGATATCTAAACAAGCCCTATATCAAAAACTGTTAGGTCATATCATATCCCACACTTTTAACTATCTCCAGACCCACATGACATTCGCTAGGCCCCGACACACTTCAAACTCTCTGCAGACTCCAGAGTCCGCACATGACATTCGCTCGGCCCCGGCCTACCTCGTGATCGCTGTAACAGCGAGCGCCACAGCAGCCGGCCTAGTTTAGTCCATCCTACTCTAATACATACTGTACTGTACACACATAAACTGATACACTGTACGTCCCTGATAAACATACACATACCATGCTAAGCAACTCGGTGCTCATCCACATCACTGCAACATCACTCGTACAAAATTGTTTCTTTCGGGAGAGAGAGATGTCCATGCCGTTATTTACATAGGGGTTGATGTGGAATACGACCAGACGAAAAAAGAAGGGGGGATAATAAGAAAAAAAGAAAAAAAGATCCAAGAGCTACGGACAGTATATACATTTCCTCTACTGCCTGCCGCCACTTGGACGCCACTTATTCGAGTCAAGCTAGTGTGTATACAGCGAGAAGCTGGACGTATCAAGAAGAACGCAAGAATCGCATGAATGCTCATCAATCTGTTAATCCTGTCTCCGTCAGAAGAAATTCACCTGCCGGATTGGTGCTAGCGAATGGTTCTCCAACAGGTTCGGCTGCAACGACAGGCCGAACGGAGAGCCAGAAAATCCTGGCAGTGCGCCTTGGCTGCTGCAGCCATATACAGACACGGTGTTTGTTATTGGAGAACACCATATACAGACACGGTGTTTGTTATTGGAGAACACGTACATATTTCTAGTCACTTCCACTCTACTTTAAAGGAGTTTCGCAAACACTAAAGGTGCCCGCGCTCACCTGTCAACCATATACGCCTGCTGCCAGGATGGTATGACCGGAACATCACCAACAGGGCGATCAGATGGCACCAGAGGCCAAAAACCTGATTACAGAGAAGCCACACTTTTGTCATTAAACTAAAAATGGCATCGTGATACTGGCGTTCAAGATCGGTCAGTGCAACACCCGGCGATATTATGTCAATAATACTAGTTACCACATTTGTTAGCCCTTCTCAGGTTTGGCAAATGTAATACCATACTTGACATTTCGATGTGGTGGGCAAGAGCAACAAACAATCCCAAAAAAAACACAGCGAATTAGCTAAGGGACATACCGGACTTCACAGGGGTATTCTCAAATCCTGAGTACAGTAGAATTTCCTGCATGTCAAAGTAGCAAATATCAGGATCACACCCATTGCACTATAAAATGAATTCGTTTACACAAACACTCTAATAACATCTCACCTCTTCTGTACGTTGTGGAACATGGTTACCAAGGTCTGCAATACAAAAAAAAAAAAGCAATGTAAAACATCATGACACAGCAGGCAAGTGATGACTATTTCTTGAACCTCACAAAGCTACTCCGACCAAATATAAAACCAGAGACGAAGTTTAAAGGAATACAAAAATCACACACCTGTTCCAGGAAAACTTGGCTTTAGACTGAGAGTTAAATCAAGGAAACAATCATCAGGTTCTGTGCTGAAATCCCACAAGTTCAGTTCCAATCTTGGTTGTGCTTCTGTTAAAGTTATAGATGAACTCAGTTAATTAAAACATAAATAATTGTCTACCAAAAAGTTAAGAAATGCCATGACCATAGTTTTGGTAAAAAGACTCACTAGTTTCATTTTTTGTATGGGAAGCATCATGGACAGGTCTTGGCACCCAATTGCACACCTAGAAAACTCACGAGAGTCAGGCCACCCGAAATGGAACAAACTGTACCCCAAATGACAGCCTCAACAAGTACAGTACATTAAAGAAAGGATGTTGTAATGCTTGCTCAGCAGTTGGCCTCCTTCGTGGATCCCAGGAACAAAGTTGCTAACATAAAGAAGCAAAATTGTACAATGTTAATATTGAGAATTGTCATTGCACAAATGATGTAAAGTAAAAAAACTAGATATATCCAGAACATAAAAAGGTGTGGAATTAGTACTTGAGTTATGCAGAATTAGTACTTAGGGCCTGCTTGGATTCATTAGCACTAAAAATTAGCTAGCTAATAGCTAATAGCTGCTGACATAAAGAAGCAAAATTGTAGAATGTTAATATTGAGAATTGTCATTGCACAAATGATGTAAAGCAACAATGTTGGATATTGAGTTGAAGGTGCATATGAACTATTAGCACCTATTAGCAACTCCAAACTAGCTAATGGAACTAATAGTTGGCAGCCCCCTAGCAAATAATTAGCAGGTTTGTTTGGATCCACTAGCACTAATTTAGCTGCTAATTTTTAGTGCTAATGGATCCAAACAGATAAACCGAGAACTTTGTTTCATATACTAACAGCATAGAAGAAGTCTATCGATGTACCTGGATCAAGTCAATTGCTTCCAATGAAGCATTAGGAATAAGCTCCCATAAGTTTCTTGGAGGAATCTGTCAGAAAGGAAAAACAAATCAAGTCAAAGGGCCTGGAAACATTTAATCCAATGACTCCAGACTCCAGATGGAACTCAAATTCACCTGACAAAACTTAAAGCTACATGAACGGGGCAGGTTCATTCCCTCCGGCCAGATAGTGCAATCAGGGGTCCCAAGCACAGTGCATATTTTGTAAAGCTGATCTGTCTCACTGTTAAGAAACAAAAGAAGCAATGTAAAATCACAACATATCAAGGGTAAAATATTGCAAATCTTAGTCTAAATATTTTAGTGCACCCTTTATTAACTTATAAAGCTCTAATACTTCAATGGCAGCAATCATATAAAGTTGCTTTGTTTGCATACATGTACGAAGTAAGGCATGAGCCAATGAACAAACAACAATTAAAAAACATAATTCCAGACACAGTTGCAGGTGTGAGGCCTTTATATACCCATGAAGATAAAACACAAAATATATTTGTGCATTAGAAGTTCAGTTCAACAAAACTAAAGTTGATTATTGAAAATAAAACATTATTACCTATATATAGTGCACAAACTAAATTTCGCATCAGCATAACTAAACAGGTAGAACAGCACACACGTGCTAAACAGGTATCATACATGCGCTAAGGACCTCTTAGAATTAACACATGATACCTAATACCGTGCAGAAGCAATCGTCCACAAAAATCAGCACCGCAATATTACCTTTCACCAGGAAAAAGTGGAGACAGTGTGAAAAGCTCCGCCAAAATAGCACCAACTGCCCACATGTCTGCAAAAGCACACAGCTACTAATGGTGATATCACAAGCTTGCCACAAAGAGAAGTTATGCATTTTTTTTTAAAAAAGAACCCTTTATTGTTTGCTCCTTGTTGAGGTTGAACTATGTGGTGTACTGATGTTTGGATATAATCATACAGATGTGAGAAGCTATAAAGCATGACAACCTAGTAATCTTTTTCTAGCTATCTTTTGCAGCAAAAGAGGAATCATTTCCATGCCTTATGCGTAGTGGTATTGGAAATAAGAAAGCAAAAGGTTAATAGCACACCAAAAGGCAGGGCGAGGGCACCAGGAAATTACCAATAGCAGGTGTATAAGCTGAAGATTGTAGTAGAACCTCTGGAGCCCGATACCTAAAGAATATAGATGATCTAAGGCTTTAGTTGCACAGTACATATAAGGAAATTTCAAATTTCATACACAAACTCACCATCTGGTGGAAACGTAATCAGTGTAAGGAGGATTGGAAGATACTTCTCTTGCCAGCCCAAAGTCAGCAATTTTAACAATACCATTTGTCACCAACAAATTCTCTAACAAACAGAAAAGAAATCAAATTACTTTAACAGGAACAAAGACAAGATAATTCCAATGTATATCAGCAAGCCACATTACCAGGTTTCAAATCACGGTGGAAGTATCCATTATTATGCATATATGCAAGACCTTGCAGTATTTGGACCATATAATTCCTTATATCCACTTCAGAGAAAGGAACTTGACTTTCTCTTATGACATCATATAAATTACAATCCTGAAAAGAAAAAACTGACATTTCAGCAAGGGGAAGACTACACAAAGAACACTAAAATGCAAGTAAAAAAACAGCTTAGGAAAACCCAATGCTTCATCTGAAAGAGGTACACCTCTCACTAAGTGAGCATAGTACATCACAAATAAGGAAATAGTAGTGGTTCACTCATTTAATGAAGAAACATAGGTGAAGCTGATTTTGTGGCCAACATAAACCAATTTAGTATATTTCGTGTCGTTCTCATGTGAACCATCACATAAATAGGCCATTTTTTATTTTTATTTTTATTTTATACCACAAATATGGTAAAAAAAAACATTCTAGAAGTAGCAAGGGACAAACCATGTGTTCAAAGATGAAGAACAACTCATGATTTTCCATTGTCACCTCCTTCAACTTCACAATGTTAGCGTGAATTAGTTTCTGAAGAGCCTGCAGAAGGATAGTTATTTGTTAAGAAAACCAAGTGCAAGACAGTATCTTCTGAATACGTATGTGATCCATCCAGTTTGACAAAACAGAATATACCTTCACTTCTCGAAGACTAACGCATTCTTCCCATTGGAAAAACTTTCTCTTCATCTTTTTAACAGCAACCTGGATGGAGCAAAGAGAACAAGTTATTTGGGGCAAATACGGTAGGTACCACCTAATTTTCATAAAAAAACAGCTCTTCAGTGAAATAGCCAAATGGGTATGATATGCTATAGCTGAAATTGAGCCGGTAAAATAGTGCATACACGATTGAGGGTTCATAAAATTTTGGAAGAGCAATGCTAGAAGGTTTCGATTTGACAGCAAACTATTTCAAAAGATGTCTCATTACTTACAATTTCATTAGTTTCTACATTATAAGCCATAAAAACATTCCCACAGGTTCCATCACCTATCTCCCGCAACAATTTGTACCTGCAAGAAATAGTTAGTTTAAAATTAACCTTTCAGACCATCTATCTAAAGTAAAAAGAGAAAAGTTCAATTACTACTCACTTCTCCATGGTTACTAACTTTAACAAAGAGCGTTTGCCAAGAATCACTGAGAACAAATAGAACTCCGCAGCAAAGATCCCTTGCCGCCTTCAAAACTCATCACAGCCGCCTCAAAACTAGGTCCACCTATATATGGTTGCATCAGAAGGAGGAAGTTCCACTCGAGGGTATAGCAGCATGAATGATTAAGCATCATTATGTGCACCACCGTCATGCTTTATTGCAGCTTGAGCAAGCTTCAGCGGCAGATCGTCATCGCGGATACATGTTGGCTGAAACCATCATTGGCCAGAAAAAAGAGCAGATAGGTTTCAGACCAAAGCATTTTTATCCTAACGTGCATGGAAAAATCTGCAATGAAAGAGTAAAGGAAATCTTTGATTCAATACTTTGTGCTGAACCTAACATTACACTCCACGAAGGAACTAAGAAAACAAAACAAGGGGACAGGGGAACTAAGCAAACAAACTATGTTCCTCATTTCGTGCACTGAAAAGCAGTTGTACCGTGCAAAACAAAGCCTAACAGCCTATAAAGGACCTATGGAAACAGGTCGCTTTCGACATCAAATCAATTGCAACTATACTCGACAGAAACGGCAACCAACATGTATATACCCCGAGTGACTTCAATTCTATGGTAAAACAAGATTTAAACAGGTCCGGTTAAGATCCAAATCGACACAGAGTGGCAGAAAGGATAGAGGCATGTGCAATTTACCCAATACGCATCGTCTCTGTGTCTACATGCGGCAAAGTAACAAGCACGTGAAGAATGCAAAAGGTGATCTAACAGTAACAGCTATCAAACAAAGTAAAAGAGAAAAAAAAGTGGTGACTCGTGCGTACAAGAGTACAAACGAACCAAACGCGTCACCGACCGGCCGGCCGTGCGGCTACAAGGCGCGAAGATCTTCTTCTCTACTAGAAGATTCGAAACGGCGACGAACCGACGCCGCGATTCGCGAACATAAAAGAACACCACTAGGGACCCGTCCGTCACACGACGCACTAATTGGTCGAGAGATGGATAAAATGTCTAGAGAGCATGTGGGGGGAAATCGTCGTGGGTGGAATGCGGGGGTCCTGATTCGATTGCTTGAGACAGGGGCTACCTAACGAGGAATGGCGGTGCGATCGAACCTCCGAGGGGAAAAAAATGGAGGGCAATCCAACCCGCAATTGGCACTCCGACGCGCGCCGAGCAGAGCGAAATTGCCAGGATCATTAAGCCGATGTCCTCGCGGCGAGGAAACGGAAAACGGCAGGGCAGAGCAGGACGAACAAACAGCAAGCAATCCAACGACACGAACCGACGGCAGGGCAACCTTACCGGGGAAGGAGTAACCCGAGCCCGCCCCGGGGGGGTCTCCGCTGCCCGGCGGCGAGGTGGAACCAGACGGCGAGGTAGGGGGATCGCCGGGGGACGATATTTTGGAAGGGACGGGACGACGCCGCGAGAAATTGGGGGAGGACCAAAGGAAGGAGGGAGACGAGACGAGACGAGAAGATATGGATGGGCGGGGAGGCGCAGGTGGGGACAGGCGCGGGCCGAGATTACCGCGCTGCCCCCGGGGTTTGGGGGACAATTAGGAGGGTTGTGGCTGGCGATGGCGCGAGTGGATAAGCGCGGCGAGGGCAGGCTCGTCATTTCGGGGCCCCCGCCGCGAGCGCGAGGCTGGGGCGGCAGGGGGCGTAATCCCGCGCTGCTGCCGCGCGCTAGGTACCACCGCCGTGGTACGCCTAACTTTTCGCGTTCGGGGCCGCACTGCAGTTGCCAAAGGGAAGGCACAGTAGCACTGCAGGTTTGAAAACCTGACCCGGTACGCCACCTCCCCGTCGGATTCTTCGCCTACACGGCTTCACACGTCCGGGCGCGTGTGACAGACAAAGCTGTTTGAACGCGTAACCAAAAGACATGTTCACATCAGAATTCAGAGGATTACAAACAAATGGCTACCCGTCGTGGCATGCAATAATCTTTTATTATAGTTGTTTGTTTAGATTATTTATAAACTGCTTTTTAGATAGCATATACAAAGTCAGTAGAATATTATCCAAACCCCTTCTGTTTTGCTACACCAAATCAAAGTTGGGTTGTTTGAACGTGGAGAAAGGAACAAGTAGCGAGGGAACAGGGATAATACATACATTTGAGTGGTACAAACCCCGTAGCAATTTTATATATTCTAAATAAATACCATTTATGTTTATGTATTTGTATTATACTCTTGTTTAAAAAAATTATAGAGAAATCCGGTCATTAGAGCTCTACTTGAAAGTGATACTTTTGGGACATCACACATATGTTTGTGTGTCTGAATTTTTACTCTGGATTTTAAAAACTTACATGGAAATCCCAAAGTTATACCAAAACACTACATTAGAACTCCACTTTAAAATTACTCCTCGTGGAAAATTGTATGAAAAATGAGAAAATATTTAGATCCTGAAAGTGGTTTATGTAGGATACTTCTTTTATATAGAGAGAAAGGGAGTCTACTATCAAGAAAGGCCAAAAAATGTCGTGGTGTGAGAAAGAAGAAACTTTGTATTCACTTTTAGGATCCAGATAAGCCTTTGCTTAATTTGCTATTTCACTCAAGCTTTTAGGGCTCCTACTGTAGCTTCCATTGTATAGGAAAGAGAAGTGCACGTCTAGTCACTATTCAGATCGACCCATGGATAACTTCCATTGAGTTGTGTTACATAATTTTCACATTTCTAAATGTGATATAAATCGAAAATCTGTGAAATTGAACCCTTTCTCTCCCTCTTCCTTCTTCAGCAAGACACGGACAGAGAAGGCGTGGCCTCCATGGCGATTCCGTGCAAGTCAGCATCAAGAAATTATTAAACCCCGCGACGAAGTAATATGCTGCCGCATATTCTTCTTCTGCCGGAGTACATTTTCTAGAAGAAAGGCTTTCTACTACCATCCATAGATTACTTTTTTTTTTTGCAATGATCATAGCATCGATAAAAATACACAAAATGAGTTCATTCCAAATTATTTTGGGTGGTTCATTAGTCCGTAATCATGTAATACTATATATATCCTTGATGGGTTAATGTGTGACGTTTTCTTCTAAAAACAAAGAATTTAATCAAATTTATTAGCATTTTTCTCAAATCAAAACAAATAAAATAGGGAAGATGATTTGGTGGTTATAGGGCCGAGATGAATGGGCACGGTTCAAATTCATTCAGACGGCTCATTTAGTTTGGCCTCTCAAAATATGTTTGAGAGGCAAATTTAGGCAGTTTCACTCCGAGCCAACCCTTATGTCCTCGCTCCCCACAATCCGCACCATCGACCCTAGACCCCTGACCGTCACTCGTTGCTCAAGTCCAGCCCTGTATATCAGCAAGTGCAAAAGTGTGCACCTGTTATGGGCCTCCAAATTTCTAGGGCCGCCAAATTTAGTAATACATATACATATGGTCCATCAGCCCATCAACCCATGAAACTTGGCAGGCCATCGGATTCCCTCTTCCCCATAGTCCATAGCCCATACGTAAACATAAAGGCCAGGAAGTTGGCAGCAGCGACATTTGCCGCATTCATTTCATCGTTGCGCCGCTGCAGCTCCTAGACCTACCTAGGCCACGTTTAGATTGTGAAAAAACTTGCACCCGATGAATAGTACCACTTTTGTCTTATTTGAAAAATATTGTCCGATCATGGACCAAGTAGGCTCAAAAGATTCATCTCGTGATTTTGAACTAAACTGTATAATTAGTTATTTTTTTACCTATATTTAATGCTCCATGCAAGCAGCTAAAGTATTGATGTGATGGAGAGAGAGTGAAAAAATTGTAACTTTTGGGGTAAACTAAACAAGGCCCTAGACGCGGTTGTTCGGCAGGGCATGGCATCGCGGGCTCGCGGCGACCACGATTCGCGCAAACATCGTCATCGGCGTCGCCAAGAAGCAGCTATCGTCCGCCGGCGCCGAGAACCAACACCAACACCTTGTGGCGTGCATTCAGATATTGATGCAAGAGAATTATACGTGGAGTTAAAGTTCATTCAAGATCATATTGACTCTATGGGCTCTCTTGATATTTTGAAATATTTGAAACAACATGGTTCTTTCCCAAACACCATTATTGCATACAGAGTTTTGTTAACCATTACTGTTACCGCTGCATCTGCGGAAAGAAGCTTTTCTAAACTGAAGTTATTGAAGTCCTACTTGCGACGTGCAATGACACAAGAAAGACTCTATGGGTTGGTAACAATAGCACTTGAAAATGATATCTTGGAGATGAAAGTATGAAGATATAATTGAATACTTCATTTCGAAGAATACTAGGAGAATGATGCTTTTCAGTAGAAACTAAAACATAAGGTTTATTTGTTGCTTAAGTACTTTTGTATTGTTTTAGCATCAAGATTTGATATATTCTAAGCATTGCAACAACAACGTATATTTGAGACTTTGTGATGAAGTAAAATTATGCTTTTGTTATATTATTTTAGGGCCACATCATGAGTTTCGTTCATGGCCTTCCAAATCGTAGGTACGGCCCTGTCAAGTCCCACCCCGTCCCTCGTCACACCAGGTGATTAGATTGGCGTCGCATCGCGGGACCGCCCCTTCTCCGTCACGCCAAGTGTTGAGGTTGCGGCTGTTGCTCCTCCAGATGCCATTGACGCCGAATGTCGCATGCCTCCTCCAACGCTTTCTGGTTCGGCGCCGAGCCTGCCTGCCACAATCCAGATTAGTGATGACACCGCAGAGAATGTATGAACCATCTTCCTTTCCTTTTGATCTATCTCAGTTCTCTGGATAGTTAGTTTCTTTACTGTTCATACCCCATTTAGCTAAAATGAGATTATCTATTGATCCAATTCTCTAAATTCTAAAATCTTGATAAGCTATTTGTATTTTTCTTTTACTGATAATGATAACAGATCAAAATGCTTGCAATGAGGACTGTAGCTCAGTCAAGATATGGATGTGCCTAGAATTATCACATCTAGTGTTGCTCTTGTTTGGTAATATTACAATTAAGTCAATAAGTTTTAAAAATATTGAGCATGTTATTGTACTATGCATTAACCTCTTCATTTTTAAGATGGTGGAAACTAAATGTTGCCTAGGGGCAGCTTATAATAAGTTGCAAGAGAAGGATGAGGCGAAAGTGTTACAACTTATTGTCTTGAGAAATGAGAAGTGTCAAAATGGCAATCCTTGCCCTAAGTTTAAAGGTTAATACATCTTGAGAGAGTGGATTGGCTTCCTCCTTGTGTTGTTCATGAATGGTGAGGAAGGTTTAGGCGGTATTTATAGTTGAGAGGGAAGCACAGGAGTCACTCGATGTGCCACATCATCAATGCGCGTCACATTCCTTAGCCATCATTGGATAAAGCCGACTTTATATCGTCATTTGAACAGCGGTGTTGATCTTGTGATCTGCATGGAGGCATCCTTGAGGCGATGGATCAAGGGGGAGATGTCGATCGACCTAGCTAGGTAGGGTCGGCCGACCCCCATGATAGGTGGACCACCCCATTTACTTCTAGAAGGTGGATTCACTTGTCATGATTGGGTGTCGATGCTTGGAAATGTTTGTCACATTGGATTCATTGTCGTGGTGAGGCACCAATCCATGTGCCTTGATTGTGAGCCAAAGAGAAAGCACACTTCTCATCCAAGGGCGGACATTGATTGGGATTTTGTTTCTTGTATTATGGCAGGATAAAGCTCACGGGCCGGGTCGACCAACCCCACCTTGGGCCGCCCGACCCTAGAGGGTGGTCCCCCTGGCCACTTTGTTTCATTTCACCCCTACAGAGAAATACTCCATGTACACGTGGAACTTTGTTATTTGAATAAAATATGCTCGTGCAATGCTCATTTCCTTTTATCACGAGGCATGTTGATGATGAATTTGAGTATAGAAAAGTATGATATTTTCACCGTCAACACTAGGCAAAGTCTTGCGTCTTTAGGCGGATTGTTTATCCAGTGTGCTCATCGCTAGTCCCTATTGGTAGGTGCTTGTGAGAGATCTTCTTATACTTGAAGTAGACGATGTAGGTGTGGTTGTTGTCACAAATGTTGTACATGACCCCTTACTCCAAATTGATGGCAAGGATGAAGTTGAGTATGTTGATGTTGGCGGCGAGTCCCTTGAGCCAAAATGCTGGCGTAGACTAAGTTGATGGCAAATCCTCTCACTGAAATATTGGCGTAGATGGTGTCAATGGCAAAGTCCCTCATTACAATGTTGTTTTAGGTGCTCTCAATGAGCCCCCTCATGAAATGGTGGGGGTGTCCAGTATTATGATGTTGAAGTCAATGAGAAAGATCCTTGCCCAAATATTGGCATAGACCATATTGATGATGCTGAAGTTAATGGCAAAACCCCTCGACAAAAAATGTTGACATAGGCAATTTTGATGAACTGAAGTCGATGGTGAGCCTCTCGTCATAATGTTTTATTTTTTGAGAATACACGGTACAACGTAGACGGCCACACACACGCACACACAGTCACCCTATGAATACATGTACGTAAACCCTACCCCTGTAAGCATCCCTGAATGATCGAGCCAGCTAATCTTGAAGTTCATGAAATCACAGCCAAAGCCACTTTTTCCTGCGTTCATAAGATGAGTGATGGTCTGTTCAGCTAAATGGAAGTTAGATCTTCTGGATCTGCTTTAATGCCGCACTTTGCAAGTCGATATGCATTTTTAAGATTATAAAGATACTAGTAAATGTGCATTGCTACTGAACAACTAAACTTCTGTATTAAACATACCGGATTGCATGATAAGATACAAATGATGAAATTAAATATCATTGTTAAAGTAATACTTAATCCAAAAACAAAGGTTATAAAATTAATAATTACAGAGAACGTGGTGTCTTTTTCTTTTTTGCAAATTAGAGAGCGCGCTGGCATATGGGATGAAGAAACTTCGTATCCACTTTAGGATCGAGATACTCATGCTCTCTGCTCTTTTTTCACTCGAGCTTTTCGGCCTCCTATATCGTAGAAAAGAGAAGTTCACGTCCACTGGCTGTTGAGATCGAGACACGGATAACTTTCGTTGAATTGTTACGTCCACCGCGCGGGCTTTTTTTTTTTTTTTTTTTTCGAAGGAATGAACAAATAAATTTTTTTCAAAATTATTCGTTGAGGCTACCTTGAAGCTGTTTGGCTGTGTGTTTGGAGGCACACCGGTACACGAACCTCCCCAGTTTTTGTCCCCCTTTTTTTGCCTTTCCCCTCGCGGGGTCGAGTCGGAGTCGCAAGCTCTGAAGTCTGAACTGGGCCTGCGAGTCGGAGTCGGAGCTGCGAGGTACGGGCCCATTGAGCTGCGAGGCAAGGCTCTTCCTTTTCTTTCACTGACTGAAAAACGCCAGTACTGCACACGTCCATTCGCACCTGTTAACTTCGCCTTCATCCGCCGCCAGCGAGATGGCTCCGGAGGCTTCGTTCCCCGTCTACAGTGCAGAGAGGCGAATCCACCGGCGATTTTGAAGAGCCGGCGTCGATCTCGATCTCTCCTCTTCTCCGGTGGCCTCTCCGGCACCGTGGGATGAGGTGGAGGGATCAAGGGATCGACGTCCGATGATGTTTTTATACTGCTCCTTTCGTCCCAAGAAAGACGACGTCACGAGAAACGTGTCGATCAACTTTAAGGTTTGTATAAAATACGTGTAATATTTATATTTTTAAATAAATTTATTAAAAACTAGATTTAAAAATCTTTCTGATGATATTAATTACTTAATATAAATATTTATATATTTTAATCTATAATTATTGATAGTTTAAAAATGTTGACTTGAAAGCAACGATGACATAGTTTAGCACTAGTTTAGCAAGGAGGGAGTAGCCGACATAGTTTGTAGTACAAATAACTGGTTCAGGTTGTTGTTCTTCCTTCGATGGTGTTGGCTTCACCGACGTCCATCGTGTTCTCCTCCCTCCAGGTGATCTCTGGCGTTGTCAGCTCTAGCTCCACCGCTGGTGTATCTCTTGTGAGGCATGTTTTCCTCTTTTCTGAGAAATCGGGTTGGAGTGCTATGAGTAATCTCTTTGGCGACCTTTTCCCCTTTTGGGTTGCTTCGTCGTCCATGGAGTCGGAGTCACCTACGATGCTGGAGGTGATTGATGCCGCATGTTTCGACGAAGAGCTTGTGCGTTCAGCGGTTCAAGAGCTTGTCGACGAGTTCGACGGGCCAACTGTTGCAGCAACAAAATTATGTGAAGCTTCTCCGAAAGCTTATCTTCAGGAAAGGAATCGGCTTCTAGCCAAAAGCTCGGCGCATACACTTCGCAGTGGTGGTGGTACGCCGGGTGGACGCTCCGATTGCCAGCGTCGACGACGACCGGGACCTTTCAAGGATTATTGCGTAATTTTTTTTCATTACGACTGTCCGTGACCAAGAAGTCTAGGGTTCAAGCCCTAGTCTCTTTCCCCAGACCTCGTATTACGGATTCCTACGGCACTGCGTGCACTTTTTTTTTTTTTTTGTCTTTGTAAGGTTTGCAGCGTAATTCCGTGAAATTTAAACAATGTCATTCTAAAAAAAGTTTTTTTTAAGAGAGGTCAACTCTGTAAAACAAAGGACTTGGGCTGTTCGGCCAATTGATAAGCCTGGCTTATTTCAGTTATTACGTACAATAGTATTATCTGAGAAAAAATAACCTATAGTGGGCTGATAAGCAGGCTGAAACTAGCAGCCCCAGTACATGTCCACTGAATTTCTAAAGTACATGAAATTGTTGCAAACCAATCGCTAGGAGTTAACCACACTCATTTCACCTACCAATTGTTGCCCTCTATTTCTGCTCCTCGTAGCCACAGCTGTAGAACTTCTTGTGGACATTTTTGTGGCAGGCCATGCATTTTCCCTCTATCTACCTAGAACTGTTAACTGATTGGCCTAGTTCCTGCCCTGTTTTTTTTTTCATTCATGAACAAAGGAACCCGCATCATGTTTTCTTGTTTTCCACATATGTGCAAGTACAGACTCTGGAATGTTGTTTTATGCTACTCATATAGTCATATCAATGAGCTTTTGGATTGAGAAATATGGAGGTTTGGTTGTAAGGTCTGAAAATGTCATGCCCTTTTTGGTTGCTTCTTCAGTTATCTAAGCTATGATTGCTCATCAACCAAGCAAATGCAAACTGGGTAAATGGCAGCAATCTTTGTAGAACGTCATCACCATTGGTCATTTTGGTTTTGCATAATATTTTGTTCGTTTTCTGTGCAACGATATTCGTTGAGCCATCTATAATCTTAGGCTGCCACAACACTGCTAGATCGAAAGTGTGTTTCTAGTGACCGACAAGGGTAGGGATCTCAATCATAACGATTTCAAAAGAAAACTAGAAAAGTAGAATGAAATTGGAAATCTAAGATAAAGAGGAGCGAATTCAGGTATTGAAAACAGGTAATTACGGGTAAAATATCAATACCTCAAGTAATTATATATATAGTGACTAAATGTATGGATACAGTTGCAAGAATGTCGGAAAAACACAATGTAACATTTCTTCTTTGCGTCTATTCTCTATTGTATATGTAGAGATCATGTAATCATACCAAAAGAAATGGTTTGCAATCTTACAAATTATACCAAATGTACATAAAAAAGATGATTGGCATACAAAACTACCTTGAGCCAGCACAACACAGTGCACCTTTCTTACTAGTAAATAAATTATTATAAATTCAGTGTGATCCAAACCTCAGAAGGAGCGAGGCGATCTTTATGAGGGAAAAGAGGGAAAACATGATCAAATGTCCTTTGTTTTAGGTCGTAGGTCCTCACACCTCCCCATTCTGGATATCGACGAAGCAGATGCCATATGGGTGTCTTCCAAGGAACTGAGAAGTAGATGCAACAGGGCCTCAGCATGGGGAAATCCTTGGTGGACAAACATGTCGAGTGATTCAAGCCGAGGAAGATTGCATGCTCCATCAAGTCTATCTTTGGTACTCGTGATACCTTCTTATATCCATCAAGACCAACCTTGAAAATTCGGAATGTGACACCATCTTTATACATCCTCTTGGAGGCAAGAGATGCTCGCACTTCCAGCAGGTCACCCCACAGTGTTGACACCAGATGCCTGTTGAGAATGCGTCTACTACTCCTCTTGGCTACAATCACCTCCTTTGCTGGTCCATTCGGTCCATCAAGATCCCATTTCTCCACTATTCCATGAAATGTCACGGTGTAGAACATCCCATTGTGGTACGCACAGTCGGCATACCGGTCCTCCTCCTTGGTGACGACAAAAGTTGCAGCCACTTGCCAATTGCTTTCTCCAGCCCTAACAAAAGAAAGCCAGTTGTTATCCCGGTGGATGATCATGACAACATAGTTAGCACTCTTGGATGGACTGCAAGACAACACCGCTTTCTGGTAGAACCATGTTGCCAGGAACTTTGCATCCTGGACTTGATGCTTCTCAAAATGGTATGCTTCAATGTTCCCTTCGCTACCACGGACTGCCTCAATGCATGTGAAATCAGTGATTGGTGGGAGAGGGATCATTTCCGAGGTGAAGGTTCACCAGAATCAGCCAGCCATGGGAGGATCCGCAGCATGCCACGAAGCGTAAACCTTGGGGAAATCTCAGGCCTTACGGACATCCAGGAGATGGAGAAACTTGCAGTTCACAGATGAGCCGCAGCTGCTTTTGGCCCGTAGCGTTTCTCTACTCTCGAGAATGTCCCGCCAAGACATGATCATTGGTGTGCACGAGCGTGGGACACCAGCGGCTGTGGCAGCCGAACGCCATGATGTGCATACTGATGCAAAAGCAATAGCTTCTGGGAGCTGAAGGCGTTGCAGGATGCTGAGGACAAGATCCATCGGGAGGTCTGACCAGCTGGGACTTGGATTAGATCCTGCCATAGTAAATAACAATTGTTACAGGATACATAGTGCTGCGTTCTTGCTGTCGAAATTCATGTGAGCAAACTGGACCATCTAAGCTTTTGAGTTGGACAACCAACTGATCTATACAAGAAGAAGCAACTGAAAGTATCATAGTTCAAGCCTAACCTCATTCTATTTCCTTGGTGCTTGCACACTGCAGAATTTGCCGCATACTAGTGACAACGCAGTATATTGCAAGACTATAGTTTATTTGAATGGAAAACACACACATCTCCCATTCCCCAAACAAATACTAGCAACCCTGTTGTCAAAAAAAGAAAAAAAAAGTACTAGGAACCCAACAAATTCTCAGCTTAATAGTTCCTGTCTTTCTGTGCTAATATATGGATAGAGCGCGAGATTGGGGCAGACTTACCCATGGTGGCATTTTCACCTCCGCAGGAATCGCGGCAAGGAGGAGAGGGAACCTCTCCGGTTCTGCTCTTCCCCTTCCCAAAAAGGTGGGATTTGGACTTTTGGAGGGTGGATGAAGAGGCCCAGATGGAGAAATCGCCGGCGGTGGGCATATTCTGGATAGGAGGAGGACGACGAGGGTTGTGAGGCCTGGCTGGCTCGCCGTATTGCGATTGCTGGAGGCGCCGGAGGCCGGAAACCGGGAAACAGTCGCCGAGATCGCGCTCGCAGTCGCCACAGGAATTGCTATGTGGATCCAACAGGGCAGTTCTTTTTCTTTTTTTTTTGTGCTCGCGGGATCGAGTCGGAGTCGCAGGCTCTGAACTGGGCTGCGATCCGGAGGCCCATTGAGCTACAAGGCACGGGCCCATTAAACTGAGCTACATGCATGGGCCTACGAGTCGGAGTCGGAGTCGCACAAGCCCTGAACTGTTTTCTTCCTTTCTTCACTGAAATTGGACGGACACGGTCGCCGCCGGCACCTGCCCTAGAGCGCCGGGAGGAGCGTCCGCCCGCCGCCACACGCTCTGTCTCCCGACGCCTCGCGTCGACGACACCCCTCCGGTGAGCTCTCAGCCGCTCCCCCTGACCTTGGCCTCTTGCTCGCTCTCACTGTGGGGCAGGTGGAGGAGGCACAAGGCCGTCCGCTTTTGTCGGCATGGGCCGCTCGCCTCCACTGTCTCGATTGAAGCTTGATGCGTGATTAGTAGCTCATAGTCTGATTTTGCGTCTTATTTGCCTGATTTTGGTTCACGGACTAGTTTACTGACTGTCGAGTCAGCTAAGGGTTTATGCAGTCGCTTCTTTTTTCCAGGAGAAATGTCTGAACATCTCTTCGAGGACACCTTCGTCGTCACTAGGCTCGACCCTGATGGCAAAAAGTTTGATAGAGGTAAATTCTTTCTTTCTGAAATCTGAACCAATAACAAAGGTAATTTCTGATGAGAGATTGAGAGCAGCAAGGGTTCCTCCTTTTTTTAAGTACTGTGTACTGTGCTAGCATGGAGTATGTAACTGTGATACTAGTGTAATGACAATTACAACTGATGATTTCTTAGTTTAGTTTGCCTTGCTCATAGCAGTAATTCAGTATCGATCATATTTTAGTAAGATTTCACCATCTGGATGCTCATGGTTCTGTTAGAGGGGGGAAAGACTTCAGATGCATTTTTGGCCCCTTCTTGTCTAAGAACAATAGGCAATGGAATTGCATTAAAAATGAGAACATGGATCATTTACTCCGATACCTGTAAGCTGTTTTCCTGATATTTCGTTGCACCATGTGCTTGTTGTGTAATTGGAGGTTGGAACTATCACGAAATACCTTCCCAATATTCACCCTGCAATCCATGCTGCCATATTTAAAGAATCTTCTAATTCTAGTTATAAGGACTTTTTAAGGGGTAATGATTGTAAATGCCTTTTGTAAACCTGACTGAAACAACACTTTCATGTTATTTTTATTCTGCAAAACTCTTCTTCTGCTATCTGAAGTGCTTGATTCCTGTAGGGCATACTTATCTTGAAATATTTCACTGTATAGCGTATCATTCATCTATCCGCTGCTTCTTTTTTACTTCATATAGTTACCCGTCAATATTATGTACTTAACTAACTATGGTCAATTGCCAGCCTTGTTCTAGTATGACCTCATGCTCTTGTTCTGTTCTTCTCTTGCATGTGTACAGTTTCTCGTGTCGAAGCTCGCAGTGAGCAGTTAGATATGTACATGCAGCTAGATGTTGCTACTGATGTTTATCCTATGCAACCTGGTGAGAAATTTATCATGGTTTTAGCGCCTACTCTGAATTTGGATGGCACTCCAGATACTGGCTACTATACACAGGTGATTAACTTAGCTGTTTTGTGAAATTTGCATCATGTAAGTGATATTGACTGATGCAATGCAGTATCCAGTTAATACTATGTCTTGGGTTCATATGATATCCTCAATGTGCTTTGGGCCTATATGATACAACCAATGTTTCTTGTTGTAGGATTTCATTTTAGCTGATGAGATTTGTAAATAGGATCTAATTAACATAAACTATTATTTTTCAGGCCGGTAGAAAAACTCTGGCAGACAATTATGATTATGTCATGCATGGGAAGCTTTACAAAATCTCAGAAGACACCTCCTCCAGCCAAAATGCTAAAGTGTATGGTTTTCTGCTTCTCCTTAAACTGAAAACTATCGAACAGTGTAGCAAATTGCACCTTTTGATGCACTAGAATTTATTCTATTAGCATGTGAGTATTTGATTCTTTTGTTACATGCTACTAAGTATTGTGTATTAATATTTTTATCCTATTGGTGAGCTCTTCAAGTATATGATAGCTCATGGATCCACTATTGATTCCTGAACTATGGATTGAAGGATTTCCATGCTGTTTTACCTTATCAAAGTGAACACAGCCTCTATGAGCTTATAATGTTACTCATGGTACTGAAGAAATTGTAGCTATATATCCTGATGAAGCACATGTGACAATCTCCCTTGTGAAAGAATTTGATTCTGCAAAGTAGTTTTGAACATCGAAAGAGCTTGATTCAAATATCCCATAAATAATGATTTTATCTGCATATTGTTTTCATCCGATAATAGCATTACTTGCATATATAGAGAGAGAAGTCCTTCAAGGGCTTCAATGCCTTGTCTTGGTAAGAAAGGTTTAAAAGTGGCTTCAGCTGATTTGTTTAAAGTTTAAACCTCAAATGGCCTCATTTGATTTCTTTAAACTTTAAACCTTCCTATTATTGTAGAAGTGAATCCCCTTTTGGATATGCATTTGTTCTTTCTAAAGTAGGTGTTGTCTTTCTCATGTGGTACCTTTTCCCCCCCTTGCAGGGAGATTTATGCATCATTCGGTGGTCTCCTGATGCTGCTCAGGGGTGACCCTTCCACTGCTGCTAACTTTGAGCTGGATCAGAGGCTCTTTCTACTGATGCGCAAGTTGCAAAACTAGTGCTAAATATGACAATTTCCAAAAGCATCCTAGCGTTGATCGTTCACTTAATCACATTGAGGGCTCTGGGTGTTTGGTCTTGCTCATATACTTATTTAACTTCCATCCATGGTTCCTGATCTTGACTCACTCCGTGGGTGAAGGTTGTTATGTACTGTCACGAGTACTGTTTTCTTTTATTATGGATTCATGGTAATGATTCTTGCTTGTCAAAAAGATTGCTGTGTATTGAGGGGGCACTTGGACCCAGCCTTGCCTGGGGCGCTTGCCCAGACATGGTCGATCCAGATCCATTAACTAACTTTTTTGTTTTCTATAAGTTTTGATTTGAGCTGTGAGCTTTTGTGCGTTATTTTGAATAGTTTAGGACCGTGGCATTGGCGTGCATGATTGTGTTCCCCGTTTCGTCGCTCCTACCCAAACACTATAATATAACGCTGAATAGATAATCTGTGCAAGTGGCGTAGCAGGTGGATCTGTCTCGGTATTCTACTGCCCCCATTTTGAAACGAAGTACAATGCTGAATAGATAGATAATCTGCAAGTGGCCTAGCTGCTGGATCTGTCTTAGATTTTTGCTGCTTCATTTCAACAGCACATGCCATTTTTGCTGTCTCTCATCTCTCTCCCCGGTATTGGTATTTGGGTTTCATTTTGGTGACATATCATCGCACAATTAGCGTGCCACGCAGATGAATTAACTAAAGTTTACATGATTTTGACCTCACGTGAAACGATGAGTAAGTTTATAAACATGGATAAGCATTTTGAAAGTTTGAATATGGATGGCACTCGAAACAAACTCGAGGTCCAAAGGTGTTTCCACAGTTTACATATCTAGCAGCTGATGGCACTGCTTGCTAGTCACTCCACTCAGCTCAGTCCTACTACGCGGCTCAGCCATGGCAACGCTGCTCCACCTCCTCCTCGTGCTCGCTTCCACAGCAATGGCAACGCAGCTCAGCCGTGGCAACGCAGCTCCACCTCCGCCTGACGTAGGAGCATCATCCGCTTCCACAGCCGAGCACATCCTGGGCGTCAACTACGGAACGCTGGGCGACAACCTCCCGCCGCCGCAGCGCGGCCTGGAGCTGGCCCGCTCGGCGGGGGCGTCCGCCGTGCGCTTCTACGACGCGAACGCCACCATGCTAGCCGCGGCCGCCGCCTCGGGGCTGGAGTTCGTGCCGATAACGAGCTCATCGCGTCGCTCGCGGCCTCCCAGCGCCCCGCCGACGCCTGGGTGGCCACCACGCTGCTCCCGTTCCGCGGCAACCAGCGCCTCCGGTACCTGTTCGTCGGCAACGAGGTCCTCTCCGACCCCACGGCCAACTCCCGGTGGCCGCGGCTAGTCCCGGCCATGGCCAACGTCCACCGCGCGCTCCGCCGCCACGGCATGGGCACCGTCAAGGTCAGCACCACGTTCAGCATGCACGAGCTGGAGGGCCAGAACGTGTTCCCGCCGTCCACCAGCGTGTTCAGCCCGACATCGCCGGCTCCGCGTCCGCCCGCTGCTCGCCTTCCTGGACCGCACCGGCTCGCCCCTCTTTGTCGATGCGTACACCTACTTCACCTGGTCGGCGAACCACACCGTGGTGCCGCTGCCGTACGCGCTGCTTGATCCGGCGTCGGGGTACGTGTACCGCGACCCCGGGACGGGGCTGTCGTACACCAACCTGCTCGACCAGATGCTCGACGCGGTGGTGGCCGCCGTGTGCCGCTTGGGCCACTGCGGCGTGGGGCTGGCGCTGGCCGAGACCGGGTGGCCGACGGCGGGGGACCTGGACCAGTTCGGCGCCAACGTGCGGAACGCGGCCACGTACAACCGGAACCTGGGGCGGCACCTGGCGTCCGGCGCCGGCACGCCGCGTCGGCCGCGGGCGCGCGTGGCGCCGGCGATGATATTCGCGCTGTTCAACGAGGACCTCAAGTGGGGCCCGGGAACGGAGCGGCACTGGGGCCTGTTCTACCCCAAGAGCAGCGCGGTCTACGGGGTGGACCTCACGGGGCGCCGGTCGCTGTCGTCGTACCCGCCGCTGCCGCCGGCGACCAACGACCGGCCGTACCCGGGCCCCCTGTGGTGCGTGGTGGCGACGGACAAGGGGCCCGTGAACGAGACCGCAGTGAGGGCGCAGGTGGCGGCGGCGTGCGCCGACGTGCCGGGGCTGTGCGACCCCGTGTGGCCCGGCGGCGCGTGCTTCCTGCCGGACACGGTGACTGCGCACGCCAGCTACGTGTTCAGCGCGCACTGGAACAGGTTCAGCGAGGACTACGGTGGGTGCTACTTCGGCGGCTTCGCCGTCGAGACCACCGTCGATCCCAGTCAGTACCTGCTCCCATTTTCCTCGGCCTTACTGTATTATTCAATTGCAGTCCTCGTGTCAGTGCATGGGGAATATACATTTACAAATGCTCTTTGTTTCTCTCGGCCAAAATTTTAAAATTTCACGTGGTTTGAATGTTCTTTTCTTTTCCACAGGCCATGGATCATGCAAGTTTCCAAGCATTCTATTGAAGTAAAGGGGTTTCACATTTCATGGAAAATCCCTGATCGAGAACTGATTGGCCTTACCTTCACATTGTTGCCTCCCGTTTCAATCTATATTTTCTGGATTTGGCTTGCCGCAAATCACATGTTCATGTTCGCTTTTCTTATTTTTTTTCATAAAGTTCTTTGTGCTCATGTACCGGAGTTGGATCGATCCCTAGCAATAGGTTCTCAATTTCTCATATTGCTCTGTCCATCAAGCGTCGTCAATCAATAAAGAAAAGAATAGGTGAAGTCCCCGCCGCGAAAAATTAATCAATAAATAAAAATGAGAAAGCGTAGTTTTACAAATGAAGTATTGTTTCAGATCTGTAAAGCTAGTGAAATTTTGACGGCGTGACCCAAGTACAGCATTTTCCTTTGTTCCTGTTCGATACTAATCTATAATTTCTAAGGGAAAAAAATGATATATATAACATTATTATGTGTTTGCTTTATAAGTTAGAATGATATAATCGATGTGAACGACATAAACACATGTCACATCCTGATTTCCAAAGAAGACCAGAGGTCGTCATATGTGTGCCCAGAAAGTCCACACATACGACAGAAAATGGTAATATCAGAAAAACAATGTATTATATAGCGGAAACATATATATTTAACACTTACACAATCAGAGTAACGCGGAACGCTGGCTAAGACTTCTCTTCAGTCTTTATTCTTCTCAGGGACAGTTGACTGGGGGCTCCGTACACCAAGCACTTCTAATGCTCAACAATCTTATCCTTCTTCTGAGTAGTACCTTACTACGAACTATAGCAAGGGTGAGTTCCATGTCGAAACTCAGCAAGTATAGATGAAAAGTAATGACATACAAGGCTAGTACAAGGTAAAGCTGAAAGGTAGACTGCGGTAGCATTTTAATGTAACATTAAGATTTAACTTATTGCAACCTATTCTCTAATCATCTTGGTTGAAAAACCCAACCCTTTATTAAGGTTCGAGTAACAATTAATGTGTCATTTAGCATCATAGATATAAACATATATCATTAACAACATTAAACATGAGATAACCATCTCAAAGGAACACAGGATAGCCATCCCGATAAAACCCGAGGTAGCAACCTCAGCAACATCACCACGATTTCACAGCTTAAACCATTTGGCTAATCATGCGAGGATCCGGGCCGCTCGTGACCGTGAGCACGGACGATATATCGATTTTAACTCTGCGCAGAGGTGTACACTTTCACTCCAGATCGTGATTACTCTTTATGCCCGAGGTTCAAGTCTCTTAGCCCATTACCAAGATAGGCTGGCAGAGGTCACAACAAGGTTTTTCACAGGGTCATAGGCAGTGGTAGCCCGATCCGCGATGTCCCAAGCACATGAGAGACGTACTCGTAGCCGCCGCCCCGGTCTACGGATCAACCAGAACTCCCATGCTAGAACTTGTAACACCCTTCCCACCAAATCATGGCACCCGTCGGTAAGCTACCTATCTGCCCATGATGGTCCTGCTAATCGACCAAGCCAGAGCCCATTAGCCTGGAGCTGTACGAAAGTCCCAGGTTGCCGCTCCACGAAAGGTCCACAAGGGGGAGGAGATATGGATGCCCCCGTCGCTACGAGCCCACTGACATCCATTCTCCTCTTCTTTCACCGCCAACCAACGATGCGGACATGCATCAACTTCTCCAACGGCCGAAGCCAAGAGCCTACGGCTCCAACATATTTTAAGAAGCAAGTTTTATCTTCATTAGGCAGGTGAAAGGTGAGATAGAGCACTAGCAACCTAAAACCTAACAACTAATACCCCCATAGGATAACTTTGGGTAAAGTGGCTAGTAAGTCCTATGGTTTGCCGATTTATGACACATGCAGTGAATTTACTTAAACATGAATAGGCGTAATATGTTCAAAAGAATGCCTGTACTTGCCTTAAATCCAAAGTCTAGCTGCTCTTCTGGCCTCCAGCTTTCAGCTGTACTTGTCGGTCCTCTGCTTAGTCTTCGGCGTTAACAAACCGCTCTTCGTCTAGTCGAAGCAACCAAACAACACAAACAAACACACAAAAAGACAAGACTAAGAACAATACACCAATCAAAAGAGAAACTAAAAACAGAACTGTCTAAATGGCCAAACTCAGTGCTACGATCGTAAGAGCGCAAGAACGACAAACGATGGATCTATCGTTAAAGAAAACACGGCTATCGAGGCACCTGCAACAAGCATAGATACAAACTTTAAGATTCATACATTTACTAAAGCAAGATGCAGAACATATAAGAAAGACATAAAGTCAAATCAGTTGGATGATGTTGAAATGTAAAGCAGGGTTAAACATTAGTAATACTCTATTTATAAGCAATTATATTATCTAAGCCAATTAAACATTCATAATTTATAAAGCTTAGAACATGCGAGAGCATTAAAGAAAACATCATATGCTTAAAGATTAATTTAAACAGGACATAAACGACAAGACATGTTGATATTAAACATAGAGCATTTATGATTCAAGGTTGAACTAAGCATGCCATTAACGAAAAGACATTATTGCTGATATAAAACATATTAGCATTAAAGACCGATGTGAAAGTAAACTAAGTCAAACACTAACATGATCCAACTTATAAGCATGTGATAACTACTATAAGAAACATAACAAGTTTCAATGTAAAACTACACAAGGCGTAATTAATAAAGAAGCATGTAAATTGGTACTAGTCATATTGACAGGCATGTACGAACACTCAAGGTATAAACCTAAAATTACTTTTATACAAGAGAGCATAAATTAATTAAACAAGATTACTTACATAGACACATGATGTGACAAACATTATTTATAACAAGCAACATACGTCGACACGTTCGCAAAGCAACGAGAACGGAAAATGTAACCCTAGGTTACTTTTAATTAGAAGACTATTAAATAGTTATCAATTAAAGGCATTTAAATAACTAAATTCATAAATTAGATACATGATAAATTTTACTACTCCTGCATAGATCGCGATGACACGAAACTAACGCAACTGGAATCACTCAAATCGGAGTTAAAACGGTGAAACGGCGGGGATTAAATGATCGATGGCGTAACTATAAATAAATCGCTTGGTGGCAAAGTCGTAAATACCTCGTCTTCTACCTCTGTCCATCTTCCTGTCCAGGTCATGGCCATGGCAGCCATGCGGCTGCTCGCGCCGGGTGAAGGGGCCTCGGCCATGGCCTGCTGGGGCCAGCGGTGGCCTGCTGCTGCCTGCTACGGCCAGCTGGGGCCTGCTACGGCCGGCGGCGGCTCGCTGCGGCCAGCTATGGCCGGCTGTGGTGGCCAGATGCGGCCTGCAACGGTCGGTGGCGGCCAGATGAGGCCTGCTTTGGCCGGCGGCGGCCAGATAAGGCCAGCTGTGGCCGGCGGCGGCGCGTGGGAGAGGGAGGACCACGGCCCTCGGCCGGGACTTGGTCGGCCGGCAGCGGCCTACTGTGGCCGGCGATGGCTGGCTGTGGCCGGCGGCGCAAGGCTAGGGTTTGCCAAGGCGCTGCGGCACTGTAACACCTCTGGTGTTATGTTAACTAAAATATGCCATGTCATCATATGCACTGCAAAGCATTCATGTTTAAGTCAACCTTAATGTGCATTAACTAAAACAAGTTTATATTTCATAGGTTGATTGAGCTTCTGTAATGTTTGGTCACATGAAATAATAAAACCCTATTTTTGAATGTCATCGCAAATGCTTAGTTTATACTCTATGTACTTGAGGTGTAAACTGTGTTTACACTAGTATCAGGCATAGTGTATAAGTCTAAGTCCAACCCTAAAAATGATTTCCATATTTGAAATTTAATTTGGATTCCAAAGCTTATCCCTAAGCCTGGCAAATCAAATTTAAATTCAATTAGGAAATGTTATAAGAGGTTTTTTAAAAGTCAACTTGGTCAACCAAGGGTGTCATTGGGTCAATGACCTAAAAATATCCTTGGATGATGTTTGTGATCACTAATAACCAACCAATTAAGTTAGAAATCAAATTGAGTTCAAATTCTATTTTAAAAACCCTTTATTTTCAAACCTAGTTTTACCCCCTTTTTCCCTAATTCAAAATCTATAAGGAATTTGGAGATACTCTAAAAAGACAGTTTGTAGATCTTGACAAGATCTACAAAGTTGGTATATAAAGTTTTTCAAGTTTCCAAAAGTAATTTCAAATTAGTTTGAAAATACAGTTTCCAGCAATTATCCCCTTTTTATTTTAAAACTATAATTCAAAAATTATGCATAATATGAGAAAACTTTGTATATGAAAAATGTTTGGTTTGACAAGCTCAACATTTCATAGTTTTGAAGATTTTCAAGTTTTGTTGAAAAATCAAAAGTAATTTCAAATGCTTGTTTCTAGGGTTTTATCCCCTTTTCAAATCTGAGTTCAAATTTCAAAATCTAGACAGAATTTGACGATGCCAGTTAAAGGAAAAGTGTAGCCCTTGAAAATTTATGGAAATGATATTTTTGGATATTTTCAAGTTCTTATGCAAATTTTAGAGTAATTTGTATTTTAAATCAAATGGTAATTCTATAAATAACTCGAACAGTACCTAACCCTATCGGCGCCCGCCATGGCCGGCTTCTCATCGCGCGCCGCCGTCCACCGCCGTGCCTTCCCGGCCAACCGAGCGCTCTCGGACGTGAGAGACTTCACCGTCGTCGTGTCACCTGCTCCTTCATCGACTTCATGCTATAAATAGCAGTCGGCCGACGCCGTTCTTCTTCTTTCTTCCTCCCGCCACCGTCGCCGACGACCTCGCTCCGCCGTCAAAATTCACCGTCGATGCCCCACCTCTGTCTAATTGCTCTCGCCCAAAGCTCCGCCACTTCATCATGGTCCTTTTGGGCCAGTTCATGCTTGCTCTCGTCGCCTGAGCCACCCGCACGCCACCTTCTTCTCCGCGGCCGGTCAGCCGAGCCGCCGCGCCATCGCCGCCGTTTGCCGCCGCCAAAGGTGAATATATTTTACCGATGACCCTGTAATCATGTTCTCCGTGTCGTCCTGCATCTGATGCGCACCTTGGTTCGAGCAGCGCATTACCAGAGACCGCCGTGACGTCGTCGTGCCATCGGAGCGCCGCCGCCGCCATCACCGCCGTCGACCGCAGCTCAACCCAACCACTCTGGACCTCCATCAACGTGCGCATCAGCGCCGTGGTGAGCTCCTGCATCTATCCGTGCCATCAATTTCACTCATCCTGCACCGTAGCCGCCGGCCACCGTGGCTCACCGCCGGCACAGCCATGCCGCTCCGCCGCGCGCGTTGCCGTCCTGCCCAGAGACCGGGAGCGACCTTCATGTAGCAACCAAACCTGTCCGTTTAGGTGCCCTGCGTAAGTTCATGTGCTCGCCGTCTCCGGAAACCGCTCCGGTGAGCGACACCGCCGCGCCCGAGCTCCGCCGCGCCGCCATGGCCGCCGGCGTGGGTGTCGCCGCCGCTCCCCAGCCCCATTAGCCACCTCAATCAATGCGCTGTGTCAAGAGGAGCAAGTAGGAGAAAACCCCATCGCCGGAAACCTCACCGACGACGAGGAATCGGCGGTCAACCGCCGCGCCGCCGTCGGTCAGCGCGGAGTTACTGTGCCGATTTTCTTTTTCCATTTTCAGAAAATGATTTAAATGCTATTTTCTTTGAAAATTCATAGTAATTCATTTATAGCTCCAAAAATTCTGAAAATTTTTGTGAGTGTTCCTTATGATGTAATATACCTAGGAAAAATATGAAATGCCAAATTTCAATACTTTTTGCATATGTTAAAATTAGCCCTTTTAATTGAAAAATGGACCTTCAATGATTTTTAATAAATAAAATAATTGGCTTTAAATTCTGAAATTTGTTTTGCCATCTAATTAGGATAAGAGCTTTCTAAAATAAAATTTTGGGCTTAATTTGATAACTTTCATTTTTATGCCTTTATTTAATGCTTTTAAATAATTAATTAACCCCTTTAGTTAAACTTAATCATTATATGATTTGTTTGACTTTGGGATTGATTGGTGACCTTAGGTCATTAACCCTAATGACCTTTGGCACTTTAATTAATTGTTTGCGCTTATCTTAATCATGTCATTAGGGCTCAATTAACGTTATTTTATGTGTTTAATTAACCTCTTAAATAACGTAGTTAACCCTAATGAATTATATGAGCGAAGTTTTGTTAGCTTGCAACTTTATCGTGAAGAGAAGTTGTACTCGACCCCTTAACCTGATCCTACACTCATCGAGCATCATGTTTACTATTCCATCATGTAAAGCATATTAATTATCGAATAGTTTTCGTTAACAGAGAGTTAACGTTATCACTCAGATCTGAAGGATGAGCAGATTCAAGAATCGGGAGTTGATCCAGATTCTGAGACCGTCTACCCCAAACATCAAGGCAAGCCCCGGATGCATTTAAACCCTATTCTATTTATAAAAGTTTTACCGCTTCAGCTCTGGTATGTTGCATTAAGTAATAGGAGTTGAGTGAAAGCCCACAAATTGCATTACCTGTCTTATTCCTTATTCCTTGTTACCTGCTCAGAAAGATAAGTAGTAATGCTTAGCCCTGCTTATTTATTTAATTGTTCAAAGGCAAAAGAATGAAAAAGATGAGTTTGGTTTCTTATTGGAATCTTGATGATAGTAATAAATCGAGTCCGGACGGCGAACTTGCACTGGAAATGGAGTCCCTCTGTAGTGTTCTCGTCTGTTGATGCCCTAGGTCCCGTCCGTTGGTGAACTGGTGATATCGAGAATTTAGAAATCCACATGCATGAAGTGGTATACGGATGGTTGGAGCCGTGTATGCCATGGAGTGACCTAGCGTGGGGCCAGAGAATCCCATCTGTGTCATAGTGTGTTTTACTGTGGGGTTTAAGTTCCCACGTATCTCGGTACGCTGGGCCGCAGAGCTCACGTGTATCATGTGGTGATATACGGCTGAGGTTGTTATCCTGGTATATCGGTGCACCTGGGGTGCTTCGGAGTTAAAGTCTCCGGTATGCTCAGTCACCTAGGTCCCAGCTAGGTATGAAAATGGATTCGAATCGCCGTTGCTTCTCGGAGAAGAAGACTCGATCGGTGTTCATCATCGTAGTAATAACTTGAACAAAAATTAAGGATCAATAATGAAGTTGGATGATAATGGGAGTTAGCCCAAGCAACATCTCTCTCTGTAAAGCTTTTCCGCAAAATTTCTTCTCTCCTACAGACCTTACCTTGTCCCTCTAGCCTGCATTTCTTGAGTCTCTACCTTCTATTTCGTCGGGTCAGTCTTGTTGAGTACTCTTGTACTCAGGGTTTGTTTAACCCTTGTTGCAGGTGAACCTCATGAGCAGGAGTGTTTTGCATCCTGCTGCATGACAGTCGTCGAGGAAAGCAACGACGAGTAAGCTGTTTAGCTCGTGGGCAGAGCTTTTATTTAATATTGTAATATACTGCTACTCCACTACTATTATGGCTTGTATAATTCAAACTTATGATTGTAAACATTTGAAACTCAGAAGTTTGTAAACTTATGTTATTATAAGTCTTCCGCTGTTTTACTCCGTGGTAATTTATTTCTATCAAACTGTTGTAATACTGCAATGCCTCTCTACAATGATTGATCCTGCTCGGAGAATCATGGATGATTCAGGATTTATCCGATAGACTTTTTAAGTCGTATGGAATACAGTCATGGTTATTTGGAGTCTGTTTAGAAAATAATCATGCGTGTGGGCCATATGATTTAGGAGGTTCTGCCACAGGCACGCTGGGGCTGGCCTTTTATAGGTCGGCGGGAACCGGTGGGGCTAAAGCCGCTGGGTTTGGCCCGTTGGGCCGGCTGCGGCTACCTATGGCCGTTGGTTGCCGGTCTGGGCTGGCTATGGCCAGCCAGATTTGGCCATGACTGGCTGCATGTGGCCGGGCTTGGCTAGAGATGGCCGGAGAGGACCCAAGGTGGCCGTGGGAGGCTATGACTGCTTGTGCCCACTATGGCCAAGCTAGTGCTGGCTATGGCCGGCCAAAGTTGACCGTGGCCGGCTGATCGTGGCCATATGTGGCTGTAGCTGGCCGTGGTTGGCCAGATGAGGCTGTGTGAGGCCAGGTGTGGCCCAGGCTAGATAGGAGCTGGCCAAATCAAGTTAGGAGCTGATGGCCAAGTTTGGCCACTGCTGGCCGGCTGCGGTTACTGCTTGCCTGGCCGGGGTGGCCGTGGCCGGCTAGGGCTGGCCAGGACTGGCTAGAGCTGGCCAGTTAAGGCTAGGAGAGGCCAGATCAAGTTAGGTCAGGCCAGGATAGGCTAGGGTAAGCGTGGGATGACTGAAGCTTGATAGAGGATGGTGTCTAGTTAGAGCGGTGGCCAAAACTACAGAGGAAAAAGAAAACTCTCTCTCTCTCTCTCTCTAAGCAAGAGAAAGGATTTTTCTAAAAACGTTTTCCCAAAACCTTCTCAAGGCAAACTTGGGTTTCCGAAGCTTTATTTTCAAATTTGAAGAAAACCTAGACGTGACTTGCTCGAGGTTTAGAAAATTCTTTTTCACACCAGCAAAACCAAGCAAAGCACCAAGCACAAACCCATTCCATTATTTTCTAAAATATAAAAAAGCACATTTTATTTAGTGTTTTCTAATAACAATTCAAAATACAAATTTTGGGGTGTTATAACACATCATTAGAGAAATTAGCATTGGGACAGGGGTCCAGATGTGTGGTGTGCATCGACATCTAGTCCTGCTATCCATGGTTACAAAACCTCTTTACCTTGACACAAACTACGATATGAGTTTCTCCATGGTTTTATACACAAATTTTCGATAGATCTTGCTCAAGACTAAGGCCGGCAACAAAAGAGAGAATTGATAAAATCATTTATAAAAAAGGATAATAAGGGATGAAATATAGAGAAAAGGAGATGTGGTCGTGACATATTCCATTTCAAGTAGTAGACAAGAGTGTCCCTTCGACCCATACTTTCTTCGTGTGTGGTGGCTTCACCGATGCTCTAATTTGACAATCTCACTTATCTACCTTATGGATATAATTGGTTGCTTGCATTACCTTTAGTAGTTTAGTCCGTCCAAAACAATAAAAAACTTAGGCAACTATTGATACTACTTATCCATTTCTTCCTTGACGTTATTTGTTACCCTGGTTATCTGCCTCTGCGTAGAGGTTCATTGAAATTGGACCTCCACTCACTGTTTCCAGATAGAGCAAGTAACAAAGATTTCGTTCTAGATCCTTTTAGTGCAAGTTATGGTGTTGGAATGGCTCACTATGACCGTCTTCATCTGGAAGGTTTGTTGGAATTTGATCTCTGACAATTGTTTTAAGATCTCAAAACTAGTTGTTAGAGTAGGCAGTAAAAATTATGGGTGTAAGGTAGGGTGTTGAAACAACCAACCGTGGAGACCCGTTGTTTCACCCAAACATAGGTGTAGTACAGGAGACGACAAAAGTATTTTTAAGGAACAAATAAAAGAGAAATGTAAATGGGGGTGTATTCTTTTATACGCATTATGTTTTAAGAAATGTTCTAAGATGAGGATCTTAGGAGTAAATAAATTGCGTTAGAGATGCTATAAGAGACCTAACTGAGTGTCATAAAAGTCACAAGATATACTTTTTTTATAAACTAGATATTTATACCTGCAAGAAATTCAGAGATATATCAAGACATCCAAATAATTTATTTTGTCACTTTAACCTACTCTACCTATAAACCTGCACCCTTCAATCCATCATTGACTAGATTTTGATTGTGGCTTCTCCACCGGCTTAACAAAGTTGTACCAAAATAAGCGCGCGCGCACACACACACAAGAGGGAACTTCTTGTGCAAGAGGGAACTTCTAAATCCAGAACTAAGATAAAAAAAGGTGAAGCCAAAGGTGGTTTGGAGTTAGAAGCCCAAGCCACTAAAAATACGAAATTTTATGGCTTCTTTCTTTTTAGGAAACCCAAACCGTCCTAAGAGTAGCTTTAATGTATGAAAAAGTCAGAACTGTCACATAGCAAAATCGAACAAACCACATTGTGGTCGTCGAACCATGCACGACAAAATGAAAATTAGATGCTATAGACAATTGAAACCAAGAAATTACCCGGAGAATAAAAAACCCAGTCGCACAAAGAAATATAGAGCCAAGAGAGAGAGCAACGCGTTTAACGTTCCTAATAGAGTTGTCCTAAAGAGGCTCTACATATCCAACATTATTATAAGCTTAAAGCTGAAACTTCGCTAAATCAATGCTTCAAAAGAGAGAGGTAAAACTTTTTTATATATGTAAGAACCATATACTATTTTTTCTAGCCATTTTTTGAACTTAATTAATATGTATATTTTTTAGATGAGCTGAAAAGATGTTGGAATGTTAGATCCACCGTTTGACGGTTGGATGCCAACAGTAACGAGAAGATCGATACCCGCGGCCGCCTCGCCTCGCCTCGCCTCGATCCCTCCCTCGGCCCTGGGCTTGTGTCAGCACGCCGGGCCGCGACACAACCGCTTCGCCCGCTCGTGCTCCTGCGCTGTGCCCCGCCCATCCGTCTCCACGATCCACTAGCACCACACAGCCCGGTCGAGTGAGCCGATCCCCCCATGGCGGCGGCAGTCGCAGCGGTCGCGCCTGCGACGACGGCGGAGGATGAGAAGCGACTGCTGCGCCTGGAGGAGCAGGCGGAGCACGGCGGCGGCGGCGCCTGGGAGTACCTCTGCCTCGCCCGCCGGCTCCGCGCCCGCCGCCCCGCCCACGTCCTCCGCGTCGGCCTCGACCTCCTCAACAACGCCTCCAAGCGCTCCGGCCTCGGCTCAGAACGTAACGCGCTCTGCCTTCCCTTCCCTTCCCTTCCCCTGATTCTCTCTCGCTAGATCTCGCCCCCCGGTCTCGCATCCCGGCCGCGACGATCCATCCGCCTTTCCGCACTCGCGGTGGATTTTGGACTGCCCTGCTCAGCCCTTCTCAATTATACCCCTTAGATGCTTAGATCGCGTCATGTACGTGCGGGATCTATCGCAGTCGCTGTGATTTTGCTAGTCGAATTGCGAAAATATGGCCGCCATGTCTGCAGCTTCCGACTGTTGTCTCTACTCTAGGTTTCGGTATTGAACTTGTTCTCTCTCTGTTCCGGTGCAGAGTGGACGCTCTACGAGCAGGTGGCCACGGCGGCCATGGATTGCCAGCGTCTCGATGTGGCAAAGGTGACTTTTTCTTCTGTAACCTTGTGACAGACAATCATATTTTATGCTCTATATGGTTCAAGTTCCTGTCGTCTGATGCGCCGCAGCATAAATTCTTACTCTACTGCTCTTTTGATGGATCTGCAGGACTGTATTGGAGTCCTTTCAAAGCAATTTCCTGGCAGCACCCGTGTTGGTGAGTGTGGTCACTGAACTCAACTTATGGTTCCTAAACACACTGTGCTTTAGATTATGGAGGATTTTTTTAGTAAAAATGAATAGAGCCTGATCAAGAATTTAGTCGACTCTGACATTAAACTTTGGTACAGATCATCTAGCCTCGGCCATATTTTTGTAAAATACAGCTACCTAGGTTATATTTAGATCTGTGCTTTATTCATATCATCTTGATGGTTGTTTCATCCCCGTAAATACATCCTGGCAAGTACAACTGAAGGCATCAAATCAGTCTTCTAGGTCTGGATGTTGGTTTATTTGAAGTTAAACAAGTATCCATCTATTCTAGATTAATGTATCACTATTAGCACAAAACTGTAACTGAGAGTTTGTTGGAAAGAGGGCAATTGCATAGCTGAAGATTGAAGATCATGTTATTCATCTAAGAACAAAATTTGTTATTTTCTGTTTCAAATTCAAAAGATATGATATCTGCCGGGTTATGCTGCCATGCTGGTACTTTTGTCGGTTTTCATCTTTCTTTATACTCTACAAACTAAACTCATATACTCTATAAACTAAACTCAGTGAAGGTGTAAGTGTGATTTTTTGAAGTTAAAGTGTTAAATAACTTTACATGTACTCTATAATAATGTAGAAAGGCAAAGCGTTGACATTTTTATTAAGGACTTGGCAAGAAAAAAACAATTCAATAGTTGGAGATTGATGGTGATGTGATCTAATGATTGAGTTATTAATCATAGTGCATAGAAAAGAAGTTAGATATATAAATGTATACATCTAAGGCTGAAATTCCTGTTTTATTTTTTTCTTTATGTATGGAAGACTTGACATTTGTGAGTTCTATGATGCTGTTATGATGGTCTCCTCTCTGTATATGCTGAACTCATTGTACCCTAAAATGTAGCCCGGCTAGAAGCTCTTCTGTTTGAAGCGAAAGGTGAATGGGCTGAAGCTGAAAGAGCCTATGCGCTAATCCTGGAAAACAGTCCATTTGACCAGGTATGCCATATCGTGGTTCTGATGATGATTCTCGCTTTTCATGTTAAAGACTTATTTTGCAGTAGCAGTGCGATCTGTCAATCTCCTCTTCCTGTTGAGCCAATCAAATTATAAGGTTTAAAGTTTTTTTTGAACCTTATCTGATACCAATTAACATTATAGTGAATGCTTTCTGACAGATTGTCCACAAGAGGAAAATTGCTATTGCAAAAGCACAAGGTGATATGTCGATCGTGGTTGATTATCTCAATAAGTACCTGGAATTGTAAGTATCTGCATCCACTTTGTTTTAGGAGCAAGGTGCAGTTATCTGTAATTTCCTTTTGGTACAACACATCAGCTCTTTTCTTGTGTTAGATTTATGGCAGATCATGATGCCTGGAGAGAACTTGCTGAAACATACGTTTCCTTACAAATGTAAGGTCTTCGATATCAATTCTCTCTACATAATCTGCTAGATATGGATGCCACGATACTAAATTGTTCCCATTTCTTGTCAGGTACAAGCAAGCTGCCTTTTGTTATGAGGAGCTAATATTAGCCCAACCAACTATTCCACTCTATCATATAGCCTATGCTGAGGTAAATCTGAACAACTGAAAGTTTGAAAGCAGCCCCTCTGCAAAAAAGAAAGTTTTTTTTTTCAGTTATGTTTTCAAGCAAAGGTCTTAGCACTATAACATGATGTGAATCATCCAAAATGAACTAAAGCATGCCAAGCTATTGCTGATGTCCAGACAGGTCTGGACGGAGGATTGGTTTATTCAGGGAGTTTTTTTTTTTTTGAGCAATCTGGAGGGGTTTGCACCCCTACAGCATTTATTGAAAATGAAAAGAGTACAAATTACAATAATTTAAAGGAGAATTATAATTTAGTAAATAGTGATATGTTGAAATAAAAGAAGGATTTGATATAATATATCTGGTTTTATGTGATTATATGTTTCACAATGACAACTTTCTTTAAATATGGACTGTAATTTTCAATAGATACAATGCATTGCATCTTTATAAGAACTGGTGAACTAACTTTGGTTCCACCAGCTACACGTTTGCTGGTGTTTTACCTGCAAGGCATACAGTTAATCTTAGCTAGTAAATTTTGAACATGCTTAGTAGTATTTCACGGTTTGTTTGTGTTCTCTCTCTGACTTGGAATCTAGAGTCAATTCCACTGCCCCACATTACTTAGTTGCACTCAACATTTTGTTTAACAAACTAGACATTTCTTGGTTCAATGGGAAGCATCATTGATTTTGTGCTGCATTCTGCCAGTTTTTAAAAACCTTTGTCATATTGATTACTGAGTATATACTTTTTGTTGTGAAGGTTCTGTACACTATGGGTGGCTTGGAAAATCTTCAGACAGCTAAGAAGTACTATGCATCAACAATCCAGTTGACTGGAGGCAAGAATACAAGAGCCCTCTTTGGTGTATGTCTGGTAAGGCCATACTAGTGTAGGAAATACTTGAACTCTTAGTTGATTCTTTCTGTGTGACCCATTATTGATTCTCTCGCATATCTTAAACACCCAGTGTACGTCAGCAATCAATCAGTTAACCAAAGGAAGGAATAAAGAGGAAGAGGGCTTGGAGTTACAGAGCTTGGCTGCAGAAGTACTGTTGAAGAATTACAAGCAACAGGCTCCATCAAAGGTGCCGCTTATCAGCAGCATGTTGAAGAACATGAAACTCAGCTGATACTGAATAGCTTCACACATTCACAGTGGCCCGGTTGATAGATAGTTGAGTTAAATTGATGTGGCATATGCTTGTTTTTTTCTTTTTTTTTATGACACCAACATTACAAGGCTTATAAAAGTAGATGCTCTCAAGGCCATGGGTTGTACCTTTTCGTTCGACGTTCTACAATAGATGAAGAAACCTCCGATTGTATTTCAGCACAAACAAAATTTTGAATCAGTCACTGATGAAGGTGTACCTGTTGATTTTGATTGGTATCTGACTATTTATTTTGTATATGAATCCTGAGCATTTTATCTTTTCCGTCATGAGTATTCTCGGTTGTTGTTTGTTTGCGCTCTGCAATGTGTTTCTGAATAAATAACCGAGATTTGGCAGGCTGGCATCATGATTTCATGGTTCATGATCAACAGCAGGCCTCGTTTGAAAATTGTCTTAAGGTAGGTGCATTGAGTCTGTAGAACTCAAACTACCTGATTCAACAGTTTGTTATTGTAATTCAATAAATATATTATCTACATGATTGAGGAGGTCTTTTCCACGCTGCGTGGAAGGCCGTCTCCATTAAAGAATTGCAATTGAGCAAATATATTACTGTATGAACTATGGACTAATTCTCAGCACACGGGAGTGCAATCCACAAGATGATCCTCAACGATGTAGTCCAGCTGCACTTCGTTGTCAATTCGTTAGCCTGCAACCACGTGTCCATTATATTTTGGACAGAAAAATTCAGAGTTGAAATTCAAGATTAGCACACACCAAGGAAGAATGTGGCGGGAGCTTATCTAAAAGAGCAAGACTACCATTGATTTAGTGATTAACAATATGATATGATTCTGCCACAGCTGGTGTCTCTACAAATAATAAGAACGGAGACATAAGGCACCAAAGAGCCATTTGGTCAAACTTGTAGGATATTGCTCCGACCGACAGCTCCAAACCAAGTCTCCTTGAGTGAAGAAAGCGTACTACGGAGTACGAACTTCAGCAATGTGCATCTCCTATAGGCATTGTTTGAATGTAGTTGGCCATGTTTAATGTAGTCGGATTCATATTAATCCACACCTTTGTTAGAGTGAATTAGAGCAAAATTTTAACCTGTCTTTTTTTCATAGCAGCTAAGTTTAGTTACCTAAAGTTTAGCTCATCCCATTTACTTGAATGTCCATCAAAATAAAAATAGATCATCTCACCTATCCAACTAAACAACAAGCATGGATAAACCGGTCCCTAAAACTATAGACGACCACGTCCTATCTTCCATCCAACTTCACTCCCGAACCTCGAACCAAACACACCCTTAGTTTTCATTTTCATCACAACATTAGTGTCTTGCTACTTTTTCTATGTGTTGGGTCATTGTAATTTTCCCCCAACGTGTAACACAGATGCTTTTTTTTTTTCGTGTGTAACGTAGATGCTACTACCTCTAATTAGGCACTAAATTTGCTCGTGTCAATTATTATTTTTTTTTGACATGAACAAAGCAAGCTTGTCCCCCTGTTCAAGAAAGAGCTTTTGGTCGCTCCAAATGAATAAATGATGGCAACCGACCCAGAACGGCAGCCGCACTGAATCCTCCGTCCTTGTTGCCTTGCCTTGTTGGTTGGGGACACGGGTGGTCACAGAAGCATGCGGCGCAGAAGATGAAGCAGCCGCTGCTCCTCGATGCCTCCCACGGCTCCACCACATTCCGGCGAAATCCACGAGGCCGAGCCCGCAAGACGCGACACGGCCACGGGCCACCTCACCAACGCCCGGCGGCGTCGCGGTCGCACGCACGTCGCTCACCCGCTCTCCCGGGACGCTCCCTCTATATACTCGAGCGCGAGCGAGGCAAACCCGGATGAGCTCATGCCCCCCGCCCCCGCTGGCAGCAGCGCTCGCCGTGCGCCACGTCACGCCGGACTCCGGGCCCGGCGACTCCAGACGGACTCCGCTTGCTCTCTCGAGTCGAGCACTCGCCGGGCGGGCCGGCCGGAGCCTCTGGAATAGATCGCCGGCACCGTCGCGATGCTGGCCGCCTCCGCCTCGTCCGGTCAGATGGCCGGGCTCTGCGTCCCGCGCCGCTCGCCGACTCCTGCGCTCCTCTCCCGCCGCGGCCGCGGCCGCCTGCTCCCTCGGCGCCCGGCCGCGCTGCTCCCCAGCGCCCGCGCCCTCCGCCCCGCCGCGCGGCCGCCCCGGTGCTCCGCCGCTGCATCTCCACCGCCGCCCCCGTCCGCCGCCTCCGCGGTTAGTCCTCCAGCTTGTTTGTTTCCCCGGTGATCCCTCGTCTTCTCCGCGGGTGTGGCCGGCCGGCCGGAACGCGCGTGCTTGTCCCTCCATTTCGTCAGTTTCCCCTCCTGCTAGACTGCTAGTGATGATATAACGGGTTGCGGTGATCTCTGCCTCCGGGAAAGCAATCGACGCATTGCTTGTGGATGGAGGAGCCGCCAAATTTCGTCGCGGCCCACCATTAATCGGTTCTCGCTTTCCGTACATCAAGTGCTGAGGTCATTATCCCATTCGTCTAATCGACTATGATGTGCGATCGAGTTCAACTTCCACCCGTGTCAATTAAGGGGAGACGGTGAGGTGGTACAGCTAGCTGTTCCTATCATCCTGATCCTGGGTTTATCCCTTCATGTCTAGACTCTCTTTTATCCTCATGGCCTCGTGGGAGTATTGTTTGGACACCGCTTCCATGTGCCGCGTGCATATTCCTTTTTAGCCACGTGGGAGACTTGGTTTTGTCACAGGCATGCCCAGTGTGGATTTGATCCAGCTCTTGTACATGAAACTGTAGGCTGGCGCGTCAAATTGTGAAGCTGTAGTGGTCTTTCAAGTATTGTGCTGCAAATACTAGTTCTGCCAGGGATGAATAGTTTTTATATTATCTGATTTACGACATTGTAATATTGAGTTATCACTTGTTCTCACTCAAAATTTAAGTTGTTTGGTCTGAAACTTTCGCTAATCCACTTTGCAGCTACAACATCAAGTTCGTAGAAAGTGCGCACCTTTACTGGAGAGTGTTCTGTTGCCTGGTGGAAGTGATTCGGCTGTGCATGAATGGAAAGCTGTTCCAGATATTTGGAGGACGGCAGCACAAAAATACGCTGACCTTGTAGCTGTGGTAGATCCTTACCACGAACCGCCGACGGAATGGACGTATGCACAGGTACATCTTTGACTCCTATGCCCATGCATAAATGTTACTTTTCTGCTGATACTGAATATCATCTTTAAAGGAAAGGACCATGAGCCTGAAAACATCATGAATACTTAGAACAAGTGAGGCTAGCTACATGATTTCATGTTAGATGCACTCTATTTTAGTCTTTAGATGAATACTGCTCTATTTAACTCATAAGTTCTCATCAATTAAACATATTCATCTTCCCTACCACATTTAGAATACACAATTGCATTTATTTCAGAGCTTTAATATCCACAAATCTGGAGTACCTAATTGCTGATTTATGTTCTTATCAGCTTGAGCAAGAAATATTGGATTTTTCTCAAGGTCTAAGGGCCATTGGCGTTGCTCCAGATGAAAAGCTAGCACTTTTTGCTGATAACTCATGTCGCTGGCTAGTTGCAGATCAAGGTAACTTACTCTGTTTTGTGATGACACCATGCGTTATGATTCCCAATGTTGACATTCCCCTTTATTGTTACTTCACTGGTGATAATTATGTGGTTCTTTATCATTTCTGATATTTGCTGCTGGAGCACTGGAATGTTAGCAACAGCATATGGTTGTTACAGATATGGCAGACAACAGATGTCAGCTTGGCCTTGATTTTTCAATAATAGATAATGATGTGTTCTAACGCAATAAAGTACAACGCTAGCTGTATATGTTTTATGAATCTATATGCATAACTCTCAGTTTATCATTTTTATGGCTGCTATCTAGAGGCTCCCTCTGTCATTGATGGTTCCACACTAACAAATCAAATACAGGGATCATGGCAACTGGTGCTATCAATGTTGTTAGAGGAACAAGATCATCAGATGAAGAATTATTTCAAATATACACCCATTCAGAAAGGTGAGTTTATCAAATTATTTCTTAGCATGGACTTCAAGATTAGTGCTGATATTTTTCTCTTTCAACCCATATGGCCTTGTGAGACTTCAACCTGCAAATTCTTTTATACCTGTATTGAATGGAAAATAGAAGGAGATATAGTTTCTGCTAAAAACAGCCAAGCCAGGTCTCTAGATGACTATTTTCATTTCAAAATGGCTAATAATTGAATTCTCCCATTGATTCTGCTTCGTGGAATATTTAGATGAGAACTGAGATGCTTTGTGGGGATGTGCACTATGGGTGCACACTTGGCTTTTTTGTTGCCAGCTAGAGTTAACATAAGAACTGGAACTGCAGTATCCTCATGAATTGAGGGATCAAATAGTCAACCCTATATCAAAATATATTCCAGCATGTGGCTCTGCTTACCTTTTGATATCTGTGGCAGAAAAAATATTTTTAAGTGGATATTGTTATCATATGCATGCCAGACATGTTGAATGGATTGTTTTGTCTTGAACAGTTGAACCTAACAATGTAATATAGTATCACATTTTCAGTATAAGATTGATTGCTAGCTGAACCAAGGTATCATTGTATTGCACAGCTTATAATTATGCAAAGCACATACGTTCATCAAACTTGATAAACTTATGTATCATATGAACTCTGGAAAAGTAGGCAGAGAGATTATGTACTAACATAGGTTTATGTGTCTGCATAATATTTATTTAGTACTTATATTTGTTTATGTTTTACTTTCATGTTGTGATTATGGATTTATTGTTTTCCCCATCACAGCATTGCACTTGTTGTGGACAGTCCTCAATTCTTTAACCGGCTTGCGGAATCTTTGATATCAAGGATTAATACAAGATTCATTGTTCTACTTTGGGGTGACAAATCATGCATAGATAGCCAAGCTGTGAAGGATATACCAGTTTATGGCTACAAGGATATCACCGAACTTGGCCGAGAAAGCCGCAATGCACTGTTCCTTTCTGGCCAGCAAGGTACCTTCTGTGTGATATCATAATGTGGTACCTATCATAATAACAATCATCTGACAGTGCAACTTATTATGAACTGTTTTATTATTATTATTATGAGTACATTGTTCTGTTATGTTACTGTGTCTAGAAGTAAAGTATAATGAATTCATAAGCTATGTTTCCCTGTAGTATTATCATCATGTTTAATGGCTTCACACCCCATAACATGAGCATCCAAGCTTGTACCACCAACAGTTGATTTATGTGCCTGTGATATTTAAGAGGAAAATTCAACCAAAATAGGACTAATTAGGTGGCATAGTAAACGAGAACAAAATAGGCACCTAAATTCAAGTTGAAGAGGATGTGAACCCTTGGGGGGGGGGGGGGTGTAGTTCGTGCCTTGTAATATTTAGAATGTGAGGCTCTTTCCAAATCTCTGATTTAAAGCTTGGCCTGATCGTTTATAGTTATATCAAAAGCTTCTATTAATTTCTTTCTTGCTAACCAGAACACATTTGGAATCTGTTGGTTTAAAGAACAGCACTAGCATTTATTTCTTATTGATCATAGCAATAGGTGAAGAATCTCAGACATCTTTCATCTTTTAGAAAATTATTATTCCTTTCTTTGATGATATACACTGCTGTACCATGCAACAGTGATTGCGTCCTTCATAAATTCTTTTCCCCTTCAATGGTACTGTCATATCATGCAGTAGATTGATTATGCCTGTAGTCCTGTAGGCAAAACATGGAAATTGAATGTTCAATATTTTCTGGTAGTCAACTGGCATATACAGTTGCTTTTTTCAAAACTGTGTGATAGTCAATAGAACTGTTGTTTTTTCATTTGTCAGGTCAGCAAGATGTCTTTGAAACTATTAGCCCTGAAGATGTGGCCACACTAATATATACTAGTGGAACTAGTGGCACACCAAAAGGCGTTATGCTTACCCACCGAAATCTCTTGCATCAGGTGAAGATAGAAACATTACACATTTAACAAAGGTTGTTGAGCGATGGTATGCCATGTGTATTAGTTACTACTTTATTTCCTTATCTTGGTGTGACTTCCTAATCTCTATAATATGAACATAATTAATATTATGTTTTTCCTTGATTGTCCGGTAAATATTTCAATCACCCTGCTAAAGAAACCGAGCCAAATTGTTTTCTGGTGATACACATTTTATGCTGTTCTGTTCCACAGATAAATAATCTGTGGGAGATTATACCGGCAGTACCTGGTGATAGATTCCTAAGCATGCTTCCACCATGGCATGCATATGAGCGTGCTTGTGAGTACTTCACCTTCACGTGTGGGGTCGAGCAAGTTTACACTACTGTTAAGTACCTGAAGGTAGGATTTTTATATGTCTCAATTTAAATTACCTTACTATAGTTATTTAGAAAATTACATTATTCTAGTTAGTTACTTGGTTTCAGCATTAAGCACATTATAATGTTATCTAGGATGCTTGCTCTGCATAAAACACCTAGTATGCTATTGAGCAATTCATGTGGTCTAGTAGTGTATTTGCATGCTCTGCTGTATGAATATGCTGTATTATTTTTTATAAGCTTACTAAAAGCTGCAAAATGGGTCAGATCTTGTATTATCATGCTGTGATATGCAGAACTCGTTTCTACAGTTCTATCTGGCTTGTTCTTCACTAGTTTAATTTTCTATCTGTTGCAGAAGATGCTGAATTTCCTTAGGGCATTTTGACATATTCTTCTACCTTCTTTGATAGGAAGATTTGCAGCGTTACCAGCCTCACTATATTATATCAGTACCATTGGTCTTTGAAACTTTGTACAGGTTAGTTTCTTCTGCTCCTTCCGTTTGATTTGATGCTTTATAGTTGTCTCTATCTGGAGAAACTTACTAAAACTTGCCCATCAATATATTAAAGTATATCAATGTTTGAAATATCCGTACATTTGTCATCATTAAACCTGAAGGCCGGCCTGGTGCAGTTGGTAGAGTGCTGCTCACCGAGTCACCAGGTCGCGGGTTCGAGCGGCCTCTCCGCAGAATTTCTGCGGGGGTAAGGCTTGCCCGTTAATCTCCTTCCCCAGACCCCACTCGTGTGGGAAGCCTCTTGGCACGGCCTTTTTTTTGTCATCATTAAACCTGTAGCATTAGAATATGGCAACAACCATAAAAACATTCAGTTACATTTTGGAACTGTGAAACTCAATAATATATCAATAAAAAAGAATGGAGGTGGTATAGTGATAAACCACATATGTACTACAGTAAATGACCATTCACTTAATAGGGACACTTCAGTTCTTAAGTGCCCATGCAGTGACTACATGTACATAGCATTGTTTTTACCGTTGAATTGAATGGTCAAGTAATGAGTAGTGACACTTTATGGAGAGTCTTTTGCCCATTTCCTAATTTTCTTCTTGACTTTCTACAGTTCAATTCATAAGCAGATTTCATCCAGTTCAGCTGCTCGAAAAATTATCGCTCTTTCACTTATCAAGATAAGTTTACTATATATGGAGGCAAAGAAGATCTATGAGGTCTGGACACTGAATTGTCATAAGCTAATTACTTTAGCTAGCTGCAAGGAATTACTTCAAAGATTATTTTGTTTCCTTATTATTCTTGAATAACCAGACGTTCTAGAAATTGAAGTTCCTTTCGTTATTATCTACTTGTGGCCTTTTTCTTTGCTTGACTCAGTTTCCTTCTCCTGTTTTCTCCTCCATTGAAAAGGGAACAGTTTTATCAAACAATCTTGTCAAACCATCATTCGTCGCCTATATGATAAAGTGGCTGTGGGCAAGATTGGTTGCTGCATTTCTCTGGCCTTTACATAATCTAGCAAAGATTTTAGTATACAAGAAAATTCATTCAGCAATCGGGATTTCAAAGGTATATTAATTTTGCTTATATTCTTATTTCTTTGTTGCATCAATGATCCTTGCAATTTTAAGTGCAACCTGAAGTTTCTTAACACCTACTTAACAAATACTTAGTAAATGACCTATTTCCGTGATAACTTGCAGGCTGGTATTAGTGGCGGTGGAAGTCTTCCAATGCATGTTGATAAGTTTTTTGAGGTAAGGGTTATCAATAAACTTCTTATTTAAATGTCAGTTTCTTTATCAATGTTCTGCTTTTTCAGGCCATTGGCATTAAAGTACAAAATGGCTATGGTCTTACTGAGACTTCTCCTGTTGTTGCTTGTAGACGACCATTCTGTAATGTAAGATGATGAAATGCTGTTTTATTTACTAATTGGATATAGTGTTGCATACTGTTTCCTATTTGTTACATGCAATAAGTCGATAATACTAACATTAAGTGTGTATGTCTCTTGAAGGTTCTTGGGACAGTTGGCCAACCAATAAAGCATACTGAAATCAAGGTTTTTGACATAGAGACTGGTGAGATGCTTCCAGATGGTTCAAAGGGGATTGTGAAAATTAAAGGACCGCAAGTAATGAAGGGATACTATAAGGTTCTACTTTCCTTTGCTGATACAAATCAATTGCCAAATCTGAACTAGATCGCTGATGTTCCATTAACATGTTGCTGGTCGAATTAACACATTCATTTGGTAGAAATGGGGTAATATTCTTCTTAAGAATTAATTAGTTCTATGTGGAACACTGTTTTAGATTCTCTGTACTTAAAGTCAGCTACGAATATGGCCCAAGGTTATTAACAACCTAATATCTTTGCTTCAATAGTTGACAAAATGAGGACCTGTAGTATTCCTATAATTTCATGTTTTACTTAATAATATAGTAATCCTTCTGTATGGTGTTGATGGACATAGCCGAAAGTGAAATGCACATTAAGAACCAAGCATCTAAATCATAGAATCCATGTTTCGGCCCCATGCACTTATTTGAGTATTGTTTGGCTTTCTTGGAGGACTCATTTCATAATTCTTTGTCATTAGAATCCATCGGCTACAAATGCAGCTTTTGACCAAGACGGTTGGTTCAGCACTGGAGATATAGGTTGGATTGTACCTCACCATGGAATAGGGCCAAGTCGCCAGTGTGGAGGGATGCTTGTTCTTGAAGGGCGTGCAAAAGATACAATAGTCCTCTCTACAGGTTCAGATTATAATTAGTCTCTCATTTTTTCAGTATGTGTACTTTTTCTATATAAATCTATTCTTCGTCATGTTTTTATGATTCTGCTGTTAAACTTACTGTTTGGTCTTTGATGTTGCACACAGGAAATCTAGTTGATATCACGTAACTTCTTTTACTGACTTTGACCATCTTATTTGTAGGTGAAAATGTTGAACCTGCTGAGATCGAGGAAGCAGCCGGCAGGAGTAACTTGATTAATCAGATAGTTGTGATCGGCCAGGTAAGAGATATGCAGATATATGCCCAGCCGTAATCATCACTACACTCAATTCAGACCACTATATTAGACATAATATGTTGTTTCTCTCTCTTTTTCCTTTACCTGATGCAGTCAGTAGGAATGGGTCAGCTGGTGCTGTCCATCTCTTGCACTGCAGCAGCATGGCCTTAGGCCATCTCTAGAGCTCTAGCAGCGTGGTAGCAGTAGGTAGAGGCACATCAGCCCATGTCCTCCCATGTCCTGGCTGATTTAGTACTAGGAGTACGAAGGCTGAGGTCAGCCACGTCCTCTGTACCTCGTTGTAGGTACATGAATTGTATATATATGCTATGCAATGCAATGAAAGAGGTAGCTCTTGCCACCACATTTCAGAGTTTCAGTTCAGCCAACGCAGAACCAGAGCGGGTGTTGTGTGTGCGTGTTCTTGAGCTCAAGCTTGTCTTCTTTTTTGGTTCAGAGCGGGGGTCGAGGGGGGGGTCGAGCAGGAGCTGCTTGCCTCGACGACGCTAGGATCTAGCGTCAACACGTGGCATCGGAGCCGTACAACGTCGTTAGGCTTCACCGCCGGCGATGTCGGACACCGGTGCAAGTCTGCCGGGCTCTGGGACTGGCGCTGGGGAAAAGCAGCTTGTTCCCCAGCCAGCTCCGCAGGTGACGGAGGTGCGCGTGGTGCGGGAGTTCAGCGGGAGCAACTTCTGGCCGATGCTCACCCGCACCAACTATGGCGAGTGGGCTGTCCAGATGAAGTGGAAGCTCCACGCGCGGAAGTGGTGGGCGGCCGTGGAGACTGGCAACGCTAGTGAGGAGGCGGAGGTGGACGTCATGGAGGCGCTCATGGCTTCCACTCTGGGAGCGTTCCATGAGGCGCTCGGCCAGAAGAAGACGACGAAGGAGGCGTGGGAGATGCTGGAGTCGTTCCGTATTGGCTCAGATCGAGCCAAGCGGGGCAAGGTGCAGCAGCTGCGTCGGGAGTTCAACGACATCCGGTTCAAGTCCGGTTCGCGCTACGTCTTCAGGCGCTCGCGAGCCTGCTAGCCACCTACGGCAAGCCGTTGGAGGACGAGGACCTCGTCAGCAAGCTCTTGTGCGTGGTGCCTCACAAGTACTCGCAGCTCGCCATGTCCATTGAGACGATGCTGGACATCTCCACATTGTCTCTGGAGGATGTGGCAAGGCGGCTGCGGGTTGTGGCGAGCCGCAATCTTGGGCCGCCGGAGAAGGACAAGCCAAAGCTGCTGCTGTCGGAGAAAAGCGCAGGTCCGGGGAAGGCTCTTCCAGTCACGGCGGTGGTGACCGCAGCGGCAATGGCGGCAAGCAGGGTGGCAAGGCACCGGCGGACAAGAAGAAGGGGAAGAAGAAGTTCACCGACCCTAACGCTTGCCGCAAGTGTAGCGAGGTCGGGCACTGGGCGCGGGAGTGCCCGAACAAGAAGCCGGAGAAGGAGGAGGAGGCGCACCTGGCCCGCGACGACGGCGACGACGGCGACCATGCGCTCCTGATGGGGGTGTACTGCGCGGAGCTGAGTGGCGAGGCAGAGGAGGTGGAGGTGGAGCAGAGGACTGCACCACCGGTCGCCCATCACCTTGACGAGCCACGCGTGCAGGTCCATCTGGGCGTCACCGGAGACGAGTCGGAGCCGAGGTGGTACCTCGACTCCGGTGTGAGCAACCACATGACGGGCTGCCGCGCCGCCTTCTCCGAGCTGGATGAGAAGCACGCCAGGAGCGTGAGATTCGGCGACGGCTCCTGGGTGTAGATCCGCGGACGCGGCACGGTGCTGTTCGGATGCAAGAACGGCGAGCATTGCGCGCTCACAGAGGTCTACTACATCCCAAAGCTTCGATCGAGCTCGAGCATCGTCAGCCTAGGGCAGCTGGACGAGCACGGCGTGGAGGTGCTGATCCGCGACGGGGTGCTACGCATCAAGGACCAGGATGGGCGTATCCTGGCAAAGGTATCATGGTCACGTAACCGTTTTTACCTCCTTGATCTGAAGATTGAGCAGCCGGTGTGTTTGGCGGCGGCATGCACGGAGGAGCCCTGGCTGTGGCATGGCTGGTTCGGCCACCTGAGCTTCAACGCTCTGGGCCGGCTCGGGAAGATGGTGACCGGGCTGCCACGGATCGAGCACGCCGGGGAGCTTTGCGACAGCTGCCTGGCGGGGAAGCAAAGGCGGCTGCCGTTCCCAAAGGCGGCCAAGTACAGGGCGGCGGATCCACTTGAGCTGGTCCATGGGGACCTTTGCGGGCTGATCACGTCGGCGACACACGGCGGGCGGAGGTATTTTCTCTTGCTCGTGGACGACTGTAGCCGCTACATGTGGCTGCAGCTCCTGACGAGCAAGGGCGAGGCGGCGGACGCCATCAAACGCTTCAAGGCGCCCGCGGAGGCGGAGTGCGGCAAGCGGCTGTGGGCACTCCATACGGACCGCGGCGGCAAGTTCACAGCGGTGGAATTCGCCGCGTACTGCGCCGAGGAGTGGGTGGGACACCACACCGCAGCAGAACGGCATCGTGGAGCGCCGGAACCAGACCATCGTCGGCATGGCGAGGTCGATGATGAAGGCCAAGAGGATGCCGGCGGCATTCTGGGGAGAGGCAGTCACTACCGTTGTACACGTCCTCAACCGGTCGCCGACCAAGGCCCTGAAGGGGATGACGCCGTACGAGGCGTGGCACGGGCGCAAGCCTAATGTCTCGTACCTGCGTACCTTCGGCTGCATCGGCCACGTGAAGGCCAACAAGCCGGGCCTCGGGAAGCTGGACGACAAGGGCACGCGCATGGTGTTCCTCGGCTACGAGGAGGGGTCGAAGGCCTATTGGCTGTACGACCCAGTCGGCAACAAAGTGGTGGTGTCCCGGGATGTGATCTTCGACGAGGCAGCGTCGTGGACCTGGGACAGGCCGGAAGCGGAGGGCCTCGAGCAAGGCGGCGGCGGGCTCAGCGACTCATTTGTCGTGGAACGGTTGGTTGTTCATGGCCAGGAGGCGCCGAGGACCGGGGAAGCCAGATCGGTGGAGTCCGCGGCGGAGAAGCAGAGGAGCCTGCGGCGGCTGGGGCGGAGGAGACACCCAGTCCACCCGGAGCAGGGTCCCCTGGCCTCGACCGCACTCCGATTCGCTAGACACCTCGACGGGGGCCTCGGCTGACGGAAGGGCCTCGGGTTCGAACGACCCGCCTCGAGCGTGGGTCGGGAGGTCTCGAGCGAGGCACGGGGGGCCTTGCCTGCGAAACAGGCATCGACCGCTGGTCTGGGAGTCTCGACTGACGGAACCTCTCTGCTTCGAACGACCCCACCTTGGGGAACAGCGGCAGCATGAACCATCGAGTACGCGACCCCACCGACTGACGTCTCAGAGTTCGTGGATGCGTACCACGAGGGGGAGGAGGTCTGGTTCTGCCGTCTAGACGACGTCATGGGAGACTCGACAGTGCGCGGGCTGGCGGTGCGACTCCGCGACGACGACCACACTCTGCTTCTGATGAGTGCGGAGGAGCTGACCACGTTCGCTGTTGCGGAGCGCGACGCGGCGTGGCGGAAAGCGATGCTGGAAGAGATGAAGACCACCGAGGAGAACAAGACCTGGGAACTGGTCGATCGCCGGCGGACTGCCGACCGATTGGACTCAAGTGGGTCTTTAAGGTGAAGCGGGACGAGCGCGGAGTCGTGGTGAAGCACAAGGCACGGCTCGTGGCACGCGGTTTCGTGCAGCGCGAAGGGATTGACTTTGAGGAGGTCTTCGTCCCCGTCGCGCGCATGGAGTCCGTGCAGCTCTTGCTCGCCCTCGCCGCTGCCAAGGAGTGGCAGGTTCACCACCTCGACGTCAAGTCAGCGTTCCTCAACGGGGACCTGGCTGAGACGGTCTACATCAAGCAGGCGCCGGGGTTCGTCATCAAAGGCGCCGAGAGGAAGGTGCTGCGGCTGCGGAAGGCCCTCTACGTGCTGCGCCAGGCACCGTGGGCGTGGAACGCCAAGCTCGACGCCACCATGGCTGAGCTCAGTTTTAGGAGATGCGCCACGGAGCACGCCCTGTGAGGGGGAAGGAGCATCTCATCGTCGGGGTGTACGTGGACGACCTCATCGTCACCGGAGCGTGCGCGGCAGACATCGTCGCATTTAAAGAAGAAATGGCCTCGCGGTTCCAGATGAGCGATCTGGGTGCCCTGTCCTACTACCTCAGGATCGAGGTAAAGCAGGGGGAGGACGCCATCAGACTTGGGCAGCGCGCTTACGCACACAAGCTGCTCGAGCGGGTAGGCATGACGGGCTGCAAGGTTGTGGCCATGCCAATGGAGGAGCGCATCAAGCTCTCGAGGCAGAGCATCGCGGCGAAGGTGGATGCTACGCTCTACTGGAGCATCGTCGGCGGGTTGCGCTGGCCGACTCACACGGCCGGATATCGCGTTTGCTGTGGGCTATGTGGGCCAGTTCATGGAGGATCCGCGCGAGGATCACTGGACGGCGGTCAAGCGTTTGCTGCGCTAGGTCCAGGGCACGATGGACTTGGGGATCGTCTTCCCCAAGCGCGGCGGGCTTCAGTTGAAGGTGTTCAGGGAGGCACCGCCGAAGACCGAGGAGGGTGCACCGGGGCTCACTACGTTCAGCGACGCGGATATGGCGGGTGATGTGGACGGGCGGTGGAGTAGCTCCGGCGTACTCGTCTTCCTTGGTGGAGCGTCGATCGCCTGGCAGTCACTGAAACAGCAAATGGTGGGCTTGTCTACGTGTGAGGCGGAGTACGTGGCGGCGGCCACTGCAGCGTGCCAGGTGGTCTGGTTGCGACGGTTGCTGAGCGAGCTCACTGGTGTCTAGGCTCAGCCACCGGCGCTCAAGGTGGACAACCAGCCAGCGATCGCGCTGGCAAAGAACCCCGTCCTCCACGACAGAAGCAAAGCACATCGATGTGAAGTTTCACTTCTTTCATGATTGCGTCGATGGAGGGCAACTGGTCATCGAGTTCGTCGACACTGGTCGGCAGTTTGCTGACATTCTCACCAAGTCACTCGGGCGACTTCGGTTCCAGGAGCTGAGGAAGATGATTGGCATGGTTGAGGTCAAGTGAGAACAACAGGAGTAGGGGAAGATTGTTAGACATAATCTGTTGTTTCTCTCCCTTTTTTCTTTACCTGATGCAGTCAAGAGTAGGAATGGGTCAGTCGGTGCTGTCCATCTCTTGCACTGTAGTAGCATGGCCTTAGGCCATCTCTAGAGCTCTAGCAGCGTGGTAGCAGTAGGTAGAGGCACATCAGCCCATGTGCTGGCTGATTTAGTACTAGGAGTAGGAAGGCTGAGGTCAACCTCGTCGTTTGTACCCTATAGTAGGTACATGAATTATGCTATGCAATGCAATGAAAGAGGTAGCTCTTGCCACCATATTTTACAGTTTTAGTTCAGCCAACGCGCTGAACCAGAGCGGGTGCTGTGTGTGCGTGTGTTTTTGGGCTCAAGCTCGTCTTCTTCTTTGGTTCAGAGAGGGGATCGAGGGGGAGTCGAGCAGGAGCTGTTCGCCTCGACGACGCTAGGATCTAGCGTCAACACACTATATATCGGTGGGCACATATCTTTTTCTTGACGCAACTAGGGGAAATATTCTGAAAAAAAATCCCATGTCATTCTTTGAAAATTTTGGTGTTATGGCCTACTTGATTGTGCGTGCATGTTTTTTTTCCTGATGATGAAATTAGATTTGAATGTAGCAATGACAACTAGATTAGTGCCACTGTAGTTACAAAGTTTGTACCATTGTCCTCTGAATTAGGATCAACGGCGTCTTGGTGCCATAATCGTTCCCAACAATGACGAAGTTCTGGCAGAAGCAAAAAGGAAGTCCATCCTTGGTGAGAATGGCGACCTAGGGAAAGATAAGGTCGTGAACATGCTATATGATGAATTGAAAACCTGGTGAGAGTTGCCCGCCCTCCTGTTGTTTCTCTCACCCTGTTGCTCTCTTCTTGCAGCTGGGAATTCTAAAACATGGGTTAAATAAATTGAAAAGAAGTACATGTAATCTGTTGGTTGATAGGGAGATGATTCATATAATGATTACAAACAAACATGGTTTTTTTATGACTGACTGTTTGATTAATGACATCTATCTTCAGAGTTAGCATTTAATTATTTTGTTAATAAATTTCAGGACAGCGGATTGTTCTTTCCGTGTCGGGCCAATTATGATTGTCGACGAACCATTTACGGTAGTTTTTTCACTTAACTGGTATTTTATATAATTGAGAAAATATCTTGCTTGGAAATTGACAATATTTTTTTTGTTCAGATTGACAATGGTCTGATGACACCCACCATGAAAATAAGAAGGGACAAAGTGACAGACAAGTACAGAAAGGAGATCGAAGCGTTGTTCAAGTGAGATGTGGAGCGCGTGCGTGTGCGTGTGCTCTTGATAGCAGAGATGTATATTGAAACAAGTTCTTTTATCGACAAATGATGAAATAGGGTTACGACACTACTACTAGGAGAGGTGTATGTAAATATTTCAAAGTGACACGTACTGTCTGTCAATCAAATGCATCGGCAACGCTCCTCCGACTTTACAGCGAACTTTCTGCGATTAAGAACGGATGATGCTGTCTATATTGAGGTAGTAATCATAATATAATCATGTTGGAATTCAAAAAAAATAATATAAACATGTCATAATATTGCATGCATTGGGCAGCAGCATTCACCCAGAAGGCGATGAGCACCGCCGCCATGGCCGCATGCAGCAGCCTCCACAAACCAAACCCACCAAAGCCTCTCGATCTCGAGTCTACTCGATCAACTCACCAACACTACGCCACAAAAGCTTTATAGGGACCAACGGTGTTTTTACAAATCGTCACTATGGGGACGGCTGGTCCAACCGCTCCTAAAATACTATTTTTAGGGGCGGCTGTGTAACACCCTGGTATTAAGCATGCATTATCTTACATATTATGAGCATAATCATCTTATTTGCATAGTTATTTGTTTACATAAAATGATAAAATAAAATGCGCTTACCTTATTTTGAACTAGAGCTATGTGATAGGTTGATTGTTTGGGGTTGAGTGTTAAATGAAGTTTGTAGAGAAAATTATTTGGAGCAAAACTTTTTTTAGGGTCATTTCATGAAAAGGCTTGGAAGTGGGTCAAAAATATCAAAAACAGTTTATAAAAATGATTTTCTTTTAATTTTAAATGGATTTTAAATCCCTATTTTTGAAATTCAAATTCTAGGCAGAATTAGACTTTGATGTTTAAAAGTGAAATGTTCTACTCATCAAGAGAAACATTTCATTTTTTAAAAGTTTTTCAAAATTCGGATTATTTTAAAAAATATGGGGTTAATCAAGTTCTGCACGAATCTTGGCGCAGTGGGACCCACAGGCCAGTCTCTTCTTCCTCCTCTCTTCTTCTTCCTCGCGACGCTGTCCGCGCCGACGTCGGTTGCGTGGCGTCCGTACGCCGGGCCGTTGTCGCTGTCCGCTGTCCGCCCCGCGCACGCACGCGCCGCGCACGCCTGTGCACGCCCGCGCTCGCCTGGCCCCACCGCTCGCCCACACGCCCTCGGCCAACCCCGCATGCTCGCCACGCGCTCGCCGATGCCCGACGCCGCGCTCCGCCTGTCCAAGCCCAAGCGGCCACTTCAAGCTGTCCCGACCGCGTCATTCTCTCCCTCCCTTTCTTCTCCATCGCCAGACACTCGCTCGCCCCCTCCTTTCCTCACCAGAGCCCGAGCACGCCGCGGAGTCTGCCATTGCCGCCGCCGCGAGCTCGCAGCGTCACCGCACCTCATAACCTCGTCACATTTTGCCCAGAGCTTGCCAGCAGCTCCGCCTCGACGCGAGCCACGTCCTGCGCACGAATCCTGCCCTCGAGCCCCAAGGTAGAGGTCGAATCGACCCGTTCCCCTTTCGCCGGTCATGGCCGCCCGACCGCCGCGCGGTCCGCCGTGGCCAGCAACCTCTCTCTCCCTTAATTAGCTTGCGCATCATGACCGCCTGCTCGAGTAGCGTAGGTTGGTGTAGCGGATGGGACCGATTAGGGTTCGAGTCCGTCGGATTTTGGCCGTCCACCGTCGCGGGTTGCGCCGCCGCTCGCCGGTGTGCAGTGCAGTCGTCGTTTTGGCCGGCATGTCGTCTCTTTGACTAGCTAATCTGAGTCGCCTTGGTCTGCTAGAGCTGGTAGGCTAGTCCGTGTGCCCCGCTGTGGCCTGAGATGGCCGGCGCACCGCCGACCGTCGCTGCCGTCCGCCGTCGCGCGTGGCCGCCGATCAAAACCTCGCTCATAGCTTGCATCTTGTACACCAATGTGTTCGCGTTGACGAGCTGAGCATTTCGGTAGCTGTAGCTCGGCCGGAGACCTCGCCGTCGGCGAGGAATCCCGACACCGACGACCATTCCCCGCCGCGTGGACCGCGGGCATCATTTGCGTTCTTTGTCGGACTTAAATGCAAAGTAGCCAGACACAGCGAGTTTCGTTTTAGGGCTCGGTTGTTTTCCGAAAAGTCCAGGGTTCCCGGTGCAAAACTGTTTTCTTTATCGGTTTTAAAGAAAATGGATTCCAGATTTTTGTAAAAGCTTTGAAAAATCATAACTTGCTCATTTTTCATCCAAATGAGTTGGTTCAACTTGCAGTATTTTTCTTTTGGGGAGATCTATGCATGAAAAATATGAAATGTAGATTTTGTGATACTTTTCTGTATAGATTTATTTATCTCTATTAATTACTTTTATCTTAGAAAATGCATAAGTAATTCTCTGTTGCTCAGAAAAATGTGAGACCAAGTTTGTTAGTCTTCTTATGTCATGCTCTATCTGTGAAAAATATTGTGAGGCTATGTGCTATGGAAAGTTTGCTCTGTCCAGTTATGGTGCCTATTTCCATTAGATGATAAATAATTCATGATAAATAATATATAAGGAGTTTGTGCATGAAACTTTTTGGAGAATGTTTTTATGTCAATCTAGAGCTAATTATATTCTGAGATCTATTGTTTGACATATTCCTATGTACAAAGTATTTTATGCTCGGTGAATTGTGCTACCTTGTCATTTTTGTGTAGGATAAATTACTTACTGTTTTGACCTAAAATTTTTATGGTAGTCTACATTAGACATGCTTAAGCTTTTGTAATTTTATAGAATTTTTTGAGTAGTATAAAGTCATATTGTAGTAATACCCTGATTTCTTTTAATAATAAATAATGCTTTAAAGTTGTTATTTCATGTGTGTAAAAATGCTTTTTAGGGTATTTGTGATGTGTGTGATCTGTTATTGGTTTTAGTTCAGTAGAGGATAGTATGTAAAATAATGGTTGTTTATAATTCCTTATAGTGTGTAAGTAAATTATGATGCGAGGCTTGTTTAAGATTTATCGGTAGAAGAGAATGCAGATGACATGTGCTTGTCTTATATGTTTTAAAATCATATCATTTATCTTAGCTGAGCATTCATTCACCATCAGCATTAGCATTGTATTTTTATGTATACATGGTATTCATACGCACTATGCATCATACAGGATCGTCAGAGCTCGAAACGGTAGTTCCCGGAGTACAAGAAGAGGAAGGCCAGCAGGAAGCTCTGGTGCGGGAAATCGTAGCAGAAGAGGATCCCAAAGTTGATCTTCCAGAGTGTCTCGACCACCAGCCAAGCTCTTTCCTGAAAGGCAAGCCCCGGAGCATTCTCCCTGTGGTTTGCAAAATATCTAACTTGAGTCCTTTACTTGTTTGATGCATTAAGTTATAGGCGTTGTTTTATACCATTGCTGCATTACTTATATTCCTTGCCACTGTTATACTTCAACCCTGTTAGGTTCAGGTACGAATATCTGCTTAGCCCTGCTTTAACTAGATCGGTAGAAGTCGGGTGATTTCCTGTCATCCGCGAGTTACAGGTGATGACTTGGAATGGTTGAATATATTGTTATCTTGGATAACCATGTGGAGATAATAAATCGAGACCGGGAGGGATTGGTGTTGAGACTGAACTAGAGGTTCGGTGAGGTTATCCCGTCTGTGTCGAACTAGGACCCCGTCCGTTGTATGTCCTCAAGTCATATTGAATTTATGCCTCACATTTAGCTGGAAGGATAAGTCATTTCGACCGCGAAGCCTAATTTTGATTTGGGTCGAGAGTCAACCTTCTATACGCATCGTATTGGTGAAGATGGGGGACCACGGGTTACGCGAAGAGTAAGTCCGAGGTCAGGGTCGCCCTGAATAAGGCAGCCAGGCGGTTCCTGGATACGATGGTACCTGTTGATCCCGCGCTTTTCCCGAATTGAATGTCGGTGATCTGTAGCTCACCGTGGCTGGTGAGTGTGGTTTGTGTGAGGAATACCCGCCGGCTGGTTAGTAATCGATTATAATCGCCATCGTTCCTGGACAGTGAACACTTGACTTGAGCAGCGGCATCGTAGTAAGAACTTAAACAAGAGATGAGATGGTTGAGCTGTTGAGATGGAAAGATACTCAACCAAAATTGGTTACTATTCTTATTGAATAATTATTATCATGCTTGTTTAGTACAGGTGCTAATGTAGCATGATAAGGTTAATTAGATTAAAATACATTGCTAGAAGGTTCTTAATAATTGTTTCCTTAATGCAAGCTTTTTCGCAATTGATAAGTCAGCTATCCTACTTATATAGCCTTGCATACTCCTTGGAGTCAATTTATTTTTAGTTTATGACGGATAAGTCTAGCTGAGTACATTCTCGTACTCTGGGTTTTATTTACCATATTTTTGCAGATGGTGAGATGTTTTATGGCTATTGTCAGAACTGTTTCTATCCCGCCTTGGGAGATGACTAGACCTTGGGCATGGTCACTCTTCTCTACTTAATGCTTTTGTTGGATGTTGATCAAGAACCTGGCACTGTATTTGAACTAAGTGTGTGTGTGGATTTGAACTAAACCGCTTCTGCTTTATTTTGAACTTGAACTTGGTTTGTAATAACTTTATTCAAACTCCGATGTTTTAAACTATGTGCAAACTATGTACGTTGTGAATGATGAACGCTAAACTCATTACGATCTTGGTCGTGCTGGAAATGTTTGAAATCCTTTGAGATTTCGGTATGACTACCGGGTTTATTAGGTCTCAATCATGTAGTTTGCCGTCCTAATGGCGAATTATATGCTTGTGCTCTAATAAATTGGTCGGTTCTGTTACAGCTGGCATCGGAGCAGGTTTAGCGTGTTACTGTTCACAAGTATTTAAAATAAAAGAGTTTTTGGTTTGTGAAAAGTATTTACAAAATATATAGCTATACATAGGTGTTCAAATCTATGGTTTTGAAAACTAGAGTGTGCCAGTGGTCATATCTTTTATGCCCAATAGGATTCAGGTGGCTTAATTAAGTACTAACTTGGGGGAAATTGCATCATATTTTCTGTTTTATCGTTGCCTATACAATGACGGAGTCGTATGGGTGCCATTCACTTGAGTGGTAATGTATGGATCAAATTGCCTCTACGCCCTGGTAAGTGTGAGTTGTGAGAGCATGATTGGATGCAAATGCCAGTCTAGGGGAGTGCTTATTGATACCGGATTATTCACATGTTGCACACATGTTTATATGAAGGTATCCCATGTTGGGACAGTCTTCTGGCGGTGTCGTCTTCTGCGCGACTTGTTGGGGTAGTAAGTAATCGGTGTTTTCACCTTGTTCGAAAGGTGCGTGAATTTTTACGTCGAATTGCATTCATATGGGATATGGGCTGAAATGAATTTTCTACAGGTACACTAACCGTGTGAAAGGTAGAACGAAGTAGTTACGTATAAATGAGAGAACGATGTATGCCACCGCATAGCGCGTTAGATTGTTAGTTTGTGAGGACGTATGTAACGTGCATGCATCATGGTTTAAATTGCTCATTCATACATTCATGGTTCCTTCCCTTATAAATAAATTGTCTCATTTCTTTAAAATTTTAAACTTATGGGATATACAACTTTTGGACAGATGCCAAGAACTAAGCAGACTGCTCGCAAGTCCACTGGAGGAGGAGTGCCCCGTGGTCCTTTGGCTGTCCGTGAGTCGACACCAAGGGAGGTGGATACTTTTCTTGAGGAGCATGCCATGCCTAGTCTTCTTTGGGGATTCTCTCCAATGCTGGGTACACGGTGGGCATGGAGCCTCACTACTACTGGGACAAGGATGACTTGGTGAACTATGGAGAGGCTCGGGTGGAGGTAGTTGTCCCACCTTTGGACGGTGACCCCCACTGGGTTGGGTGGCGCTATTTTGGCGCCGGCAGGGCTGCCAAGACGGGTGCCACGTTTGTAGCTTTTGATGTGGTGGAGCACCTAATGGAGGAGATACCTCACCAGCTTGCCCAGGCTTTTCCTGGAGTGTTCCCCTTTGCTCACCGCCTTTCTAGGTGGCCACATGCTGAGGGAAACCCACTAGAGGCAGGTCTTGAGGAGGCGTAGGGCAGCTACACGCCTGCCATGAGTGCTATGTTTGCAGTGATGAGGGCCTATGTCAACATGGAGACTAAGGCACTTCGTCTGGGTAAGGATTTCAAGGAGGCTCGAGCTGATGCACGTAAGGAGAAGCGTGAGTTGACACGTGAGCTTCAGCGCTCCCGAGAGGAGGTAGCCCGTGTGTCTCAGCATCGAGACAAGGTTGTGCTGGAGAGCCAGAAGATGGCTCAGGCTAGGGATGAAGCCTGGTCCAAGTTTCATCGTCTTAGCATCCGTCAGCAGCAGGTGCTAGAGGACGTGGAGGACGTTCATGCTTAGAATGCTAGTCTTCACGAGGAGGTGCACAGAAAGCAGGAGGAGATCCGTCAGCTAAGAGCAGCCTTAGCAGCAACTAGGAGGTCCTTGGACAGTGCTTCTAGTGAGAGTAACAACAATGGAGAGTAGCCTTGTTGATGATCCCTAGTCTCTAGTTGTTCTTTTGCGTTCCTGTCGGGTGGTCATGTAACCCTTTTGCACGCTATTGAGACTTTGATGTAATGTGGAACATGGTGTTTGATGTGGCGATATCCGTACAACTTTAAAAGTCCAGTGTATGTATGCTGGCAAAATATGGATGTTGTAAGACGCTTTGCGATGGTTCGAAGTAATATTAGTAGTGATGTTGTGATGTAAAAAATTGGAATTATTGTGGCTCTATTTATTGTGTGAATTTATTTCCCTCGATAAATTCAGTTTGGCATGATTTTTACATTCACCTCTCATTATGACAACATTCACCTAATAAATACTTATTGCTGAAATATGCAGATGCCGGTTACTCATAGTAGTTCGGGTGATAATGGTAGTGGTGGTGCTGAAGAGGGTGCCGATAACACTGCACGTGGTGTGCCACCCCCACCTCTGACCAATGCGGAGCAGCTGTTTACTCAATTCTTGGGCAGCCAGCGCAATGTGGAGCAGCTTCTTCATGAGAGCTTGGCCTGTGATGTTCGTCAGGGTCCTCAGCAAAATCAGTATAGCAGCTTCAAGGAATTTCAGGACACTAAACCTCCTGTATTTAAAGATGCTCCTGAGCCACTTGAAGAAGATGAATGGCTCAACACCATGGAAGATAAATTTTGTCTTCTAAGGTTAACAGAAGAGCTGAAAGTGGAGTATGCAGCCCATCAACTTGAGGGACAAGCGGGGACGTGGTGGAAGCAACATCGCACCACCTTTCCGCAGGGTGTTCCTATTACTTGGGACCGCTTTGCACGTGCTTTTTAGGGGAATTTCATTCCTCCCAGTTTGATGGCTATGAAGAAGACGGAGTTTCTGTCGCTCACTATGGGAACTCGTAATGTGAAGGAGTATCTGCACGTCTTCAATACTTTGAATCGCTATGTTCCTGAGTTTGTCAACACTGATGAGAACAAGATAGCTAGTTTCAAGAGAGGCTTGAGTTCCAAGTTGATGAAGACCATGAGCACTTCTGCCCGTGTTACTTTTAATGATTTCTTGAATGATTGTATTATGCAAGAAAACAGTAACAACATTCATGCTGCCGCCAAGAATCACAAGAGAGCCCGTGATGAAGGTGGTTCTTCTCAGGCAAGAACCCTAACTGCTTTTCGTACGTCGTTTCGTCCACCAATGTCTGGTGCGAGATTCAGGCCCCCGTAGCAGAAAAGGCATAACAATTATCCAGCTCAGAATCCACAGAAGCATCACAGAGCATTCAAAGTTCCTGCTCCACAGGGGAAACCAGGACAGAGCAGCTTGATCGGTGCTAACAAGACACCTGTCAATGGACCTTGCTTCAACTGCAACTAGACAGGACACTTTGCTCGTTATTGCCCTTTTCCCAAGAAGCAACAGGCCCCGTACCAAGCTCGGTGCACCACATCTCGATTGAGGAGATGACTAGACCTTAGGCATGGTCACTCTTCTCTACTTAATGGTTTTGTTGGATGCTGATCAAGAACCTGGCACTGTATTTGAACTAAGTGTGTGTGTGGATTTGAACTAAACCGCTTTCGCTTTATTTCGAACTTGAACTTGGTTTGTAATAACTTTATTCGAACTTTGATGTTTTAAACTATGTGCAAACTATGTACGTTGTGAATAGTGAACGCTAAACTCATTATGATCTTGGTCGTGCTGGAAATGTTTGAAATCCTTCGAGATTTCGGTATGACTACCGGGTTTATTAGGTCTCAATCATGTAGTTTGCCATTCTAATGGAGAATTATGTGCTTGTGCTCTAATAAATTGGTCGGTTCTGTCACAGGCTGGATCACCGGCCGCCCCTTATAGTGGATTTTTAGGGGCGGTTGGATCACCAGCCGCCGGTGAGCCCGTTTCCACTTCGCTGGATCCGCCGTGCCTCAGCTCACCGCCGCCAGATCCGCCGTGCCTGAGCTTGCCGTCACCGGAGACACCACGGTGGAGCCCGTTGCCACCAGATTCGGGCACGTCGGGGCCAGATCCGCCGTGCTTGAGCTTGCCGACACCGATTCCTCCACAGTGAAACCCGCTGTCGCCAGATCCGGGTGCATCGGGACCGGATCCACTGTGCCTGAGCTTGCCGCCACCGGATCGAGGACGTCGCGGCTGCTTCTGCTCGTTAGCGGCTCCAGCGCTCACTGCCGCCGGAGCTCCATCCGCCGGTGGCCGGTGCTCCATTGCCGCCGCGGTTGCCTTCACCCGTCCTCGCGCGTGCCGGATTTGGTTATGGGAGGGGAAGGGACTTGCAAAGAGGTCAGAGGGAGGAGTGAGAGAGATGAAGAGGGTGACGGAAGGAGGAAGAGAGTGATGAACTCACCTACCTCCGCCGCCGCCGGTAGATCGAAGTCCTCCGCGCCGCCTGCCCACCGGATCCAACCCTAGCCGCCGCGGATCGATGTCCGCGCGTCGCCGCTCGATCCACCGTTGGGAGGCCCTCGCTCGTGCGCCAGAGGCCAAGACGGGAGACCGCGTGCGTCGCAACGGGAGCTCGCACATCGGGTGAGAGGCCGCACTGCGTCGCGCGCTAGAGATGGCAGGGCCACACGCTAGATGGGAGGCCGCATCGCGTCACGCTGGAGATGGCCGGTTTGCACGCTGGCATGGTAGAGTGGGAGAGGAGTGGGGGAGAGAGAGAGTGGAAGAGGTGTGAAGGCGCTGTGAGCGCTGTGGAGGCGCGCGTGGGTCGGGCGAGTGCGGGGAACAGACTGGAAGACCTAAAGTCTCCTTTATATACTAGGGCGACGCAGATCAACGGCTAGAGGCGGCCGACGCGAACCGGGTCGCCGTGGGCCGCCGAGCGCCGCGTGCGCGGCCGCGGGGGCTGGCCGTGGCCGTTTTCGCGACCAGGCCATATGGTTTGCCCTCGGCCTGGTATGAACAGTGCAATTTTTGATTTTTTGTTAATTTTCCATGAACTTATTTATTGAATATTTGAATGAATTTGAATTGGATTTAAATATAGATGTCAGATGAAAAAATTAGCTATGTAACAAATAAAGATATTGATCAGTTATAAATCCTTTGTATTCAATTTTTTTAATTTGAGATTATTTAGTGGCCAAATTGATCGAGTTTGACCAAGTCAAACCTTGGATTTAAAAAAAATGATAATTAGACTGTAGTTTTTAAAGCCCTAGATCTTCTCAACTCAAAAAGTTATGAATACCAAGATTTGTCTACTCATCAAGATCTACATTTGATACATATGCTATTTTTTCATTTGAAAAAGTTTTAGCAAAGTGTAGTTCAAAATCTACAAGTCTCACATATAGTTTCATAAAGTCTGTGTAAGATTTAAGATTTTATAACTAGTGTTTACTAATACTTTCTCAAATATAAAAGTGACCTATGTATCAAATGTAGATCTTGATGAGTTCTACAAACATGGTATTTAAAAGTTTTTCATTTAAGGCCATTTAGTTTCTCATTTGACCAAGTTTGACCAAGTCAAATCTTGAATTTTAAAACAGGTGACTAATGTTTACTAACACTTTCTCAAATACAAAAATAACCTATGTATCATATGTAGATCTTGATGAGTTCTACAAACATGGTATTCAAAAGTTTTTTATTTGAGACCATTTATTGCCTCATTTGACCAAGTCAAATCTTAGATTTTAAAACATGTGACTAGTGTTTACTAACACTTTCTCAAAAGCAGAAATGACTTATGTAGCAAATATAGATCTTGATGGTTCTACAAATATGGTATTCAAAACGTTTTTATTCGAGCTCATTTAGTGTCAATTGACTAAGTTTGACCAAGTTAAACCTTAGTTTTTTAAAAAAAATATGAGTAGTGTTTATCAAAACTTTCTCAAATGCAAAAAATGAACTATGTGATAAACGTAGACCTTGATGTTTTTTATAATTTTGGTATTAAAAAGTTTTTCATTTGAGGTAATTTAGTGTCTCATTTCAACAAGTTTGACCAAGTCAAATCTTGGATTTTAAAAACATGCGACTAGTGTTTACTAACACTTTCTCAAATATAAAAATAAACTATGTAACAAATATAGATCTTGATGAGTTGTACGATCTTGGTATTCAAAAGTTTTTTCATTTGAGGTAATATAGTGTCTCGTTTCACTAAGTTTGACCAAGTCAATTGTAAGGGCGGCTGGTGATGGAGCCGCCCCTAAAAATCAGCCTCATTTATAGGGGCGGCTGAAAACACCAGCCGTCCTTACAGTGCTATCTGTAGAGATAGCTGGTTTGCTGGTGTCCACGCATTCTATTGTAGGGGCGGCTTAGCAGCTTAATCATGAGCCACCCTTAGAATAACAGGGTCTGGCTCTTACAGATTGTTTTTCACTTAGTGCAAGACGTTTATGGATCGGGAGCCCCTGCCAGCAGCCATGTATATATAGGGTTTGGGCGCGGTGGATTTTGGACTGCCCTGCTCAGCCCTTATCGATTATACCCCTTAGATGGTCGCTGTGATTTTGCTAGTCGAATTGTGAAAATATGGCCGCCATGTTTGCAGCTTCCGACCGCCATCTCTGCTCTAGGTTTCGGTATTAAACTTGTTCTCGCTGTCTTCTGGTGCAGGTGGCCACGGCCATGGATTGCCAGCGTCTCGATGTGGCAAATAAAGTGAGGTTTCTTCTGTAACCTTGTGACAGCAGTGCTCGCTGGTGGCATAACTTCTTTAATCCAGTGCTCTTTCGATGGATTTTCAGGACTGTATCGGAGTCCTTTCAAAGCAATTTCCTGGCAGCACCCGGGTTGGTAAGTGCAGTCGCTGAACTCGACTTATATGTTTCCTAACCATCCATATATATAGCTGACGCGAGGCAAATGAAGAGGAGCCAGATTATAGTTAAGGCAATGTCGTTTCTCGGAGAGAAAGGAGGTATAGTTCGGCACGTAGTTAGCTATTTGTTTATTTGGGCCGAGGACCCTGGTTGTATTAGTGCTGGACTTAATACATACGTATGCCAGAAAAAGTCTAATTATAATTTAGGTCCCTTAAATTTCACAAAATTATTTTTAGTCCCTCACTTCAAAACCGGACAAAATATGTCTCTTAATTTTTGAAACCATACAGATTACATCTCTCATCTGTCTTGGACGATGGTTTTACTACAGTAATCAAGGTTTGGGTTTTTTCTTTTCTTATTTATTTTGACTGAATCTTTAAAAATTTATAGCAAACCATAGAAAAATTATAAAATAGAAAATTTGATTTTATTGGACTCCATATGAATATATAATATGGTATGTTTAGTGTAAAGATTTTACTATAAAAATTTTATCTTTTCTTTTTTATTTATTTTGACTCAATCTTTAAAAAATCATAGTAAATCATAAAAAAATCATAAAATAAAAAAAATCTAATTTTTTCACATGAGTAAATCTACATAGTATACATATAATATGATATGCTTTAATCCAACAAAATGGTTAATTATAAATATAGATCTAAAACTACGACAAAAACTTTGTACTAACTGTGAGGGTGAGGAACCCGTTGCAACACACGAGCACCTTTGATAGTTATTTACAATTAGTGATTATCATGTCAAAATTAGTTTTATTGCATATCTATTACGTTATAATTAGCTATTTTTTTAATTAAATAATACTAGTTAAGTTCTCAACACGTTGCTGCAGAAGTTAGAGGTAACATTTTAAATAAAGTAATAGAATAAATGATATGAAAGGTAAATTCAACAATTTGTTATTATAATTCATTAAAGAACTTTAAGTATGTTATTTACATGATTGACAAAAGCTTTCCACTTTGCTTGGAAGGGTCTCCAATAGAGTTTTGCAATTGAAAAATATATATTATATGGACTAATTCTTCGGCACATGGAGTGGAATCAACAAGATGATTCTTCAACGATGTAGTCACGTGTCCATTTTTGTTTTTGAACATGATTCGCATTAATTTTTGTTTTTTTTTGAACATGATTCGCATCAGTTTTCATGTAACCAGAGTAGCGCAAGCACACTTTGAACATGCAGTCCGTACGAAGAAAACAGCATCAAGCCTCCTTGCAATGACGTGGAGCTCTGCTGTCGACTCATTCCATGTTCTAGAACACTTGCCACTCGTGCACTGCAGTACTGGCAGCTTGCTCAGCATCCCTATCCTGATCTCCTCCCCTGTACCTCACCAATGCCGCCGCGCCTGCGCCGGGCGGCGCTCTCCCGGCTCCCGCCCTATATTACTCGAGCGCGAACGAGGCAGATGAGCCGATGCCCCCCCGCCCGGAGCCTCTAGATCGCCGCCGACGCGATGCTGGCCGCCTCGTCCGGTCAGATGGCCGGGCTCTGCGTCCCGCGCCGCTCGCCCACTCCTGCGCTCCTCGCCCGCCGCGGCGGCGGCCGCGTGCTCCCCCGCGCCCGCGCCCCGGCCGCGCCGCCGCCCCGGTGCTCCGCCGCTGCATCTCCACTGCCGCCCCCATCCCCCGACTCCGCGGTGAGTCCCCTCCAGCTCGTTTGTTTGTTGCCCGGTGATTTTGTTGTGATCCCTCGTTAGTTGTTGAGGTGATCTCTGCTTCTGGACGAGCCGCCAAATTTCTGGCCCACCATTAATCGGTTCTCGTGGGAGTATTATCTGGACGACTGGACCCCCTTTGATGTGTATACATATATTCCTTTTATAAGCCACACATTCATGCCATTGTGGATTTGTTCCCGCCGTCGTACATGGAAAATTGTAGGCAGGTGTGTCAAACTGTAGCGGTCTTCAAGTATTGTGCTGCAAATAGTAGTTCTGTGAAGGATGAATAGTTATATGGTTTACTGCATTGGCGTATTGATTGTTATTCTCGCTCAAAATCGATACTGTTTGGTCTCAAACTTGCACTGATCCACTTTGCAGCTACAACATCAAGTATTCAAGTACGTAGAAAGTGCTCGCCTCTACTGGAGAGTGTTCTGTTGCCTGGTGGTGGAAGTGATTCAACTGCCCATGAATGGAAGGCAGTTCCAGATATTTGGAGGACAGCAGCAGAAAAATATGCTGACCTCGTAGCTGTGAAAGATCCTTACCATGAACCACCAACGGAATGGACGTATGCACAGGTACATAATTGTTCATTTTCCTACCATACTGAATAATCACCTTCAAAGGAAACGAGCATTTCCCTGGAAGCCATCATGAATACTTAGAACGAGCGAGGCTATCTACATGAATTCATTTAGATGCACACAAATGGCAACAATAAAGGATACTGCTCTATTTGAGTCATAAGATGAATAGTGCTCTATTTAAGTCATAAGTTCTCGTCTATTAGAATACACAGTTGCATTTATTTCAGAGCTTTAATGACCACAATTCTGCAGTCCTAATTGCTGGTTTATGTTCTTATCAGCTTGAGCAAGAAATATGGGATTTTTGTCAAGGTCTAAGGGCCATCGGCGTTGCTCCAGATGAAAATCTAGCACTTTTTGCTGATAACTCATGTCGCTGGTTAGTTGCAGATCAAGGTAACTTACTCCTCTGTTTTGTGATGTCACCATGCATTGTGATTCCCAATGTTAACATTCCCCTTTATTGTTACTTTCCTGCTGATAATTATGTGGTTCCTTATCCTTTCTGATATTTGCTGCTGGAGCACCGGAATGTTAGCAACAGCATTTGGTTGCTAAACAACAAATGTCAGCTTGGCCTTGACTTTTCAATAAAAGATAATGGATATGTTCTAATGCCATACAGTACAACTCTAGCTTTATGTGTTTTATGAATTTATATGCATAATTCTCTGTTTATCATTTTTATGGCTGCCATCTAGACGTTTCCTCTGTCATTGATGATTCCACACTAACAAATGAAATACAGGGATCATGGCAACTGGTGCTATCAATGTTGTTAGAGGAACAAGATCATCAGATGAAGAATTGTTTCAAATATACACCCATTCAGAAAGGTGATTTTATCAAATTATTTCTTAGCATGGACTTCAAGCTAAGTCCTGGTATTTATCTCTTTCAACCCACATGGCCTTATGAGACTTCAACCTGCAAATTCTCTTATACCTGTATTGAGTGGAAAATAGAAGGATATATAGTTTCTGCTAAAAACAGCCAAGCGAGGTCACTATATGAACATTTTCATTTCAAAATTGGTAATAATTGAATTCCCTCGTTGATTCTGCTTCGTGGAATATTGAGGTGGGAACTGAGATGCTTTGTGGGGATGTGCACTTGGCTTTTTGTTTGCCAGCTAGAGTTAACATAAGAACTGGAACTGCAATATCCTCATGAATTGAGGGATCAAATAGTCAACCCTATATCAAAATATATTCCAGCATGTGGCTTTGCTTACCTTTTGATATCTGTGGTAGGCAAACTGTCTGTAACGGGATATTGTTATCATATGCTAGATATTGTTATCATATCCTATATGAACATTTTCATTTCAAAATGGCTAATAATTGAATTCTCCCGTTGAATCTGCTTCAGACGTGGAATAATAATCAACCCTGTTATCAAAACATATTCCAGCATGTGGCTCTGCTTACCTTTTGATATCTGTGGCAGGAAAAAAAATTAAGGGGATATTGTTATCATATGCTAGGAAGGGCGACCCTGGTGCAAGCGGCAGAGCTTTACCGCCTGTGACCAAGAGGTCCAGGGTTCAAGCCCCAGCCTCTGCACATTTGTGCAGGGATGACTGCTGGCTATTTTCCCTTCCCCAGACCCCGCAGTGCGGGAGCCTACGGCACTGGGTACGCCCCCTTTTATTGTTATCATATGCTAGGTTGCCAGAAATTTGACCCCAAGAATTATGCACGCTAGACATTTTAAATGGATTGTTTTGTCTTGAACAGTTGAACCTAACAATATAGCATCACATTTTCAGTATAAGATTGTTGCTGGCTGAATCAAAATATCATTGTATCACACAGCTTATAATTATGCAAAGCACATACATTCATCAAACTTGATAAACCTATGTATCATATGAACTCTGGAAAAGTAGGCATAGAGATTATATACTATCAGTGGTTTATGTGTCCGCATAATATTTATTTAGTACTTGTATTTGTTTATGTTGTACTTTCATGTTGTGATTATGGATTTATTGTTTTTCTCCATCACAGCATTGCACTTGTCGTGGACAGTCCTCAATTCTTTAACCGGCTTGCAGAATCTTTGACATCAAGGATTAATACAAGATTCATTGTTCTACTTTGGGGTGACAAATCATGCATAGATAGCCAAGCTTTGAAGGATATACCAATTTATGGTTACAAGGATATTACCGAACTTGGCCAAGAAAGCCGCAATGCACTGTTCCTTTCTGGCCAGCAAGGTACCTTCTGTGTGATATCACAATGTGGTGCATATCATAATTAACAATCATCTGAGTCTGACAGTGCAACTTCTTAAGACTGTTGTTTTATTTGTTTTATGGGCACATTGTGCTGTTATGTTACTGTTTCTAGTGGTAGAGTGTAATAAATTCATAAGCTATGTTTCCCTGTAGTATTGTCATCATGTTTGATGGCTTCCCACCTGATAACATGAGCATCCAAGCTTGTACCACCAAAAGCTGATTTTTTTTTTTGTGACTACCAACAGCTGATTTATGTGCCTGTGATATTAAAAAATAAATTCAGGAGTAATTAGCTAACATAGTAAATGAGAACAAAATAGGCACTAAATTCAAGTTGTAGAGGACTTGATTTTTTTTTGGGGGTGGGGGGCGGTCATGTCCTGTAATATTTAGAATGTATGGCCCTTTCCAAAATTCTGATTTAAAGCCTGACCTGATCGTTTATAGTTATATCAAAAGGTCCACTTAATTTCTTTCTTGGTAAGCAGCACTAATCTGGAATCTGTTGGTTTAAGGAACAGCACTAACATTTATTTCTTATTGATCATAGGAATAGGTAAAGAATCTCATACATCTTTCGTCTTTTAGAAAATTATTGTTCCTTTTTTCAATGACATACACTGTGATCGCGTTCTTCATGAATTTTTTTTTCACGTCAATGGTACTGTCATATCATGCAGTAGATTGATTTTGCCTGTAGTCCTGTAGGCAAAGCATGGAAATTAAATGTTCAATATTTTCTGGTACAAAACTGTGTGATAGACAATAGAACTATTGTTTTCATTTGTCAGGTCAGCAAGATGTCTTCGAAATTATTAGTCCTGAAGATGTGGCCACACTAATGTATACTAGTGGAACTAGTGGCACACCAAAGGGCGTTATGCTCACCCACCGAAATCTCTTGCATCAGGTGAAGATAGAAACATTACACTTTTAACCAAGGTTGTTGAGCGATGGTATGCCATGTGTGTTAGTTACTATTTTATTTCCTTATCTTGGTGTAACTTCCTAATAATCTCTATAATATGAACATAAGTAATATTATGTTTTTTTCTTGAATGTCTGGTAAATATTTCAATCACCCTGCTAAAGAAACTGAGCCAAATTGTTTTCTGTTGATACATTTTATGCTGTTCTGTTCCACAGATAAATAATCTGTGGGAGATTATACCGGCAGTACCTGGTGATAGATTCCTAAGCATGCTTCCACCATGGCATGCATATGAGCGTGCTTGTGAGTACTTCACCTTCACGTGTGGGGTCGAGCAAGTTTACACTACTGTTAAGTACCTGAAGGTAGGATTTTTATATATTTCACTATAGTTTTTTTTTTTTAGAAAATTACATTACTCTAGTTAGAGCATCTCCAAGAGACTCTGTATAATCTCCGTGAAAGCCGATTTACCGAGCATGAGCAAAAAAAATCGCATCCAACAGATTGTCTATCGTGTTTTCTTTTTACCCTGTTGTCTGTCCCGTCATTGTGGGAGGCTATATTTCCTGAGCCGCAGGCGCTCGCTATCCATGCCGCATGCATGCATCTGGCCGTCTGCTCTCTCGTAGGCCTCCATCTCCTATTGAACGTAGTTGTCTCGTGAGCAGTTTCTTAAAATGGCCCTTAAGTTTTGTCCATTGAACACAGTGGGTATAGAAAATCTGCTGGACAAAACTTAACTTTCACAAAGCCATTCTCTTTAGAGAACTTCTAAATTTAGGATTTTAAGTCTAAATTTTACAAAGGCCCTTGGAGATGCTCTTACTTACTTAGTTTCAGCATTAAGCACTTTGTAATGTTATCTAGGATGCTTGCTCTGCATAAAGCACCTAGTATGCTATTGAGCAATTCATGTGGTCTCGTAGTGTATTTGCATGCTCTGCTATATGGATATGTTGTTTTATTTTCTATCAGCGTATTAAAAGCTGCAAAATATGAAACCTTTGTGACGCGCCTATGTTGATTGGAAGACTTTCTTGAGTCGTTTTAACATAGCCGGTCCCAAGCCCGGATAAAGGAGGAGAGTGTGTTAGGTTCGGCTAGCCAACATTTCAAAACCAGCCACTCTCATGGATATGAAACCCACAAGAGATTCGTTGGGGCGTAACCCTCTTAGCGACGCGCTACATCGGAACCCGGGTGTAGTGTCAAATGGGCAAGGGCCGGGTCGTCATCCCCTTAGTGGCGCGTCGTATCGTGATCCGGGTACGATGATAAATGAGCAAGGGTCGGGTCGTCGCAACCTTTGTGACGCGCTACATCTGCGCCCGGGTGTAGTGAAAAATGAGTAAGGGTCTTCGCACTTCCCTCGACGGGTGCGAAGGGTAAGGAAGCTAGCCGAGCCAACTAGGATTCGTCTAGGTAGCTGGAATGTAGGGTCCCTAACGGGTAAGTTAAGAGAGCTAGTCGATACAGCAATTAGGAGGCGTGTAAATATTCTATGCGTTCAGGAAACTAAATGGAAGGGCCAGAAGGCGAAGGAGGTGGAGGATACTGGCTATAAACTTTGGTACACGGGGACAACATCGGGTAGGAATGGTGTAGGCATCTTGATCGATAGGAGCCTTAAGGATGGAGTAGTTGAGGTGCGGAGGCAAGGCGACCGGATTATCCTAGTCCGGTTGGTAGTTGGAGATTTGGCTCTGAATGTGATCAGTGCCTATGCCCCACAGGTAGGTCTTTGCGAGAGCACCAAGAGGCAGTTTTGGGAAGATCTCGATAGCATGGTTAGTACTGTGTCTATCAGCGAGAAACTCTTCATAGGAGGAGACCTCAACGGCCATGTGGGTGCGACTAATGTAGGTTTCGAGCGGGTGCATGGGGGTTTCGGGTATGGTAGTAGAAATCAAGAGGGGGAGGATGTTTTGAACTTCGCGTTGGCCTACGATTTGTTGATAGCGAACACCGTATTTAAGAAGAGGGAATCCCATCTAGTGACCTTTCGTAGCGGACAACACCTGAGTCAGATCGACTTTATCCTTGCAAGGAGGGGGGATAGACGTGCTTGCTTAGATTGTAAGGTGTTACCTTGGGAGTGTGTTGTCCCTCAACACAAGCTTGTGGTGGCGGATTTTCGCTTTCGGGTACGTGTCCACCGGGACAATCGGGCCAAGATTGCTAGAACAAAATGGTGGAAGCTTAGGGGGAAGCAGCGCAAACATTTAAGGAGAGGATGCTAGATGAGGGGCCGTGGAAAGGAGAAGATGCAGATGACATGTGGCTAAAGATGGCAACATTTGTTCGGAAGGTGGCTTCGGATGTGTTTGGAGTGAGTAGGGGAGGCAAACGGGAAGCGAAAGACACCTAGTGGTGGAATGACGAGGTGCAAAGGGCTATTAGGGAGAAGGAGGAGTGGTTCAAGCGCTTTCATCATGACAAGAGTGCAGCCAACATTGAGGGCTATAAAATAGCGAAGACGGCTGCAAAACGAGCGGTGAGTGTAGCAAAAGGTCAGGCGTATGATGACCTTTATCAGCGACTAGGCACGAAGGAAGGGGAGAAGGACATTTATAGGATGGCTAGAATCCGCGAGAGGAAGACGAGGGACATCAACCAAATCAAATGCATCAAGGATGGGACGGATCAACTTTTGGTGAGGGATGAGGAGATCAAGGACAGGTGGAGAGAGTACTTTGACAAGTTGTTTAATGGGGAGAATGAGGGTCCTACTTTGGAGTTGGATGACTCATTTGACGATACCAACAGACGTTTCGTGAGAAGATTTCAGGAGGCAGAGATCGGGGAGGCTTTGAAGAGGATGAAGGGAGGTAAAGCGATGAGCCCTGACGGTATCCCCATTGAGGTGTGGAGATGCCTAGGTGCCAGAGCGATAGTATGGCTAACTAAACTTTTTAACCTCATTTTTCGGTCAAACAAGATGCCTGAAGAATGGAGGAGAAGTATATTAGTACCGATCTTCAAGAACAAGGGAGATGTTCAAAGTTGTACTAATTATCGTGGGATTAAGTTGATAAGCCATACGATGAAGCTCTGGGAGAGGGTTATCGAGCATTGCCTAAGAAGAGTGACAAGTGTGACCCAAAACCAATTTGGGTTTATGCCTGGTAGGTCGACCATGGAGGCAATTTTCTTATTACGGCAGCTGATGGAGAGGTATAGGGAGCAGAAGAAGGACTTGCACATGGTCTTTATTGACCTCGAAAAGGCATATGACAAAGTACCGAGAAATGTCATGTGGTGGGCCTTGGAAAAGCACAAAGTCCCAACTAAGTACATCACCCTCATCAAGGATATGTACAGGGATGTGGTGACGTGTGTCCGAACATGTGATGGCAATACCAGTGACTTTCCAATTAAAATAGGACTACATCAAGGGTCGGCATTGAGCCCTTATTTATTTGCTTTGGTGATGGATGAGGTCACAAGGGACATTCAAGGTGATATCCCTTGGTGTATGCTCTTTGTTGATGATGTGGTGCTAGTGGATGAGACTAGGGCAGGGGTTAATAGGAAGTTAGAACTATGGAGGCACACGTTAGAGTCGAAAGGGTTTAGGCTTAGTAGGACCAAGACCGAGTACATGAGGTGCGATTTCAGCGCGACTAGGAATGAGGAGGGAGACGTTAGCCTCGATGGGCAAGTGGTGGCCAAGAAGGATACTTTTCGGTATTTAGGATCGATACTACAAAAGGATGACGACATTGATGAAGATGTTAGGCATAGAATTTCAGCCGGTTGGTTGAAATGGCGTCAAGCTTCAGGCGTCCTCTGTGACAGAAGGGTGCCTCAGAAGTTAAAAGGTAAGTTTTATAGGACAGCGATTCGTCTGGCGATGTTATACGGTGTTGAATGTTGGCCTACAAAAAGGCGACATATCCAGCAATTGAGTGTAGCAGAGATGCGTATGTTACGATAGTGTTGTGGGCATACAAGGAGGGATAGAGTCCGGAACGACGATATTCGGGATAGGGTTGGGGTGGCACCAATTGAGGAAAAATTGATTCAACACCGGTTGAGATGGTTTGGCCATGTCCAACGGAGGCCTCCTGAGGCACCGGTGCGTAGTGGGGTTCTAAAGCGGGGCGATAATGTAAAGAGAGGTAGAGGTCGACCTAAATTGACTTGGAATGAGTCGGTTAAGAGAGACCTTAAGGAGTGGAATATCCCTAAGGATTTAGCTATGGATAGGAGCGCTTGGAGACTAGCAATTAACGTGCCTGAACCGTAATCTTTTTTCTTGTACCTTTTATGTGTTTTTTGTTTTCATGTCTCTTTTGGGTTTCATCTCTAGCCTACCCCCACTTGCTTGGGACAAAAGGCTATGTTGTTGTTGTTGTATTAAAAGCTGCAAAATGGGTCAGATCTCATATTGGTATGCAATGATCTGCAGAACTCGTTTCTACAGTTCTATTTGTGTCGTTGTTCATTAGTTTTATTTTCTATCTGTTGCAGAAGATGCTGAAGTTCTTTAGGGCATTTTGACATCTTATTCTACCTTCTTTGATAGGAAGATTTGCAGCATTACCAGCCTCACTTTATTATATCAGTATCATTGGTCTATGAAACTTTGTGCAGGTTAGTTTTCTTCTGCTCCTTCCATTTGATTTGATGCTTTACACTTTATAGTTGTCTCTGTCTGGAGAAACTTACTAAAAATTGCCCATCATTATATTAAAGTATATCAATGTTTGAAATATCTCTACATTTGTCATCATTAAACCTGTAGCATTAGAATATGACAAAAACAATAAAAAACATTCAGTTACATTTTGGAATTGTGAAACTCAAATAATAATCAATAAAAAAAATTGGAGGTGGTATAGTGATAAACCACATATGTACTAGAATAAATAATTGTTCAATTAATAGGGACACTTCAGTTCACTAATGCATTGGTGCCCATGCAGTGGCTACCTGTGCATAGCATTTTTTTACTGTTGAATTGGCATGTAATGAGTGGTGACACTTTATGGAAAGTCTTTTGCCCATTTCCTAATTTTCTTCTTGACTTTTTACAGTTCAATTCATAAGCAGATCTCATCCAGTTCAGCCACTCGAAAAATTATTGCTCTTTCACTTATCAAGATAAGTTTACTATATATGGAGACGAAGAAGATCTATGAGGTATGCACACTGAATTGTCATAAGATACTTTAGTTAGCTGCAAGGAATTATTTCAGACATGCTATACTTAGTTAGCTGCACAGGAGGAGGGAGACGTGAGTCTGGGAGGTCAAGTAGTGCCTAGGAAAGATACCTTTCGGTATCTGGGATCGATGCTACAGAGGGATGGAGATATTGATACGGACGTCAGCCATAGAATCCAAGCTGGGTGGATAAAGTGGCGCCAAGCTTCTGGCATTCTCTGTGACAAGAGGATACCACAAAAGCTAAAAGGCAAGTTTTATAGAACAGCGATTAGACCCGCTATGCTGTACGGAGCAGAATGCTGGCCCACAAAGAGAAGACATGTTCAACAACTGAGTGTTTCAGAAATGCGTATGTTGCGTTGGATTTGTGGTCACACGAGGATGGACCGAGTGCGGAATGATGATATTCGTGATCGCCTCGGGGTAGCACCTATCGAAGAGAAGCTTGTCCAGCATCGGTTGAGGTGGTTTGGCCATGTCCAAAGGAGACCTCCAGAGGCACCAGTGCATTATGGAGTTCTAAGTCAAGATAATAATGTGAGGAGAGGCAGAGGAAGGCCAAAGTTGACATGGGAGGAGGCAATAAAACGAGATTTGAAAGAATGGGATATACCTAGAGATCTGTGTCTGAATAGGAGTGCATGGAAATTGGCTATCGACGTGCCTGAACCGTGACCGAGGGTGGTTTGTTGGGTCTCAACTCTAGCCTACCCCAATTTGCTTGGGACTGACAGGCTTGGTTGTTGGTTGTTGTATGCTATACTTTGTTTCCTTATTCTTGAATAACCAGACGTTCCAGAGATTGAAGTTCCTTTTGTTATTATCTACTTCTTTGCTTGACTCAGTTTCCTTTTCCTGTTTTTTCTCCTCCATTGAAAAGGGAACTGTTGTATCAAACAATCTTGTCAAACCATCACTCATCGCCTATATGATAAAGTGGCTGTGGGCAAGATTGGTTGCTGCATTTCTCTGGCCTTTACATAATCTGGCGAAGATTCTAGTATACAAGAAAATTCATTCAGCA
>CM041628.1:9519090-9538117 GCA_023333625.1 Bothriochloa decipiens | reverse complement strand
GAGGAAGCAGCCGGCAGGAGTAACTTGATTAATCAGATAGTTGTGATTGGCCAGGTAAGAGATATGCCCAGCTGTAATCATCACTACACTCAGACCACTTTATATGTGTGGGCACATATTTTTTTTTTTCTTGAAATGCTACTAGGGTAAATATTTCTCTAAAGCCAAAAAACAAAATGCCGTTATCTGAAACTGTGGTGTTACTGCATTAAGCACACATCTATCATTTTTTTGTCTCTCGTGATGAGATTAGATTTGAATGTAGGAATGATAACCAGATTAGTGCCACTGAAGTCACGAAGTTTCTTCCGATGTTCTCTGAATAGGATCGACGGCGTCTTGGTGCCATAATTGTTCCCAACAATGACGAAGTTCTGGCAGAAGCAAAAAGGAAGTTCATCCTTGGTAAGAATGGCAAACTAGCGAAAGATAAGGTCATGAACATGATATATGATGAATTGAAAACCTGGTGAGAGTTACCCGCCCTCCTGTTGTTTCTCTCACCCTGTTGCCCTCTTCTTGCTGTTGGGAATACTAAAACATGGGCAAAAAAGAATTGAAACGTGCATGTCATCTGTTGATTGATGGGGAGATGATTATAAGATAATTATTATAGAAACAAACATATGGGTTTTTGGGATGATGACTTTCTTTGTGTGCACATACTATTTCATGATTTTGACTGTTTCATTGATGGCATATGATACTATTAATTATTTTGTTAATAAATTTCAGGACCACAGATTGCTCTTTCCGTGTCGGGCCAATTATGATTGTTGACGAACCATTTACGGTAGGCTTTTCACTCATCGGGTATTTATATAATCGAGAAAATATGTTGCTTGGCACTTGACAATATTTTTTGTTCAGATTGACAATGGTCTGATGACACCCACCATGAAAATAAGAAGGGACAAAGTGACAGACAAGTACAGAAGGGAGATCGAAGCGTTGTTCAAGTGAGACGCGGAGCGCGTGCGTGCTCTGATAGCAGATCTATCGAGAGGGATGCATCCCATCTGATCGAAACAAGTTCTCTCTCTCTTTTTTTTTTTGGATAAGTGATGAGAATAAGGTTACTGTACTATTAGATGCACTATGTATATGCAATAAGTGACTGGTCAAACTCAAGTGCACTGGTAGCACTAAGTTTACAGCGATCTTGCTCTGCGATAAAAAAACTGATGCTGTCTATTGCGGTAGTAATAATAATAATAATCTGCTATGATCATGTTGCTGCGTGAGGAGGCGCAGCAGCATGCGCCGAGAAGGCGATGAGCACCGCCGCCACAGCCGCACGCAGCAGCCTGCTTACCACCGTCCGGCAGCAGCAGCAGCAGCTGCTACTCTCCTCCTCGTCGCCGTCACACTCATCGTCGCTGCAGCCGTCCGTGGCCTCCTCGTCCGCCGCTTGTTTACCCATCATCGCCGCTTGTGGCGTCCTCCTCTTCTGCTGCTCCCCAGTAATCACGACGTCTGTGTTAGCCGCCTCGCCATTGGCCACAACCGCTACCGGCTGCTGCAGCTTCTTCCTCTGCTTCCCGCGGGGCTCGTTCCGCACCTTCTTCTTGTTGCGACCGTGCGTCCCTCCGCCTGCTGGTGCCTGTATTCCGCGGCTTCCTTGTCCGTGGCCTCCCTTTCATGTCTCTTTGCCGCCTCATTGTCGCCGGGATCCCCGTCGGCGAGCACGGCCCACACGTTGGTTCCGCCGCGCGCAGCCGCAGCCATGTCGCCGGGACAGATGAGTTGGTTTTCGATCGAGCGAGCGATCCAATCCAATCCCATGGCAACGACGCGATCTATCCTATCCTATATAGTATTGTACTACTACTAGTACCAATAACGAACACAGCAGCATCATCCATCAGAGTTTCCTTTTCCGAGCAGAAAACGGCAATTGTACGTACCGATCGGAGTTTCCTCTTCTTGTCGATGCGATCGAACGGCGTACATGCTGACACTTGCAAAAGCTGCAACGTGTACTAGCATTGCATATACAGTCTGAATCCAACTCAAATACCGACCCGGACTGACTTGGAACTGGAAGAGATCTAGAGAGAGAACGGGTCACGGAAGGCTTCTTGTTTTGGAAAACCCAGCTAGGCATGATATGATTTCCTGATGAATCGATTAAAAAAACAGAAAATTACTATATGGAAACACGTACGTATCTTTTTCATTATTAATTAAGAAAATCTAAAAAAATGAAATATTAATACGACGCCAGCTCCAATTGATATTGTGGCTGGAAACTACTGCACACACAACCCGGACCGATCGGTGCACGTATACTACATACGGACGTGATCGATCCAGCAACCGTTGCGCAGTCAATCAACGGCGGATCCGGCGCGGATCACGGGGTCCGATCCGAGTTGGAGTCCAGCTCCTCCTCTCGATCCAAACGGCCGCGTCGTCCTGGGCGGGACGGCCGCCCCTATAAAACCGCGGCGCGGCAACCCTTGGCCTCCACAAACCAAACCACCAAAGCCTCTCGATCTCGAGTCGATCAATCGGGAGCCGCCCGCCGCCCGCCGCCTCGGTTACTACTACTGCTAGGGTTTGAGGGGGGTTTTAGTGGTAGGGCGGCGAGCCGCCGTCGATCGAGAGAGATCTCTGCTGCGATGGCCAGCTTCAACTTCGGCCTGCTCGAGCTCGCGGACGGCGAGTCCGGGGAGGCCGCCGTGTCCGTCCTCGTCGGCAAGGCCAAGGCCGAGGCGGCCAGCGCCAAGAAGGCCGACGCTGCCGCCGAGTCCGCCGCCACCGGGGCCGACAAGGAGAAGGCCGCCGCGCTCAAGAACCTCTACTTCCACAAGCTTCAGCACGACAATGGTACGCCGTTTCTTCCCAAGTTCCGATCTTGCTTCGTTTGGTTCGTCTCGATCGATCGATCGCCTTCTTGTTCCTTCGTGTAGTTTATTGGTTGGATCGATCTTGCTGCGTGCTAGCGGCCGTGTTTCGATTACCATAGGCGGCGATCGTGCTGCCTGCTTTCTTGTTGCGATCTTGTCCCGATAGGATGGAGGTTAGTTTAGGTTGGTTGCAGGTCATGACTGGATAAAGATGCTTTAGATTCGTGATCATTGATCGATCTCATCTAGAGCGAGTTGTCCCGATAGCATGGAGATTAACTAGTTTAGGTTGGTTGCAGGACATGCTGTGACTGGATAAAGATGCTTAGATTCGTGCTCTTTGATCGATCTCTTGTATCCTTCTCCTGTTAGCATGGCAGATGGATACTGTTCAATCTTTGCATATATGTCCTAGTTTCTTTAAATCTGTTATATGGACTGCATGCCATCTGGTCGTTCGATTCATCACTTTAATCTAGTTTCAGTTATTGCGAATTCCAATCTTTGGTTATTGATTATTACTCCTAATAATTAAATTCTGATCTTTGAATCTATTCTTAACTGTCTAATATTGTTTTAGTATTGGTAATGCGTGTCTAATCTTAGAAGCTAAATTATCTACTAGTGTATTAATCTTGTGTGACTAATCTTTGAATCTAAACTATCGCATGCTGTGTTTGTATTGTTAATGCGTGTGTATGTTCGTTGTTCAGTTTATTTATTCGACCTAAATAGTAAAGTTGTTATCTTAATGGTTGTCATTACTGATTGAGGGATAAAGCTATTACTTTTGTTTCCATTACTGATTGAAGTATAATGCCATTACTGATTGCTGGTTTGGCTTTGTTACCTTATTGTTAGATTAGTCTGGTAGTTAGTTTTGTTATCTGCCATTACACAATTCATAGTTTCTGTTCTCTGCTACACTTTGATTTGTGTCTCATCCTGCTGTTTTCTTGTTGGTTGCCAGGTATAAGGATTATTGAGCAGGGGCTGAAGAAGTCGAGAGAGGCATTGATAAAGTTGAGGGTGGAGGAAACAAAGCTGAAGGAGAAAGGACAGAATGGAGCCCATCTCGTTCAGTTGTCGGAGGAGCAAAGGGAGCTCCGTCTCACGCAGTTGTCGGAGGAGCAAAGGAAGCTAAGGCAGGAGCAGAGGAATCTGAGGGAGCGGGAAGCGAAGTTGAGGCCGCTGAGGAAAGAGTTTTATTTGGAGCATGGATTTCCTCTGGATTCTGTCGATGAAGAGCCCCCAGTCCCCTATCAGGGGGAAAGCGTTCAGGGCAACGACAATGCCGGTGTTGACAATGGCAATGGCAGCTGTTGCAGTAATGGATATGGTAGTGTCCACAGCTATCACGATGGTGAGCCAGATGTTCATGCTGATGGAGGAGCCTATGTGTACCATAACAAGAGGCAGGTGTACGTGGCTAAGGGCACGAAGCAATCCTCTGATGCTGGTACAGAGCCTGATCACAAGCCTGAGGAGAAGGCCACCTCTGATGTTTGCTCAGAGGCCGAGCACAAGCCTGTAGAGAATGGTCAGAAGGAGGCTACCACTCCTGCTAATGCGGATGCTGCTCCTGCCTCTGGTTCAGAAAACTCTTCTGCTGCTGGGTAAGTCCTATGAAAATTTTAATCTTCCTCTTGCAGATTACTGTATCGAACAAAAGAGATCAATGTTTATTCTATTTTGCCAGGGCTGATGCAAGTAAAAAGGAAGGTCGCCCTGAAGGCGAAAAAGGTCAAAAGAACACGCTCAGTGGCTCTCAGAAAAGGAAGATTAGGAAAGCAGCTAAGAAGAACGGTGGCAACGAAGTAGATAAGGCAAAGAAGCAAGATCCGTCCGAGGCTCATGTTTCAAAGAAGACTGACAAGGAACCACTGGCAGACTATCCTAGGGAGGAAGAGAAAAAGGTAACCCCCTCAGCATAGTTCTTTTATGAAATGACATATGACATTTCATTAGGTTTCTTTCCACTTTATTGGTTTCCAAATTTACACTCATGTTCTAATTTTTCAGACCCTTGCTGAGTATGAGAAGCTTCTTCAAGAGAAAAAGAAGTCCTCGGAGGATGCCTCAAGAACTGAGCAGAGGAAGGTTTCTGCCGAGGAATTTAAGGGCCTGCAGATGTTGGCGAAGAAGAAGCTGGATGATGAGGAAGCTGTCTTGAAGGCAGAAAAGGTTCAGAAAAAGGCCAAGGATGCTGCCAGGAAGAAGGAAGAAAAGACTAAGCCCGAGGACGCTGTCGATGCCAAGCCTAAGAAGGTACCATTTTGCTTTGTTTCCTTGTCTGCACTCTTATATGAACATTGTCCTACTTGAGTGTGGCAATCTGATCAGAAACATGATTTCAGGCCGTCAAGCAGGCCCTGCCTTTGAAGAATCTCTCCTTTGCGCCACCGAAGCGCCAAGTCATCTATGAAGATGGCTCTTCCAATGCTCGCAGCCGCTTCAATGGCGGCGGTTACCAGGGCCGCAGCCGCGACTATAGCACCGACTCCCGGGTTCCTGCAGCTGGCCGTGGTGGCGACAATGGCAGAGCGGCCCAGAACGAGGCTGGCAACTACGGCAATGGTGCTCCGAGGGGCGGCTACTCCGGCGGCCGAGGCTACGGTGCTCCGAGGGGCGGCTACTCTGGTGGCCGCGGCGACGGCGGCTACTCTGGTGGCCGCGGCGACGGCGGCTACTCTGGTGGCCGGGGCAACGGTGCTCCGAGGGGTGACTACTCCGGCGGCCGCGGCGACGGCGACTACAGTGCTCCGCGGGGCGACTACTCTGGCGACCGCGGCAACGGTGCTCCGAGGGGCGGCTACTCTAATGGTGGCCGCAGCGACGGCTACAGCCGGGGCAACGGCGGCTACCAAGGCAATGGCGGCTACCACAACCAGGGTGGCAACGGTGGGGGCTATCAGCGCAGCCAAGGCAACGACAACTACTACCGGCCGCGGGGACGCGGCCACTCCGGCAACGGCGGCTCCCCTGCCCCTGCCCCCAAGCCAGAGGACTTCCCGGCGCTAGCCGGCTCTGCTCCGGCCCCAGCAGCCGCACCGGCTGCCCCCGCTCGTCCGCCGCCTCCGCTCAGTCCTAGTTCTTCTGATTAGTCGTTTTTCCCTTTAGTATATTGTTTTGGTGAGGAATTGTGGAGAGAGAACATGGGAGGATGTGATCCTCGATTTTGTAACGGATGGTATAATATTTTTGTTAAGTTTCTTTTTTGCTTAAATTGAGTTTTGCTCTTTTTTTTCCCCCGTTGGCTATAGTCCTTTTCTTTAATTTGATAGAATGCTCGTGATTCAGATTGCGGCTGATTTGTCTTTCCCTGTCTTTCTTGTCGATTTAGCAATTCTAGAAGATAGTACAGACTCAGGTCAGCGAAAGCGAATTGCTAACCAATTCATGAATTGACTGTTTATTAATTTTGTTTCAAAAGCAAAGAAGATTGTTTGTAAAATTATTGGCTGGATACTCCTTATTCGAAGGATCTTTTAATTCTTTATAAGATTATAAGAAAACATATATTTTTTTACATTGTCAACTAATGGTTTTATATCTGTTTATTCAACAGTAAAAATGTTTTTTTAACATTGTCTATAAACAGATTTATTATTTTGTTATAAAAAGAGCAGGACGTGCTCAATGCCTTAACCTGTCCCGACGCTTGATAGGATGCTCATGAGAAAGTTTAGCCTTGCATTGTTCATATGGATTTGACATCCTCTTGTTGAAGATTTTTAAGTAAGGCAAAAAATAGCCGACTTTAATCTCTGGCTCCAGATATGGCTGCCCGGCTGCCTTCAACTCGTGTCCAGGCTCGCACTCCGTATTCTGGAGAAAATACTAGCAGCCAAAGCCAAAGAATGTGAAGTTGGAACTTTTGTTTCTTTTCATCGTGTCTTGAACTCTTGTTATGGTCCCTCCTGATAATTTTGTGTATGTAATCTGCCTCGTGATTATTCGTAATAATCTGCCATTGATTTCCATAGCTCAATGTTTGAAATGATATTCATGTTCCCAGACTGAACTTTGTGGCTCTCCATGCAGATGACGCTGTTCCAAAGTTCCCAAAGAAGTTGGAAGATTTGGTGTCCGAATAGCCCTGACCAGTGTGGAATTTTGCTGCTGGCCTGGTTTGAAACGTACAGAATTTCGCTTGCTGTCTGTTGGTGAACTAATCGAATCAAGAGATTTTGAGTTGTGGTGTCCTAAGACATGTTTTGTGGACTGTGAGACAAAATGCACAACACCAGAGGATGAGAGTGCCGTTTGATAAATACAGTATAGCAGTATACCACATTATTCTCTTTCTTTTCATGTTAATGAGAATGATTGTCAAACTAACTTCAAAATCTTTCGTCGGTCTTGTTAATGTTAATGTTGAGTTCTGAAATAGCAACGTGATCAGATGGTATCCAAGAGTCTCGGGTCTGTAACCAGGGTGACGTAATGCTGATTTGCGATGAGGGTTGCATAACGCTGGCGGCAGCGTGACGCCATCACCGGCATGACGCCCCGAGTGCGCAAGCGCGTCGTCTGCAACCTCCCGCCCGCGTGCCGCAGCCACGCGCCGGTCAACCACTCCGCCTCAACCTTTTTTTTTTTTTTACACTCGTGGTCAACCGCACCTGGGTATTTCTAGTGGCGACCCATCTCCACGGCCGGGCAGACACGATCCAACTGAGGCCGCGATGACGACGACGATGATGAGGCTGAGGCAGCATCTGGGCCTGGCATCCCCTGCTATTTATACCTCCGCCATCGCCAGGCTCGGCAACACAGCAGGTCACCGCCGCCGAACAAGTACTACTCCTAGCATCACCGCCCAAAAGCAGCTCCTTCTCCTGCTCCTCGTCATCCTTGTTGCCCTCTTCTTCTTGGTCTTGATCCCCAGCTCCGTCTTGTTGCCCCCAGCTCGGCCGCGGGCCATGTCGTCGTCCTCTGCTGCTTCCGACTCTGCTCCGTTCGAGAAGCCCAGGGCCGTGGTCAAGAAGGTCCTCGCGGAGTCGCAGTCCGAGGGGCAGGGCGCCACCGTCCGCAGGAGCATCGGCAGGTAAGCTCAGCTCAGCTCAGCTGCCACATGATCCCGATTCCGTTCGTCTCCTCGATCAGGGCGTTGACTTTCTTGTCCTCGTGCAGGCATGAGCTCCGCAACCTCGACCCCTTCCTCATGCTCGACGAGTTCTCAGGTACGGAGTATTCCAGCCTCGTACGACACTCGTATGCTCGGATCATCGGAATTCCCCGACCCTCCTGCCTGTTTGCTCACCTCTCTCTTTCTCTCGATTCGTCTTGCAGTCTCCAAGCCCGCCGGATTCCCCGACCACCCACACAGAGGATTCGAGACCGTCACCTACATGCTCGAGGTCCGTTGCGGCCGCTCAACGTCTCTCTTATCTCCTCTTCAACGCACACGAACTGTTCGCTGAAACGTCCCCATCTTGTTCCTGTGGCTGTCGCAGGGAGCCTTCACCCACCAGGACTTCGCCGGCCACAAGGGCACCATCAAAGCCGGCGACGTCCAATGGATGACGGCGGGCCGGGGCATCGTGCACTCGGAGATGCCGGCGGGTGACGGCGTGCAGAAGGGTCTGCAGCTCTGGATCAACCTCTCCGCCAAGGACAAGATGATCGAGCCGCGGTACCAGGAGCTGGAGAGCAAGGACATGGCGCGCGCGGAGAAGGACGGCGTGGAGGCCAAGGTCATCGCCGGTGAGGCCCTGGGCGCGGCGTCGCCCGTGTACACCCGTACCCCCACCATGTACGTCGACTTCACCATGCGGCCCGGGTCCCGGCTGCACCAGCCGGTGCCGGAGGGCTGGAACGCCTTCGTGTACGTCGTCGACGGCGAGGGCGTGTTCGGAAGGGAGAAGGCCGCGCCGACGGCGGCGCACCACTGCCTCGTGCTCGGACCCGGCGACGGGCTCAGCGTGTGGAACCGGTCGGACAGGACGCTCAGGTTCGTGCTCGTCGCCGGGAAGCCGCTCGGCGAGCCGGTGGTGCAGCATGGGCCGTTTGTGATGAACTCGCGCGCCGAGATCCAGCAGGCCATGGAGGATTACTACTATGGAAAGAATGGATTCGAGAGGGCCAGCCAGTGGAGCTCCTCCGCGTGATCGACCATGCGATCGCACCAGAGTCGTCTAATCTCACGTGCAAATTCAACATTTTTAATTTAAATTTCTTGGATTGTACTACTTGCATTTTTTTTACTATTCTTTTTTCTAGCAGCTACGTACTAAGTACGTATTAGTATGTTGAATTTGTGATTGTAATAAACAGTATGGAAAATTGACAGTCTCAATAAACTATTTGATATTAGTACTATGGAAAATCGTATAGCCAGGCCATGAATTGGTGATTGCTGTTTTCCAAATTTCAACTATTGTATTAGTTTGTTCATTTATGCGCGGCGACATTTGTTCATTTACCCGGGTATTAAAAATTTTTATGCAATTCTCCTTTTCCATGCTCTATTAACTGCTGTTGCCAGGAAAAGAGCATGCAGTGTCACGCATTAAAAAAAGAAGTTTTATGTAATGCTAATTTGGCAGCACTTAATGTGGGATTGCCATGTTATTGACTAAATGAAGCTGGGTTAACTAATTGGTTTCGACTAGCACTCAGAAGCAAAGATAACAGAAAGGCAATGCCATGTTATGTTGACTATAAATAAAGTCGGGTTAACGAGTTGTCAGAAGCAAGATAATAAAAAAAGTTAGAAACTTTGAAATTTTCAACATGAGAGGAATTATGATAATGATAATGACGCTGAAGGAAAAGACTCAGTAAAACACGGGATAACTTTTCGAGTGGAGATAGTGAACAGGATACCGATCCGTGACGTTTTGAGCTCCACTGTCCTGAACCAACCCGTAGAAGGTTCGGAACCTTCTACAGGTACAAGCACAATCGTGTGGATAAGATTGTTTTTTTTTTTTCTCTACTTCATTCAAATCAATCCGAGAAGATGGCCCCAAAAAAATACAAGCCCACGTGTCAGAACGTTTGCGAGCCACGTGTCAGCGCAGCGCAGCGCAGCCCAGCCCACTCGAACCAGAATCAATCAGCTCGCGCCTCACCTCCACTCGTTTCGCTCCTCTGTACACCCACCCCCACGGCGGCGGCAGCACCGCCTCCGACCACGCGCAAGCGCAATGCTGGCGGCGTTCCTCAGGCCGGGGCCTTCGCTCGCGGCCTTCCCCGCCTCCGTCCGGAGGAGCCCAGTCGCCTTCCTCCCCTTCCCTGCGCTCATCCACCATCGGCCCCTCCTCCTCTCGGCGACCGCCGAGGGAACCGGCTCGCCCGCCGGCCCGGGAGACGCTTCGGCTGCGACGGTCGACGATGCGCGCCTCCCACAGGTTTGTTTCCTGGCCACTACATATCCACTTCTCGCCTGCTGGCCTCTGGACCGCGCGGCTCGGCAGCTGCTCGATGAAATGCCCACGTTGAGGATCGACTGAGGAAGCTCGCTCTGTGTCTGTCTCTCCTGCAGTTCACTGCGGACTGGGAAGCCGCGCGCGCCGGTAAGGACCAGGGGAGTATCTTCACGCTGCCGGTGCTGAGGGCCAACAGCGGCGGGCTCATCGTCAGGTTCAACTCCCTGCAGGGGTTCGTGCCCAACCCTCTCCTCAGCCCTGCGCACTGGTGTAAAGGTACTACTGCCTTTTCCTGTCTCTTCCCTGTGCAGTGTTTGATTGTATAGCTAAGCTTGCAGACCCCAAAAGGCCCATCCAAGATATTACCAAAGACCTAGTCGGAACGTCCATTTCTGTCAAGGTAACTGATTTACTTTGCCTTCTCCATTGCAACTTCTGGTTCTGTTGTGCAGCAGCTGTCTGTAGCTACTTCCGCTGTAACCTAAGGATGTGCTAAAACTTCCGTTCATATGTGCAGTGTATTTCTGTATAACATACTTCCTGCATCAACGAAACAATTCTGAAAATTGAATGAAATGAGGTCGAGATTTTAGGTGTTTTGTCAATCTAATTTTATTAATAAGCTCAATTTAATCGCTCTAGTTGACTGAAGTGAATGAGGAGGAAAGGAAACTTGTCTTCTCTGAGAAGGATGCTAGTTGGTCAACGTACTCTTCCCAAATAAAGATTGGCAACGTCTATGACGGAATTGTGGGCTCAGTGTTCCCCTATGGTGCATTTGTTCACCTGCAGTTTCCTGATGGTATTCGTTGGCTAGTGGCAACACATTTCTTGGCTAGTTATTCATTGTGGAGTTTCTGACAACAGCTGCACTCTACAGGACTATATCATCTTACTGGTCTTGTACATATCTCCGAAGTGTCTTGGGATCTTGTCCAAGACGTCCAGGATTTTCTAAACGAAGGGGACACTGTCAGGGTCATAATTGTGAATGTTGACATGTGAGTACTTTCTAGGACCTTATTGAGCTCTGTGCACAGTTGTTAATGTGTGTCTTGATTCAATTCTTATGTCATACTTTATCGTCAAAATAGGTATGGTACGAAACTTTGGTCCAAAATGTTGAGTGGATGTACCATAGCATCATGTATTGAAGTTATCACTTATCATTTTGTCAGTAGCGTCACTTGGCATGGTATATGTAGTGGTAACTTGGTATACATTAGGGCTAAAGGGTTCGATGACTAAGGAGATTTTTCATGCTAACTATCTACCTTATCAAATTAGCAATCATTCACATATGCAGCATTTACAATTCGTAGGGCCGAGAGGGAGGTGAGGGTCTTAAATTAGTTGTATGTTTATCAAAGAATCATTTTTTCCTTCAAGTTGACAAAACATTTATTTTCTTATTAATAGGGGAATAAATAAAATATTGGATTGCTTTGTCATGAATGAGATTTTTTTTTTTTGAAATAAGTGTACATACTTTGTATTTACAAAAAAACAGGGCAAAGTCAAGGATAGCTTTATCTATCAGACAATTGGAGGAAGATCCTTTACTGGAGACATTGGACAAAGTTATCCCTTTGGTTAGTTGTTGAATGCAACGTCTTGACTCTTAGTAGATTTAACTCCATGGTGGGAAAAAAGTGGATTCATTCAGTATTTTTTTTTTCCTTCTAGGAAGCTGATCAATCACCTGATCGTATGATGTCTCCTTCAGAAGTTGAACTTCTGCCAGGACTTGATGGCATATGTAATGAACTATTGCAAGAGGATGGGTATGATTTCTGGTTCTTTGATTGATAGCAAGTTATTTACCGCCACAAATATGCCACCAAGTCAGACAAATGTTCTACTGCAATATCCATAGTCGAATTGGTTTTGCTATATTAGCATCCATAGTCTAAGTAATTGTATTATCTTTCTTTACAGTATAACAGATGTACAGTTTGGGCGCCAAGCATCGGAGAAACGTGTTGTTTCACAAGATTTGGAGCTTTGGCTTTCCAATGTATGCTTTCAGTCAATGACAGCCTTTCATAGTTGCATCTCACAGGAGATGATGGATGTTATGAACTTTGATTAACTTCTTGGATCTGATTACACAGGCTCCAGCTAAGGATAACAAGTTCACACTTCTTGCACGAGCTGGGAGGCAGGTTAGGTTTCTTCTGATACTACACATGATTTGTTTTGGTTTCTGAGGAGTTTCAATATACTACTGTGTACTGTCTGTCCTTGGCTGGTTCCCTTCCAACTAGATAAGTACTCATATGAATTATAATTCCTTCTTCTTACTTGGCAGGTCCAGGAAGTGTATTTGACCACTTCCCTAGACCAGGAGGGCATAAAGAAAGCTGTGCAAAGAGTACTAGGGCGTGTTCCTTGAACCTGACACGCGGCATGTAGAAACTGAGGTGTGTTTGTCCTCCCCGATTTTCTAACTAAATCATTACAAGGAATCAATAGTATGAGCGAACAGTCCAAAACATTTGCCACTGTCAGTCTGTCACAACATCCGGCTAAATTTCTCTCTGTTGGATACTACACCAACCAATATCTGTAAATATTTTCAGTCCTACACGAGTAGGTTAGGCACCTTGGGCCATTTCTTTAGACAAAGATGTTTGCTAAGCAGTGGTTCTGTGTACTTGTTAGCAGTGGTTCTGTGTACTTGTTGGGGTCTGCCTTTTGATGCCTTGTGCACTTGTTATACTGTGGCTTCAGTGCACGGCTTGTACTTGTCTGAACTCTTGAGGCATTTTGTGTATATGAGTATATGCAAGTTTTTTCTTTGACAACAGTATATGCAAGTTTTATGTCAGCACTTTTTTTCACTTTTTTTTTTCATTGCAGTACCTGTTGATTCTATACCTTGATATTTATTGCTTTACATATATAGCTGTGCTGTACATTCAGCACGTTTTTGTTTCCAACATGCACCTCAAGGAATGTTTAGAATTCTATAAGAATGTCAACTAGTTCTGTAAATCCAATGCAAGCCCCCTTATCCAAATCGCTCCTTTTCTGTGGAGCAGTGTTTTTTTTCACTGATTTACATAGATATATGTACACTAAACTGTGAGTATGCACTGACGAAATAATTGGACCGGTACGTGCCCAGTCGAGTCTTGAGAATGACACAGGCGATAAGAACCGAGAACTGAGTGTCTATTTTTACCAAGAGAAAGGTCCCTTCCCGCGCCGCCTCCGAGTGTTTCTTCGTCGGCCGCCCGTAGCCGCGGCTGCAGTCCCTATGGCTAGCGAGCTCGCCCTTCGGCTGCTCCTCGTCGCTCGCTCCTGGGCGCCATCGCCGAGTCCGTGTTTGCGGCAACCTTGCGCCGCTCGCCCGTGAGTCGGTTCCTCTCCAGCGAATCGTCGGGGTTCACCTCCTGTGAGTCCAGCTGCTGCACAACAGGCGGCGGCTGAAGCTCGCCTCAATCCTCGTTTCGATTGGAGTCCGTTGGGAGTCGTCGCCCTCATCCACCCCATCCGTTCGCCCGGAGTCCGGCGATCGTCGACACCATCCTCAGTCCTATCTAGTTCTCATTCGGCGTCACGGCGGTTCCCCTACGGAAACGGCGCGGCGTTCCTACAGGCTCACCTAGAGCCTGAATTGACGCAGGGCGCGGCTCCTCCGGTGGCGGTGTGACCTGAACCGGTGTTGGCAATCTCGGCCAGAGAGCTCCGGCGGCGGCGCTCGTGTCGGGTCTTCCCTCGAGCCAGCGGCGTCTCTGCACCCTCGCCTTCACCGGTCCCTCGTCGCCCTGCCTAGGCGCGCAGCATCGCGAGCGGTGGTGTTTGTTTGGCTCAGAGTAGTGAGCGAAGCAACGGACGGGGACACGACCGTGGAACGGATTGCGGCGGGCTCCGGGAGCTTCCAGGGAGCTGCACACTGTTCTGTCGGTAACATCTGTTACCAGGGAGCTCCACGCTATTCTGTCGGTGTTTGTTTGAGCAAGTCAAATTGCAATTTACCGCTGCAAGAAGCAAACTGCTATGCTGAAATTGGAGCAAAGTTGACTTTTACTCCTAGCTGTAACGAGCAGATGCTTATAGAAGTTCTGAAGTTCCTGAACTAGTTTGTTTGTTGAGTCACATTGAAGTTTTACCACCACAAGAAACAAGTTAAAATAATAAAAATTGCGGTGTGAAACTGCCGGGGGTTGGGCAACTGTCCGGCAGTTAGAGGACTTCTAAATTGTCAGAAGTCGGAGAAGCTGGATATGATATTCTTGTCGGAAACCAAAGCCGATGAGAAGAAGATGAAGGTTTTGCGAATGAAATTGGGCTTCGAAAACATGGAGGTGGTGGACCGTGTTGGAAAAGGTGGGGGAATTGCCGTGTTGTGGAGGAGAGGTATTGATTTGGTTTTGAAAAGTAAATCAAAAACTATATTGATATGGAGGTCTCGGAGACTAGAGGATTTTCTTGGCGATTCACGGGGATCTACGGGGAACCAGTTGAGAAGAATAAAACATGGCAGCTAATGGAGAACCTCTCCATGCATCAACAAAACAATCAGGCATGGCTTTGCGCGGGTGACTTCAATGAAATTTTGTTCTAACATGAGAAGGAAGGGGGGTACAGAGGTCGCATGCTTGTATGGATCGTTTAAACAGGCGCCGGAGGTTTGTGAACTTCACGACCTAGGTTTTGAGGGTGATGTTTTTACATGGAGAAATAAACAGGAGTTGGGGAATACTCATATTAGAGAGCGATTAGACAGGGTTGTAGCTAACTTTATGTGGCTGAAGCGCTTCCCTCTGGTCCATGTGAAAAATGGTGATCCATATCATAGTGACCATAGACCGGTGGTGATCACCACGGAGGAGGAGCTATCAGTGAGGAGACCATCTGACCAGCCGAGTTTTAAGTTTGAAGCCAGCTGGTTAAAAGAGGAGGGTGAATGCTAGTTTGCAAGACTGGAATAGGAATGTGCTGGGGGATTTAGAGAAGAGGCTTAGAAAGGCGAAGAAGGAGCTTGAAAAATGGCGGCGAGCCCCTTTGAGTGATATGGCTGTAAGGAGAGAAGTTGTCTAGAGTTTTAAAGTTGATGGACTGAAGAGCAGATTGATGTTTACTGGAAGTAGCGTGCACATGTAAACTGGTTACAATTTGGAGACCAAAATACTAGTTATTTTCATAAAATGTGCTCGGAAAGGAGAAGGAGAAATAGAATAGGCCGGTTAAAAAAGAGAATGGGGGTTGGGTGGAGGAGGAAGGAGAGAAGAAGGCGTTTATTACTAACCACTTCTTTCAACTTTTTAGAGCTAGCCAAATTGAGGAGGGGCATACGCAACGACTCCTTGAGGCTGTTCAGCCCCGAATCACGGCGGATATGAACGCCTTCCTCCTGAAAGAATTCTCAGAGGAGGAAGTGAAGAATGCACTTGAGCATATTGAAGACTTCAAAGCTCCCGGCCCGGATGGAATGCCCTCGATCTTCTATAAGAATTTGTGGGATATAGTAGGAACGAAGTTATCCACCGAGGTCCTGCATGTGTTGAGGGGGAATAAACTGCCTGAAGGCTGGAATGACACGGTAATATCGCTTATTCCAAAGACGAAGAAGCCTGAACGTGTCTCTGATCTCCGTCCTATAAGCCTTTGTAATGTCACATACAAGGTGGTTTCCAAGGTCTTAGCTGGCAGATTAAGGAGAATATTGGATGAGGTAATCGGCCCGGCCCAAAGTGCTTTTGTCACAGGTCGCTTAATATCAGATAACATTCTCGTGGCATATGAGATTACACATTTCTTGCTGAACAAAAAGGAAGGGGATATGGGTTATGCCGCGCTAAAGCTTGATATGAGTAAAGCATATGACAGGGTTGAGTGGGATTTCTTGGAACAAATGATGAGACAGTTGGGGTTTGATGAGCAGTGGATCAGGCTTATTATGGAGTGTGTTTCCACAGTATCATATCAAATTAAGGTGAATGGGGTGCTCACTGATATTTTTAAATCTGAGAGAGGACTGAGGCAAGGAGATCCGTTATCACCATACCTCTTCCTACTATGTGCGGAGGGTTTCTCGGCTTTATTGCAGGAAGCTGAAAGAGATGGCAAGATTGCCGGAGTTAAAGTTTGTCATGCAGCACCAAGTGTATCTCACCTACTATTCGCCGATGATTCCTTAATTTTGATTCGTGCGAATGGAGGGGATGCTCAACATCTACAGGATATCCTGGATTTGTATGAAAGGTGCTCAGGACAGATGATCAATAAGGCAAAGTCAGCTGTTTTGTTTAGCAAAACTACAAAGGCTACACAAAAAAGGGAAGTGTGTGATAAACTCCAAGTGACAAAAGAGACCATGAATGAGCGGTACTTGGGCCTCCCTGTATATGTGGGGCGATCAATAGGGGGTACGTTTTCATACCTAAAAGATAGAATTTGTTTTCATACCTAAAAGATAGAATTTGGAAGCGTATTCAAGGGTGGAAAGAGAAGTTTCTATCATGGGTAGGGAAGGAAGTGTTAATTAAGACAGTTGCATAGGCAATTCTAACTTTTGCAATTGGCTGTTTCGACTTGACCAAGTCCTTGTGTGATCAAATTAGCAAGATGGTTTGCCGTTTTTGGTGGAATCAACAGGAGGGGAAACATAAAATCCACTGGCTCAGTAGAGATGTGCTGCAAAAAGCAAAGAAGGATGGGGGTTTGGGATTTTGGGACATACGTGCTTTCAACTTGGCCATGCTGGCAAAGCAAAGCTAGAGGGTATGGAATAGACCTAAGTCCCTCTGTGCAAAAATTCTCAAGGCAAAATATTATGCAAACTCATCAATTTTGGAGGCTAAACCGAAACGAGGTATGTCTTATACCTGGCGAAGCATCTTGAAAGGCCTAGATGTGATGAAAATGGGAATGATCTGAAGGATAGGGGATGACCCCTGGATTCTAAGAGATTTTTCTAGGCGCCCTATTACGCCGAGAGGAAGGAACATTCTCTCAAATGTTGATGATCTAATTGACCCAGCTACTGGTTCGTGGGATGTTGAGTTAGTACAAGACGTCTTTTGGGCGGAGGACGCGGAGTTGATTTTGGCATTGCCGGTGAATGAAGGTCGAGACAATGTTTTAGCGTGGCATTATGATGATCGGGGTATTTTCAGCGTGAAGAGTGCTTACAGAGTATGTCGGGATACGCTGCTGCGCAGGAAAAACAGAGGTAGTGCGCAGGGCGGTAGTAACAGTGAAGTTGATCCAATATGGGAGAAGATTTGGAAATCTAAGTGCCCAAATAAAGTGAAACATTTTATCTGGAGATTGGCTTAGAATAGTCATCCGCTGAGAAGGAATCTGGAGAGTAGGGAGATGAAGATTGACACTACTTGTCTGGTTTGTAACCGGTTAGATGAAGATGGAGGGCATCTTTTTTTGAAATGCAAGCTTACTAAGAATGTCTAGAGAGAGCTGAAACTAGAGCGAGAATGTGACAAGCTAAGAGAGATGGCCAATGTTAAAGATGTGGTTGATCAAAATTTCATGAAAAGGAGGAGAAACGAAACCTTATATTCATCACGCTCTGGTCTCTATGGTCTGAGAGAAATTCAATTCGAGAAGAAGGGCTCAGGCGGCTAGCTGAGTCCATTGCAAGAGCTATCAAAATTTATGCTGGGGAGTGGGGAGTAACAACTTCTCCACGTCAGAGGATTCAGAATCGAAGGCTCGACCATTGGACACGGCCACCTGAGGGGTTCCTGAAGCTAAATTGCGATGCCTTATTTATACCGGGAGAACGTTGCGGAGGCTGGAGTTTCTTGATAAGAGATAGTGATGGTGATGTCGTTCTGAATGGATGGGGGCGTGTGAACCACTTGCTGAACGCCTTCCAAGTCGAGACGATTGCCTTTCTACAGGGGGTCCAAGCAGCCAGCAATCTGGGAATAGGCCATTTGATTCTGGAAACGGACTCGTTAAAGGTTAAGCAAGCCTGGGCGTCGAAGGTGCAAGACATGTCGGCGACTGGCAATCTAATTGAGGAGCTAAAGTTTTTTACTTCCACAAACTCTATTAGTTTTGAGTGTGTTTATGTGTCTAGAAGTTGCAACAAGGCCGCGCATGTTCTTGCTGCGCTTAGTGTGGGTACCCTTGAAGGGATGAAGCATATATCGTGCGATGTCCCAGATAGTGCGAATGTAATTGTTGTTCATGATTTATCAACCCGACTGCAACGAGAAGCTACCCAAGTTCGAAGAAAAAGAGATATTATCCTTCATATAGGAGTATCAAAGTTGGCCGCAGCCCCTGCTGAAATGACCAGCCGACTCCATCTGACTGGTACACATCGACATGGAGGCATCTTGCAACTTCTTAAAAAAAAGGAGAAAAAAATCACACGTCGAACCTAGAATTAGAACGAGAAAGGCAAGGGCATCTATGCATGGATGTCGACGAGCCGGCCCGTGGCGTGGGTTGCATTGCGTCGCATTGGCGTCACGCGTGAGTACGTGCCATCCATATGCACCTCGGCTTGCCCGATGCATCGATCTCTCCGGCCGGTCGTCACACGCATGGATGAGCCATGACCTTCCCTCGTCGTCGTCCAGCTCCATCCATGCATCGATGCTCCCAAGGAGGCCCAAACAAGATACAACAGCTAGCGCTGATGACCGCGAGGAGCCAGCATCATATCAGCCACCCGGACCGGACGTGCATATCTTGGGGCGCCGCCGCCGGCAGAACGCGCTCGCGCACATCGACACAACGACGACACAAACAACAAGAGAGCTGCCTCCGCTGGTTTACCAGAAGCCGACAAACACAAGAGCAATATATCTACAC
>CM041628.1:9503540-9518690 GCA_023333625.1 Bothriochloa decipiens | reverse complement strand
TTATCGTCATATCATCTATATGTGTGATTTTTTTTATTAATTTAGATGTTTTTTTTTGTCATAATTTGTATGGGTTTTCACGAAGGTGTATGGTTTGCATTAGATAAGTTATCCCCTTCCCATTTTTTCTTAACCAGATTTTGTGCGGTTTGAAGCTTATTATTTACCAATCGCTAGAGGAACACCTTAAGCTTTACAGGGATTTTACTTTGTCAAATACATTGTGCCACCCTGTTGGTAGTACAGTAAAGAACCCGTACAAAGATTTGGCAGTGAGTCAAATTGGGAGTGGCCTCTGTGCCGTGTAAGAGACGCCTTCGTGCGACCTCCTCTCTCCACCTCCCGCCCCTCTAGCTTCCTCCACCGCCCACCGCCGCCGGCCCCTGCCTCCCCGGCCTCCTAGCTGGCGGTAGGGCAGGTGGGCCGGTTTCCCCTCCTCCCCCATGTTCCCCTCTCTTCCCCCCTTGTAAGATTCCTACTGAACCTCTATGAAGCACTACCTAGAGAACGCCGCCGTCGCCGTCGTTGTCGCCGTCTTCACCGGCTTCTTTGTCGTCGGAGCCGTCGCTACCCAGATTAGTCTGAATAAAATAAAACCGCCTACTCCTCCACCCGCTCCTCTGCACTGCAGCTCGGTTTCCCCTTCCTCCGCCTCCACTCCGCTAGATCCGCGTCGCTCCGCCTCGCAACCACTTCAGCTCGACTCCGCCTCCGCCTCCACCTCTACCAAACAGCCATTGAACCTGCAGATCTAGTGTCCAGCCAGGCAGCTCTTCAACCGGCGTTGGCTCGATAAGCTCGTTTCCACCGAGGATTCGACATCGAGCTTCATCTCATATCTCCAGCGACGGCATAACAACGATTCTTCGGTCGCCTGGAATGCTCTTCCTCAACGGCTCCGTCGCCCCGCCTTCAACCGACACCTAGCGCGGTCCTTTCACCAGGTGTATGCGCCATCGACGCCTCTACGGCCCCTCGCCGGCGAACCCGTCGTCGTCGACGCCACTGTTGCAGGTGCTATTCTTATCCGGTCATTGGACCTTGTTGTAATTTGATCTTCTTCCGAGGACATTGGTGTAAAATGGCTATTTAATATAATATAATATTTATAGTTGTCAAAAAAAATTGGCAGTAAAATCCTCCTCCTCCTTGCCACCGGTGACGGCTACTCCTCCTTCCCAACTGGCGATCGCGGCGAGTCCTCCTTCCACACCGGCAGTAGCGGCTCCTCCTTCACCATAGGCCTTGCTTGCCCTCGCGGGCAACATGGTCATACGCGTAGCGCAACTAGATGCGCAGGTCCGGCGGCCCGGCGTGGCCAGATCCGCGGGAACAGCGCCCCCGGCGGCGACTCGGGTGGCCTGACCCGTGGAAGGTGCCCAGGGCACTGGCGGCGGTGCAGCTGCGCAGGCCTCCACCATCCCGCAGCGGCGCCCTCTTTCACGGCACTGGCGGCGACGCCCTCGTCTACCCACGGCACCGGCGACGTTATCCTCCTCCAACCTACCCTGTGGATAGCTTCGGGACAAATCATGATTATCTAGTAGATTAGATCATATATCATTATGGGTTTTCTAAGATCCTGAACTTGAGAAACATGAGGACAACTGCACCATCCGAACGAATCTTGCAGAAACCATCTTGTGTATGTTAGCTAAAACACTCTTCTCTATAGGAAGTGTGTGCACATATAGACTCTCTCAACAAACAAGCTGCATACACGCATGTTGCAGTTGTCCCCTCTTCCCTGTTTTCTGTAACTTCATATCTTTGTTCTTGGCTTTAATTAATTTGAGTAGGGATCGACCTTCGATCCCTCCTGTTCTCTCAAAAAACCAACAAACTGCATGTTATGGCAAGGGTCATTTCGTGATACCAACCCGTTTTACTTCTGGAACGGTGAGGTATGAAAAACAATAATCAACAAAAACCCATTTAAATTTCTATAAGAAGATGCCATCACGCATGTTGCAGTTGTGCTGCATACAATACAAACCAGCAAGCACACAAGCATAATCATTTATTGAATCATCCATGTTTAGTTTTACAATAACCACACCAAAGCAACAATCATGACAGCAAACTTAAACAATCTGGCAAGTGGATCACAAGCCACAGCAGCACACCACACAATAAGTCCACACCACACACGAATGGAGCACAGCAGCAGGCAGCCTCTGTCTCGCCCTTATTTGTTTCTCTGCTGCTTAGATTAGAGAAACATGTGCAGTACGCAGCACATGTTTTCTGTTTGTTAAGGACAGCATCCTTGACTGGCTGGTAACATCTATAGGACAGCAGTTAGCATCTGCTTTTAGGATAGCATCTAGGACATCTAGGACAGCATCTTAGTGTCATCTTAGACTAGCATCTTGGCATATGTTTGGCTGGCTAGCAGCCTTATAAATATGTATCCCCAACCTCTTAGGTTGATATAGCATTGCGTGAGAAATAAACCTCAGAAAATTACCCCAACTTTAAGTTCTCTGAGTGCTATTATCTCCATAAGAGTAAGGATCCTGCTCTCACCTAGAGCAAGGATTCGGCGACTGATATGACATGCTCCACGCCTGCTAGTACATGCTGCTCCTTGATACTGCTACTGACTGCTTCCCTGGTAACCAAAATCAACAGCAGGAGTGGAAGCCTCAACATGTGCCACTTTGGGATACTTGAAATACTCTATCAAGGGCACAAGTGACCTGAGGAGCCTTGCATCTCTTACTATGATATGCCAATCAAATTCAGAGGGTACCTTACCGCCATGGACCACAGAAAATGACCCTGCTGATGTTCTCTTGGCGGTGGGGGTATTGTGACACTCTATGGACTTTTCTTCCCTGGGTACTACCAACCATGCAGCTGACTGTGTGGTGTCAATGTGCAGCTTCCACGAGGAACTTGTCCATTCGTCTTTTGGTGGCCACATGATTGCACAAAGCTCCTCACAATAATCCAGGAAGAGCTCATCTATGTTATGGGCTGTCATGGCATGGAGATCTAGTGTTTTGACTACTGTGCCAGACAAGTCTAGGATGTGGAGGTCCTCAAACAATCCGCTCGACAATACATTCCTCAAATCAGCACATCCCCTGAAGGACAACTTTTGTATCCCAGCCCACCCATTATCAATAATCATCACAGTCTCAAGTTGGTTGCTGCTGGTACATATCCCAGATAATCTGTTCACACCCTCCTGTGAGCTATGGTTTCCAGAAAGGTCAAGAAGCTCCATCTTGCTCATCCCCAAGAACAAGTTATGTTCCGAGCATTTGAGTATTGACTTGGTGACTCGAAGCTTGCGGATGTTAGGCAGCCGCCCCTGCAGCTGGCATATGTCCCAATCCTGGGCTCCCATCACATTTAGCTCCCTTAGCTGGGTCATGAAATCTAGCCTCTTTGCTGACAAGAACTGATCACAGCATGTGTAGCGCACATCAAGCACCCATAGCCTCTGGAAGCAACCTTGAAAGCCATCCTCTTCTGTCCCTGCTCCATCAGTTGTGATCCTGTCCTCTTCTTCTCGAGGGAAACCATCATCTATGGTACTGTGGTTATCTTGGTCTTGGCAGTGGTCGAGCCATAGAAACCTAAGGTTGTGGCAGTAGATGAATGTGCGGCGTGAGAGGCTTCAGCACGTGAAGCTTGTTGAAATCTTGGAACATGTCTGAATTGGGGATGGCTCCGGCTAGGATCGCCAGAAATCCGTAGGGTGCAGTGCCTTTTGGCATTGTGCACATTCCATACGGTACCAGCTGAGAGGGAAAATATTTGTGTTCATTTTGGTAGTAGTCCACATCTAATCGCATCTCATGCTGCAGAGCACCAGCTGCTCTCCATAATCCTTCATCATCACCTTTGGTGCTGACATCATCTCCATCCCCCTGAGAACTTGTGGTATCTCGAGGCGCGTTGAACTCGTCCTCCTCATCTTGCTTGTCCAACATGTCCATCAGTGGGGCAGGGAGCTCCAGCTGCTCCGCGATAGCCCGCTGAAGCACTCTCCTGCCCTCCCACTTGGAGCAGTCGACGTGGATGATCTGATCAAACTTGAGTCCGGCTGGGGCCTCTGAAGGCTCAGCCAGGCGCGGGGACACGGCTCGGAGAACAGCCCGTCCCAGCTATCCTCCTCGATCTCACTTCTCATATTCTTCCACATAGCGTCGTCGTCATGGTGTGCTAGCGGTGGTTGTTGTGTGCAGTTCAAAACGGCCCCGATCAGAAGCTGCATGCATCCATGGAGAGTGCTCTGGTTGGATCCGTGCATGAGTCTTGTGTTTCTGTCAAACAGAGGAGATGTGTGCATCGATTCAGTGTTACACGTGCAATGTCCTTGTTTTCTTGTCGTGCGAATTGGTGGCCTTGGCACACAAGCATCATCGTTCGTTCCCTGTTGCCTCTGTTAAAAACCTTTACTGCATGGTAAACAAGAAATAGTACAGATGGTGGATGCTTCCATCATCTTGTGTAAGCTAAGCTAGCTAGCTAAAACACTCTCTTCTCTATAGGAAGCTGTACGCACAAATAGATTCACTCATGGTGTGGCAACGGCCATTTCGTCCACATTTTACTTCTGGAACAGTGAGGCAAGAATGCGGAAAACAAAATCAACAAAACCCATTTTACTTTCCACGACAAGATGCAATCACGCATGTTGCACCCGTGCTGCATACAATACAAACCAGCAAGCACACAAGCATCATCATTTCTTTACCGAATCATCCATGTCTAGTTTTACAATAAGCACATCAAAGTAACAATTATGAGATATAACCTGGCAAGTGGATCACAAGCCACAGCAGAACACAACACACGACGGGAGTGGGAGCACAGCAGGCAGGCAGGCAGGCTCTGGCTCGCCCTTATTTGTTTCTCTACTGCTCTGAGTAGAAAAGGTCCCTCTGTATCGCGCCATCTTATTATACCTCAGACAATAAGATGACACGATTCGTGACAGACTGACAGCACTCGCTGACAAACCAAAACGCAGCAATCCAAAGCAACGCAGGTTGATCTAGACTACTGTAGATGCAGGCCATATATAATGACACGAGCAAAGATCAACTGACCAAAAGCAGGGGAGAAATTCATGGCAGCACGCAGGTGTGACTCAACCAGAGCAGTATCACCACGGTCTGTGTAGAGAACAGAGACGACACATGGCAGAGCAGTAGTAGGCCTTGCTTAGACATTACCTAAGCTGCAGGAAAGGAAAGATGAGGAGACAGATCCATTTTAATCACTGTCCATTTAAAAACACAAAGAAATACTACTGGAAGGCTACTGGGGTCACACATAACCGCGTTAATTAATACATACGTACCTCATTTCAGCACGGAGCCCCTGAGCAAGGTCTTCTTGTAATGCCGCGGGTGGGTCCGCTGGTACCAGGATCGGTGGGCCGACCCTTCCCATTCCAGCCTGTCCCACCATTCTTTCTCACAGTCGCAGTGCACCTTCCTGAGTTCGCTATGTCCGTACATGCTGATAGTCGGCAGCTGCCTGACGCTCCAGCAGCCTCTGATCTTGGCTGTCTCGAGCTTGGGTGCATTGATGCCCCTGCTGTGCTCATGTGGCTCTCTCCCCCCAAGGCTGTGGCGGGCCGAGAGAAAAACATCAGTCTTGGATGCCCCTGCCGTGCTCTTCATGGCCTTGACAACTTTGTTCCTGGGGTAGAGCCGGAACCTCCCTTGGAAGGTCCACAGCACCTTGTTGTCTAAGTATTGGGACAGAGGGAAGCCGAAATCGGCTAGATCAATCTCCTCATTGCTTCCGTTGTGGAAAATCACCAAGAACCTGCGGTTCAGGTCCTGCATGCGCCGATGCATCCCCCTGAGAACTTGTGGTACCTCAGGGCGGGATGCCAGGTTGACACCATTGAACTCGTCCTCCTCATCTTGCTTGTCCAACATGTCCAAAAGCGGGGCAGGGAGATCCAGCTGCTGAGCGATAGACCGCTGAAGCACTCTCCTGCCCTCCACTCCCACTTGGAGCAATCGATGTGGATGATCTGATCAAACTTGAGTCCAGCTGGGGCCTCTGAAGCCACGGCCAGTTGATGCCCCCAGCCCGTCCCAACCATCGAAGTAGATCACAGTATTGTTTCTGCTGCTGATGCTTCTAGCAGTGTCATGTTCCTTGAGTTCATCAAGGATTCGCTCAACTGCTGCGTCGATGCTGTCTGCTTTGATAACCTGCATGCACATGTACATATACATCAGTCCACAGGGGAGGAATGTGATAGATCATGCATGGTTTAATTTGGTCAGCTAGTGTAATCATGTACATACTGTAATTTCCATATGCATAGTTCAGATGCCATGATTACAGTTGTAAACATAAATCAATTACCTTTTTTTTTTTGGAACAAGAGGGATCCCCATTTCCATTAATGACTTAACGGAAATACAAATGAGTTCGTGAAGAAGAGTTCAGAAAAAAGAGAGCACACGGCAGTCCTAGAAGATGGACCAAAGGTGAGCATAGTAGCTTGACATACATCTGACAGACATATCCTGGCATCAAACCTCTAACAGAACAAGAGTAAAACGATAGGGAAACAGGTGACCGAGCAGCTTGATGAGGGTTACAGCTTGCTGTCATCGTCCTGATCTTCATGGTTGGATCATGTGCCTGTTGTTTCTTCATCTTCCACCTCTTCAATGCGGGGAGCCGGTAGGAGCAGCATCTGGCTTGGCGTCGCCGTCTTCATTGTTATGAACCTCACCGCAATCTTGTACATTGTGTCCACTCCAGAGATCAACATCTCCTTCTCCTCAGTCTTCAATAGGCCTGCCCATAGTTTCATAAGAGCACAAGTATGGCTTAGGATAGATAAAGGGTTCTGGAACTTTTTTCCTTCGAACCCCAATACCAATGGCATGACACTGGTTTGAATTTTCTCAACCAGTTATCACACCAGTGCCAACACTGTTCAAAGTTATTAGGTATGTTAGAGGCACCAATGGCGTAGGCAATAGTACCCCAAATGCATTTGGCAGTGGAGCAAGTAAATAAGAGATGATCTACAGTTTCTACTTGCTCACAGAATACACAGGTGGAGTCCCCAATCCATCCTCTCTTGCTCATGTTGTCCTTAGTCAAGATTGCCTTGTTGGCAACTAGCCAAAGGAAAATCTTGATCTTGGGTGGGATTTTTCCCTTCCAGATATGCTTATATGAGGGACCAGTATCAGTTTTGGTGAGAGCATTGTAAGTAGATTTCACAGTGAACTTTTTATTTTCCCCAAATTTCCAGAAAATGAAGTCTTGTCCCTCACTAAGCTGAGTATTGAAAATTTCATTATTAATCAGTTCCCACTGTTTTGCCAATTCAGGAGTGAGCCATCTACAGAAAGTAACTAGCTTCTCCCCATTTATCATCTGGGAGACTGTGATGTTTTTTTTATTACAGAGTTAAAAATAACTCAGGAAAAAGCATATACGTTGGTTCATCATGTAACCAAGAGTCTAACCAAACCCTAGTGTTTTCACCATTCTTGACCTTAATTCTCCTTTCTTGCAAGTAGATATGTTTAATCTTGAGCAGGTCAGTCCAGATGGGGGAGTCAGACTGTCTATGTTTGACGGTGGTTACTGAAACATTTCTAATGTATTTGAAGGCAATAATATCCTGCCATAGCCCACTTTCTTTTTTCAGTTTCTACCACCATTTACATAACAGACTAAGGTTCATGAGATTAATGTCTTTGATTCCTAGACCCCCTTTTTTCTTGCTTTTACATACTTTAACCCATCTCACCAGCTGGTACTTTCTTTTAGTGTGCCCTACTTGCTATAAAAAAAAGACCTCCTAGTTTTGTCCATGGCTTTGATCACGGTTTTAGGCAGTCTATATATCGACATATTGTACATTGGGGAGTTATTAAGGCTGGAGGTGATAAGAGAAGATCTGCCTGCAATAGACATAGAAGAGCTTTTCCAGCCATCTAATCTTTTGTAACCTTTTTCAATCAAAGGTAGCCAGTCTAGAACATGAAGCCTGCTAGGGCTCATAGGTACTGTCACACCCCAATTTTTAAGGACAAAATGGGATATATAAAAGTCTTATGTGCGTCCCCGGAAGTCACACACATAAGTCGACAAATCAATAAATAATATCATCTCAATGTTTATTACATAGCCAATAAATACTTATTACATATTCTCATATATATATAGTCTGATAAATATAAAATAACTAGCACACTCACGGAAGCTTCAACCACAGGGACGAAGTTGACTGGTGAACATCAAGCCTAATACTCATTACGGTAGTCCTCATTCCAGCCTTTATCTGTTACCCATCCGGGATTTTTCAAAATTATAAGTAAAGAAAGCGTAAGTACACAACCGTACTCAGCAAGTATAACCAAGAATTCATGAGGTACAAATAACTGTCATGGTTAACTGCATTTAGCTTTTAGATATATAACAAGTTTGGCAGTTAGCATCAACAAGGTAGTATCATCCCCGTAACCACATGATCACAAATATAACTGAATAAATGAATTGAACATAAACCATTAAATGAACATAACAGATCCCCTCAGTTTTCCAAGCCACCCGTAACCGTGGGCACGGATAATATATTGTTTAAACTCTGCACAGAGATGTACACTTTCACTACGAGTCATGATTTCCAAATGTCCAGGGTCATGACTCCCAAAACACCGAAAATCATATAAAGCCACTCATGGGTTCCTCTAACCCCTTAGTGACGCGTAAACATCAGATGTAGGAACCCTCCTTTCAATATGGCACATTCCTTCCCGGCTATACTCATAAGGACAGAGGCTGTCCTATACCCAACTTGCATACCACTAACAAGCTAGAAAAGGTCCCCTGAGCAACTAGAGCCAGAGCCATATAGCCCCCGCAGTTGAACGAAAAGTCCTAACTTTTGCCAAAGGATTACATTCATCTTATATGGTTATCATTTATTCATTACTCCAGCATACATGATCATGGTTAAAAATTTGCACTAGCAACATACTACCCAAATGCATATATCCAAAGGTTAACAAGGTAAAAGTATTCAATTGCTAGGAATTCCCTAAATAGGCATTCAAAGGACACATGCAAAATGTATTATATTGTATCATGAATAGGACAACAAGGAAGATCCTTAGCTATACTTGCCTTGGTTCTCAAAATATCCCTGCTGATCCTGCTGATCTTCAAAGTATCCTTAATCTCCAACGAAACCCTCACCGTCTGAACTCGATTAACATTAACAAGCAACACCACACAATCATCCGAGCATCCATACACAAAGAAAACAAGGAAATATCATTAGAACAGTACACCAACAGAGAGAAAATGCATTTTAAAGCCTATAAAAAATATTCTACACGTCGCTACGAACACATAGACACCAAAATCACCAGAATCGGATTTAAAATGAGGAAGTTATGCTATTTTTAAGCCCTGGATGGCAAAACTGTAAGTACTGCGATCTTAAACGAATTAAAATAAATAGAAATTCAGAATTTCCAACCGGCCAGGGACCTCGGGCATAATTAAAGAAAAGAGCAAGGGCTCTTTAGCAAAACGACCCGCGAAGGGGTACAGGCGATTCTAGGCCATCCGATCAGAGACGGACGGTCACGATTAGACCGAGCGGCAGGCGGCGACACCACTAGCCGGAGGGGGCGATCGACATGACGGCGGCCATGGCCGACGGCGAGAATCCTCGCCGGCGTAACCCAATGTAACACCTCTGGTGTTATCTTAACTAAAACATGCCATGTCATCATATGCACTGCAAAGCATTCATGTTTAAGTCAACCTTAATGTGCATCAACTAAAATAAGTTTACATTTCATAGGTTGATTGAGCTTCTGTAATGTTTGGTCACATGAAATAATAAAACCCTATTTTCGAATGTCATCGCAAATACTTAGTTTATACTCTATGTATTGGAGGTGTAAACTGTGTTTACCCTAGTGTCAAGCATAGTGTATAAGTCTCCAGCATTTATCCCATTTTGATTTTAAAACTATAATTCAAAAACTATACATAAATTTGGAAAATTTTGTATATGAAAAATGTTTGGTTTGACAAGCTCAACATTTCATAGTTTTGAAGATTTTCAAGTTTTATTGAAAAATCAAAAGTAATTTCAAATGCTTGTTTCTAGGCTCTTATCCCCTTTCCAAATCTGAATTCAAATTTCAAAATCTAGACAGAATTTGAGGATGCCAGTTAAAGGAAAAGTGTAGCTCTTGAAAAGTTATGCAAATGATATTTTTGGAGATTTTCATGTTCTTATATAAATTTTGAAATAATTTGTATTTTAAAACGGATGGCATTTCTGTAAATAACTCGAACAGCACCTAACCCTATCGGCGATCGCCATGGTCGGCTTCTCATCGCGTGCCCCCGACCACCGCCGCACCCGCTCGACCGCCGGAGCGCTCATGGACGCGAGAAACTTCATCGCCTTCGTATCGCCAGTCCATCCATCGACTCCGTGCTATAAATACCGTCGCCGTGGCCGAGTTCTTCTTCTTTCTTTTTCCCGTCGCCGTCGCCGACGACCTCGCTCCGCCGTTGAAATTCGCCGTCGACGCTTTACCTTTGTCCGATTGCACTTGCCATTAGCTCCGCCACATCCTCACGGTCATCTTGGGCCAGTTCGTGCTTGCTCTCCTCGCTTGAGCCACCCGCACGTCGCCTTCTTCTCCACGGCCGGCAAGCCGAGCCGCCGTGCCATCTCCGCCGTTTGCCGCCGCCGGAGGTGAATATATTTTACCTTTGACCCTGCTACCGTGTTCTCTGTGTCATCTTGCACCTGATGCGCACCTTGGTTTGAGCAGCGCATCACCGGAGACCGCCGTGACGCCGTCTTGCCATCGGAGCGCCGCCGCCGCCATCAGCGTCGTCGATCGCAGCTCAACCCAGCCGCTCCGAGCCTCCATTAACGTGCGCATCAGCACCGGGGTGAGCTCCTGCAGCTGTTTGCATCATCAATTTCATCAATCCCTTGTCGTGGCCGCCGGTAGCCGTAGCTCGCCGCCGGTGCGACGTTGCCAGCGCCGCCGCACGCGAAGCCGCCGCTGCTAGAGTTCTAGTCCGGTGCCATTTAGTTGCTAAACTCGTCCGTTTGAGTGCCCTGCATCTGCTCGTGACCTCGCCGTCGCCGGAAAAAGCTCCGGTGAGCTCTCCCGCCGGGCCGCCGCTCCGCCGCGCCGCCATGGCCATCGGCGTGGGTGCCGACGCCGCTCAGCCGCGCCGTTAGCCACCTCAATCGACGCGCCGTGTCGAGACGAGCCCGTAGGAGCAAACCGTGTCGCCAGAGACCTCGCCGTCGGCCGGTCAACCGCCGCGCCGCCGTCGGTCAGCGCGGGGGTACTGTGCCGATTTTCTTTTTCTATTTTCAGAAAATGATTTAAATGCTATTTTCTTTGAAACATCATAGTAATTCATATATAGCTCCAAAAATTCTGAAAATTTTTGTGAGTGTTCCTTATGATGTCATCTACCTAGGAAAAATATGAAATGCCAAATTTGAGTACTTTTTGCATATGTTAAAATTAGCCCTTTTAATTAAAAAATGGACCTTCAATGATTTTTAATAAATAAAATAATTGGCTTTTAATTCTGAAATTTGTTTTGCCATCTAATGAGGCTAAGAGCTTTCTAAAATAAAATTTTGGGCTTAATTTGATAACTTTAATTTTTATGCCTTTATTTAATGCTTTTAAATAATTAATTAATCTATTTAGTTAAACTTAATCATTATAGGATTTGATTGACTTTGGGATTGATTGATGACCTTAGGTCATTAACCCTAATGACCTTTGGCACTTTAATTAACTGTTTGCGCTTATCTTAATCATGTCATTAGGGCTTAATTAACGTTATTTTATGTATTTAATTAATTCTTAAAATGGCATAGATAACCCTAATAAGTTTTATAAGCGAAGTTTTGTTGGCTTGCAACTTTATCGTGAAGAAAAATTGTACTCAAGCCCTTAATCTGATCATGCATCCATCGAGCATCATGTTTACTATTCCCTCATGTTAAAGCATATTAATTATCGAATAGTTTCCGTTAACGGAGAGTTAACGTTATCGCCCAGATCCGAAGGACGAGCAAATTCAAGAATCGGGAGTTGATCCAGAGTTTGCGAACTTCTACCCCGAACATCAAGGCAAGCCCCGGATACATTCAAATCCTATTCTATTTATAAAAGTTTTACCGCTTCAGCTATGGTATGTGCATTAAGTAACAGGAGTTGAGTGAAAACCCACCAAATTGCATTACCTGTCTTATTTCCTTAGTCCTTGTTACCTGCTTGGGAAGATAAGTAGTAATGCTTAGCCCTGCTTATTTATTTATTTGTTCAAAGGCAAAAGAATGAAAAAGATGAGATTGTTTTTCCTGTTGAAAGCTTGATATTAGTAATAAATCGAGTCCGGACGGCGAACTTGCATTGGGAATGGAGTCCCTCTGTAGTGATCTCGTCTGTTGATGCCCTAGGTCCCGTCCGATGGTGATCTGTCGATAATCGAGAAATTAGAAATCCACATGCATGAAGTGGTATATGGATGGTTGGAGCCGTGTATATCATGGAGTGACCTAGCATGGGGCCAGAGATCCCATCTGTGTCATAGTGTGTTTTACTGTGGGGTTTAAGTTCCCATGTATCTCGGTACGCTGGGCCGCAAAGCTCACGGGTGCCATGTGGCGATATACGGCTGCGGTTGTTATCCCGGTATATCGGTTACCTGGGGTGCATCGGAGTTAAAGTCTTCGGTATTCCAGTGACCTAGGTCCCAGCTGGGTATGAAAATGGATTCAAATCGCCGTTGCTTCTCGGAGAAGAAGACTCGATCACTGTTCATCATCGTAGTAACAACTTGAACAAAAATTAAGGATCAATAATAAAGTTGGTTGATAATGGGAGCTAGCCCAAGCAACCTTTTCTTTCTGTTAAGCTTTTCTGCAAAATTTCTTATCTCCTACAGACCTTACTTTGTCCCTCTAGCCTGCATTTCTTGAGTCTCCACCCTTCTCTTTCATCGGGTCAGTCTTGTTGAGTACTTTTGTACTCAGGGTTTGTTAAACCCTTGTTGCAAGTGAGCCTCATGGGCAGGAGTGTTTTGCATCCTGCTGCATGATAGTCGTCGAGGAAAGCGACGACGAGTAAGGTGTTTAGCTCGTGGGCAGAGCTTACTATTTGGTTTTGTAATAAGGTTATCTACTGCTACTCCACTACTATTATGGTTTGTATAGTTTAAACTTATGGTTGTAAATATTTGAAACTCAGAGGTTTGTAAACTTATGTTATTGTAAGCCTTCCGCTGTTTTACTCTGTTGTATATTATTTATATCAACTGTTGTAATACTGCAATGTCTCTCTACAATGATTGATCCTGCTCGGAGAATCGTGGATGATTCGGGATTTACCCGACAGACTTTTTAAGTCGTATGGAACACAGTCATGGTTATTTGGAGTCTGTTTACACAATAATCATGCGTGTGGGCCATATGATTTAGGAGGTTCTGCCACACCCAACCCGGCGATTTCGGCCACCATTTGGCACGGGACCGGTGCCAAAAGAAACAGGAGCTTGAGCCACGCTCACCAGGGAAGAAGATGGCGGCCGAGACGGGGCAAGGGCGACGGACGGCTAGACGAGGCGGAACGGCGACGACCTGCGTACGGCCACACACGAGATGAGCGCAAAAGGACTAAAACAAGGGCACCAGAATGCTCGCGGGGTCAAGGTGGAGCTCCGGGTGCAGCTTAACGCGTCAAACAAACAACGTCGACGGCAAATTTCGAGCGACGGCGGGAACCGTCAAAGGCGGCTAGGGTTTCGGCGGCCGCTGATGCACGACAAGGCGGCGTGCGTTCTTAGGATTCGGAAAAAGAGGCCATGCGAGGCGGCGCTGTGTTTTATAGCCCGAAGGTGTGGGCGGGCGCAGACGCGCGAAGGGCGGCACCCGGGTCGGTGTCCGGCTCGTCTTCGCGCCGGCGAAGGAAGAAAGAGGCGCGGGCCCGGCGTGGCAGCGAGAGAAGAGAAAGGGAAAGGCGGGCGCGCGCTCTGCGGCCACTGCTGCCACTACTGGACCGGCCCAAGAGGAGAGGAGAGCGGGCCTCGGGAAGGAAAGAAGGCCTTCGGCCTGGAGAGAAGGGGAGGAGGCAAGCCGAGCGGGCCGGCTCGGGCCAGAAAGGGAGAAGGAGGGGGAGGGAAAAAGAAAAAACCTTTTCTTTTATTTAAACCACTTTTCAAATAGATTTTCAAATTCTTTTGAATTCATTTTTAGATTTGGTCAAAACCACACATCACAAAATAAATTATGCAACAACATGAATGCACAATAATGTTGCTAACCCCTATGATGAGTTTTTAAAAAGTATTATTTCCTATGTTTGAGTGCATCACCAAAATTGCATAAATATAGAGATTTGACTATTTTAAACCAGTGCAAATTTTCGGGCATGCAGGTACCCCCAAATACTTAATAGGAAAATGAGTGATCTGGCAGTTTAAAATTTTAGCATAGTCTGAGGCAGCATTGCCACAATCGTTCATCACTATTATTTCACTTTTACTGAAGTTGATTTTCAGGCCAGATAGCATTTCATAAAGATACAGAAGAAGTTTGACATTTCTAGCTTTCCCCAAGTCATGCTTTAGACACAGAATGGTGTCATCAGCGTACTGCAATACTGCCACTCCATGAGGAACAATGTGATCAACTAAACCAGTTATCAACTCATGTTGTTGGGCTTTAAGATAAATCAATTACCTTGGTGCACATGATGGGCAGGATTGGAATGGATTAACCAACACCAGGCTGGTAAGTAGCTCAGGTCGGTCAACTTGTCAGCAGCATATATGTTGCTATTAGCTATATAGATCTTGAGCAATGATACTGCAAACACATTCATCTCATTTGGAAGCAGGGAAGAAGAGCCACGCATACTCTGTCCAGGCTGCAGCAGATGTGGGTTCCATTCTGATTACAAATCTAACCCATTGATTAAACTCTTGTCTGGATAGATCAACACACAAGCATGAGATGAGGTTATTTTTAGATCAAGACGCATGAAACTAGTCAAAAAGAATTAGCTAGCAAGTACATTATTGAAACGACCTTGATTTCCGCGAAGGGAAATCCACAGTGTCGGA
>CM041628.1:9424621-9483540 GCA_023333625.1 Bothriochloa decipiens | reverse complement strand
TTTTTTTTGTGACTTGGTGTTTTTGGGTTTACACTCTTTTGACTGGTTTTATTTACAGGGTGTTCAACCGCTTCTTGATGGCGTGCTGGATTATCTACCGTGTCCGTTGGAGGTTGATAACCACGCCCTTGATCAAAACAAATCTGAAGAGAAGGTACCAAGGGATTTCAAATTGTGTTATAACTATAATGTTAGCAGAATAGTGGTTGCTTCACAAAGGGCTAACCCTAGAAGGGTAGCTATATAGAGTCATACATGGGCCTCATGGGCTTAGCCTTATGGGCCTCATGGGTCTAATATTCTCATTACTCTAACAGCCCCCGCAGTCTGAACTTCTGACGCAGCGGAGTTACAGACTGGACATGACATGAGAAGAAGCACACACACGAGCCCCCTCACAGACACAACTAGCCACCGGTGACGTTGAGGCTAGAGCAGAACTCGGTGAAAGTCGAGGACGGGAGGCCCTTGGTGAAGATGTCGACAAACTGGGAAGTGGTCGGGACGTGGAGGACCCGAACATCGCCGATGGTGACTCGATCACGGACAAAATGAAGGTCGATCTCCACATGCTTAGTCCTTTGATGCTGAACAGGGTTGGTGGAGAGGTACACAGCACTGACGTTGTCGCAGTAGACCAGCGTGCTCCTGGAGAGTGGGCTGTGGAGCTCGGCGAGGAGTTGCCGGAGCCAGGAAGCCTCCGCCACGCCGTTAGCGACAGCGCGGTACTCAGCCTCGGCACTGGAGCGGGAGACCACCGGCTGACGCTTGGACGACCAGGACACCAGGTTGCCGCCCAAGAAGACAGCGTAGCCGGAGGTGGAGCGCCGAGTGTTCGGACACCCGGCCCAGTCAGCGTCAGTGTAGACGACGAGCTCGGAGGAGGAAGACCGGTGAAGGAGCAAGCCATAGTCGACAGTGCCGCGGAGGTAGCGGAGGAGACGCTTAAGGGCGGTGAGGTGGGGCTCTCGGGGATCATGCATGTGAAGACAAACCTGCTGCACGGCATAGGTGATATCCGGCCTGGTGAAGGTAAGGTACTGAAGTGCACCTGCGAGACTCCGGTATGCCGTGGGGTCTGCCACTGGGGTGCCCTCAGCCTCTGACAGCTTGCCCTTTATGTTAACTGGAGTGGAGCAGGGCTTGCAGTTAGTCATCCCAGCGCGCTCCAGGATATCGAGAGTGTACTGCCGCTGGTGAAGAAGACCGGTGGGACGAGGCTCAACAGTGACCCCGAGGAAGTGGTGGAGCACCCCAAGATCCTTCACAGGAAACTCCTGCTGAAGAGAGCTGATGGTGCTGCTGAGTAGTGACGAACTGGAGGCTGTGAGGACAATGTCATCAACATATAGCAGCAGGTAGGCAGTGTCAGCTCCACAGTGATAGATAAACAGAGACGTATCTGACTTGGCCTCCACAAAGCCCAGTGTCACCAGGAAAGCCGCAAACCGAGAGTGCCATGCGCGCGGGGCCTGCTTGAGGCCGTAGAGAGATCTGTTGAGCCGACAGACCATGTCAGGACGAGAAGGGTCAACAAACCCTGCTGGCTGGCTGCAGTAAACTGTCTCATTGAGAGTCCCATGCAGAAAAGCATTCTTGACGTCCAGCTGATGCACAGGCCAAGATCGAGCAAGAGCCAGTGAGAGTACGGTGCGAACGGTGGCCGGCTTCACCATTGGGCTGAAAGTCTCATCATAGTCGACACCAGGGCGCTGAGTGAAACCCCGGAGAACCCAGCGAGCCTTGTACCTCTCAAGGGTACCATCAGCCCGCCGCTTCTGCGTCCAGATCCACTTGCCGGTGACAATATTGGAGCCAGGCAGACGGGGCACCAGTTCCCATGTCTGGTTGGCGAGAAGAGCCGCGTACTCCTCTTCCATCGCGCAACGCCAGTGAGGGTCCGACAAGGCGTCGTGAGCAGAAGAGGGTACAGGAGAGACCTGCGTGTCGTCGGGCATCGCTGCAAGAGCCCGGGACCGCAGGGTACCTGCCGTGTGCCGCGTCACCATAGGGTGAACATGCCGCGGGTGGCGGTGAAGGAGCGGTTGGTGATACACCGGCGGCACGACACGGGCCGCCGGAGGCGGCGGCGGTGGAGTAGGTGTCGCTGGCGGAGAAGAGACCATCGGTGATGACGGAGGCGCCGGGTCCGCCCGCGTACGCCGGCTGGGCGAACCGCGCCGGGGGTGCAGGAACGGGCGTCTCCGGCCCCGCGTCACGCGGAGGAGCAGGGGCCGCACCGGAGGGCGACGCACCCGGAGCCGTGCAGGGCCTAGGGTCAGGTGCAGCACTGGTGTGCGGCGAGCCGGGGCACGGGCCCGGCGAAGTGCACGGTGGAGTAGTACCTGCTGGGGAAAACGGCAAAGGTGGCTGGACCACCGTGTCAGTGGGAAACAAAGAGGCGATGTCAGGGTCATGGATGGTGGAAGGTGGTGTGGTAGGGGTGGAGAAGGGGAAGACCGACTCATCAAACACCACATGGCGAGATGAGGACCCGACGAGACGTGAGGTCGTAGCACTGGTAACCCTTGTGATCCGGGGAATACCCGAGGAAGACACACAGTGTCGAACGGGGAGCCAGCTTATGGGGGGTGGTGGTAGTGGTGTTAGGGTAACACGCACACCCGAAGACACGAAGGTGGTCGTACCGAGGGGTACCGAAGAGAGCGTGGTGCGGTGTAGGAGCGGGGCAGGCAGCGGAAGGAAGACGGTTAAGGAGGTAGGTAGAGGTGTGAAGACTCTCGGCCTAGAAGCGAGCAGGAAGGGACGCCTGGAGCAGAAGGGTGCGCATGACGTCGTTTGTGGTGCGAATCATGCGTTCAACCTTGCCATTCTGGGAGGAGGCATAAGGGCAAGACATACGCAACTGGACACCGTGAGAGAGGCAGAAGGCACGGGAGGTGGAGTTGTCGAACTCACGACCATTGTCACACTGGACGGCCTTGATGGGAAGGCCGAATTGAGTAGACACCCAGGCGAAAAAATGAAGAATAGTGGGAAAAGCCTCAGACTTTGCTCGCAAGGGAAAAGTCCACGAATAATGAGAGAAATCATCAACCACCACCAAATAGTATTTATACCCAGAAATACTCATGACCGGAGATGTCCATAGGTCGCAATGTACAAGGTCAAAAACATGGGCCGCATGTGAAGAAGAATTGTAAAACGGAAGACGAACATGGCGGCCCAGCTGGCACGCATGACACAAGTGCTCATCGTGAGCTCGAGTACAACGAATGTCGTAGCTACGACTAAGCTGCATCAGAGCATCACGACCAGGATGGCCAAGACGGCGGTGCCAAGTAGTGGAGGAAGGCGTCGCGGCGAAAACAGCTAACAAAAGAGCCGGCGAAGAAGAGGAAGAAGACGCCGGAAACCGAAGGGTGTAGAGGGGCCCCGACCTGTCACATCGGAGCAAAGGACGCCGGGTAGCCAAATCCTTCACTGTAAGACCAAAAGAGTCAAACTCAACAGAACAGGAATTGTCAGCTGTAAAACAACGAATAGAAAGCAGGTTGTGGACCATAGAAGGAGCAGCAAGAACATCAGGAAGACGAAACGAGCCATGGGCGCTAGCGGCACCCACGAACGTGATAGGAAGACACGACCCATTTGCGACCATGATGGACGAAGGAAGCGGAAGGAGGGCGAATAGAAGAGAGTATACCGGGGTTGGGAGTGGTGTGGTAAGTAGCTCCAGAGTCAACGACCCACTCTGGCCCAACAGGAGGTGTCAGGGCCACGGTGCTGTAGGAGGTGGCCAAGGTCGTCGGGTCCCAACCGACCGGCCCGGGCGACTCGCTGGGAGGTGGAGCCCGCGTGGACGTAGAGTAGGCGCTGGGGGGTGTTGCCCACAGGGTTGCTGAGTAGAACCCTGGAGGAGCACCAGCGAACATGGCCGCCGGCGGGCGAGGCTCGCCACCAGGAGCCTGGAAGGGCCACATGGAGATGCGCCCGGACCACGGATTGTGGATGGTGGGCCAGGGTGCACCCCGTGGAGGCGTCGGTGCCGGTGTGTGCCCACGGCCACCACCGCCACTACCGCCACGACCTCCTCCGTGGCGACGGCGGCCACCACCGCCACGGCCCCCCCCACCCCCACTCGGCCCGGGAGGAGGACCAAGAAGAGACGACGGTGACGGAGTAGACGGACGCGACGGGGACGTAGCGGCAAGTGCAGTCGAGGAAGACGAGGACCCCGGCGTGGAGACCGCCACGGCCTGAACTCCCTGCTGGAGCTCCTCCATGACAAGGTCGTCACGGACCTGCAGGAAGGTGGGGAAGGGTCGCTGGCGAGTGATCCACGTCCGGAGGTGAGCGTAGCGGTCACTGAGCCCGCGGAGGACGTTGAGGACCAGGATACGGTCCTCCACGGGCCAGCCCAGGTCGCCGAGAGAGTCCGCCATGCCCTTCATCTTGCGGCAGAAGTCGCTGACGGAGAGGTCGCCCTGGACGAAGGTCCGGAAACTCGCATCGAGACGTAGAGCCCGGGCCTCGGCGTTGCCCAGAAACTGGCCCTCGAGCGCCAACCAGGCCCCACGAGCGTTCGGAGTGTTGCGGACGAGGTCGTGGAGGTCCAGGGAGATCGTCCCCAGAATCCAAGAGAGAACGATGCTGTCGAGACGCAGCCACGAGGCGGTCGGGGCCGCGCCCACGGCGTCGAGGAGGACGTGGTCGTCGAGAGCATAGCGGCGGAGGGTGAGGACCAGGTCCCGCCAGCGGGCGTAGGATGGCGACTCCGGCTCGAGGACAACCGGAACCAGGAGCCGAATGTTCTGGACACCCCCGGCCTGGTAGTGAAGCTGGGCCACGAGTGGGTCGGCCGGGTCGTGCCAGAGGACCGCAGCGGTGGACACGCGGTGACCCGCCGAGCCGGAGGAAGTGGCTCCGCCGTCATGGGAAGCAGGAGGGTTGATGAGCTGCTCCGCGTCGGCGATCTGCTGAGCCAGGGCAGCGGCCGCATCGCTCTCGCGCTCCCAAGCGATGGCGGCCTCCCGCAGACGAGCCTGCCCCGCCGCGTACTCAGCCCGGGCAGCAGCGAGGGCGGCGGAAAGGGCGGAGATGGTGCCCGATGAGCCAGCACCCGCCGGGAGGACGGCCGCCGGTGGAGGCGCTGCAGGCTCGACGACGGCGTCCCCAACCTGGGCTTCGTGGCCCTGGCCGGCTGCGCCCAGGCCGCCGGCGTCCGCCACGAGGAGGGGCGCGGGGGCAGCGGGACGGGGAGGGCCGCCGCCGGGCCCGCGCACGACGCGCGCCCACGGAGAGGTGCCAGGCAGGGGCGGGAAAGCGGCCGGCCGGCCGGCCATCGCGGGCGGCCGGGGGGGTGGAAATCCTCTGGCCGGCGCAGCCCCTGCTCGGCGGGCGGCGGCCCCCGGGGGGGGGGGGGGCGTGGAAATCCTCTGGCCGGCGGCAGCCCCTGCTCGGCGGGCGGCGGGCCCGCGGGGGCGTGCAAATCCTCGGCGGGCACCGGGGGGGGGCGAATCACCATCAGGCGCCTGTTCGCGGCGGGCGCGGCGCCTAGGCGGGGCGGGCGGCGGCTGGGGAAGAACCTGTCCGATACCATGTTAGCAGAGTAGTGGTTGCTTCACAAAGGGCTAACCCTAGAAGGGTAGCTATATAGAGTCATACATGGGCCTCATGGGCTTAGCCTCATGGGCCTCATGGGTCTAATATTCTCATTACTCTAACATATAATAACTATAAAAAATGTTGAACTTTAGAAAACTTCCTATCTCAAACCACTTAATCCTACTAGTGGAGAAGAGTAGAAGTGGTAAAGTATGTAATGGGTAGAAGGTTGGGAAGCTTGTTTATTATTGTGGAGCATTTCTACTCTATATCACTCTGTTATATTTGTTGATGAACATCATACTACTTTTGTTTAAATTCAGGTATTATTGGCTGGAACTCCAGCTGAACCACTTGTGGCATTAGCGTTTAAGCTAGAGGAAGGTCGTTTTGGTCAGCTGACCTATCTAAGGTGATTCTTGCTCTTCTAATTACTGATCTATTGTATTCTCACTGATTTAACTCTGGAGCAGAATATTACTCTGATATTTTATTGTAAAACTAATCACTTATGATTTTTCATTCCAGAATCTATGATGGCGTTATACGGAAGGGTGACTTCATATACAATGTGAATACAGGGAAGAAAATCAAAGTGAGGCTTAATTCTAACTTCCATGTCCCAGCAAGGAATTTGAGCCATTGCCAGTTGCTTTCTACCCCCTCCACCCCAAAAAAGATATCACTTGGAATTTAATACAATTTAGAGCTAAGGAAAATTTCCCATATATTTCCTAATTATTGTAGATTTCTAGTGATCCCATTGTGTTTGCAAGCATGCAGCCTTCCCTATACGAGGATTTTTGACTCATCCCATGCATGTATTCTGGTTTCTCAGCTTTATGTGTGTCACATGCATTTAGATGTGAGATGAGGGGATGCAATTAATGTTGATAGCCACACTAGTTGTCCACGAGCTAGAATGGCATGTTATATGGCACACAATTTGAATCCTAAGTGACGGTCTTTTTTGTGATTGGGGGCGGGGGTGGTGTTTTTCTTTGACAATAAGGCTTTAGGAGTAGAATACGCCAATATTTTCAGTTTGATACACCAGAAAGGGCTTTGGAAAAGAGTTGTTTCAAATTGTGGGCTTGGAAGCCATGAAAATTCTACAGTTAAATATAAATTATTAACACAATAGCTGCTATTTCAATGGTTATTGAGTCGAAATCGCATCAATTCATGATATATATTGGTCGTACACTTCTTGGTTAGGCAAATTAAAATAGGTTATTTCAATACAATTGAAAAATGGCTCTTCATTTTCCCTTCTATTTTTAAATTTTAAAATATTTGGAAGCCATTTACTTTAAACCATGTAGAGCTACATGTCTCTCGAACATATACATCTATATTCTTATTAAGGAAAGCGTAAAGATATTGTTTATTTTAGAGTATTTATAACTGAATGTACTGTTTGCTAGCTCAAGGTTATAATTAAATGTCTAAGGTAGATGCTAGTTTGTAAATTTTGCTATTACTTAAAGTTTTTTTCTGCTTAAGCTCTAATCTGGCACTTGAGGTTAGATTTTTTTTTTGCAAACATAACATTCATTTTATTTTAGTTCATTGCAGCTGAAAATTAATTATGGATATATTCCTAATTTACAAGTGTTATTTTGAATTCAAAAAATGAATATATCAGACTTATTTGTTTATATTTTATAGTTTACAACTTCAATATGATGTTCAGTCATATTTGCATTTTATATTTGAGAATGCTACACTTTTGGCAGTGTTGTTTTGTTTGTGCTCACAGTGCTCTGCAACACACTAAATTCTTGCTGTGCTTGGAATGTGCATTTCTGTAAAATGTGCAGCATTACCGTTAATGAAAAGTATTAGTGATTTCAGGAAAACATATTGGATGCATGAATTCTGGACCAGTACGTTTTTTTGGTTTTTCCTTAGCTTTAGTTGGTGCTGTTTTTGGGTGGGGGGGGGGGGGGTGGGGGCTGGGCTACTACTATTCATAATAAGAGGGTGCCATATCTGAATCCCTGTGGTAACTGCTATTGTTTGTTTTTAGGTTCCTCGCTTGGTAAGGATGCACTCTAATGAAATGGAGGTAAGTTGCATTGGATTTAGTTTTTGATTTCAATAAGATGAAGATCAATGGTTTTTGGTGTTAATGTTTATATTGTTTTGTTTGATATAGGATATTCAAGAAGCATATGCTGGCCAAATTGTTGCTGTTTTTGGTGTTGATTGTGCATCAGGTATGCAGATAGACAATGGGGATGATCTCACTTTTTTGTATAGTTCTTTTTACTTCAATTTATTCTACATCTGACTTTCCACTTCTCTTTGTCAATAGGGGATACATTTACGGATGGAACAGTGAAATATACTATGACTTCAATGAATGTCCCTGAACCTGTGATGTCCTTGGCAGTTTCACCTATATCTAAAGACTCCGGAGGACAAGTATATCATATTTTTCATCAAAAGAGTACTAACCTATGTGTAGTTTGTTATCCTAGTTGTCCTAAGTGAAAATGCACGTTTGACTTTCAGTTTTCAAAAGCTCTGAATCGCTTCCAAAAGGAGGATCCTACTTTCCGTGTGGGTTTGGATGCCGAGAGTGGCCAGGTTTGTCACATCATCCATTTCAATTTTAATTTGTATCTGTGAAGTTCCTAATACATAAAATTTCCATGTAGACCATTATTTCAGGGATGGGTGAGCTGCATCTTGATATATATGTTGAACGTATTAAGAGAGAGTACAAGGTATGGGGACATTTATTTCAGAGGCATACTTTGGTCCCTTGACTATTTGGTTGAAAAAAGCTTATATATATGGATGGGTGTTTGATAACTTCCCTTGAGGTTTGCTGCTCGAATCTTTATTACTAGAATGATCGAGGATATCACTTTCAGTCAAACTTCTAATCTAGTTTGTCTATAGAGCGATCATTTTACCCTTGTCCCATTAAAGAAGACTAAGATAATCCTGAATTTGCAACTTTAGGATCAGTTTCTTAAGTCTTCTATTTTATGGAGACTAGAAGTTCCATAATAATCCTACCCTGTTCACAATTTGACATTTGTTGGTGATACTGAGTTTCTCCAAGTGCTGTTATACTTGTATGACTGTAAATTCCTTTGTATTACATTGCTGTTATGAACTTTGGAATTTTGAAACTTACATAGGTGGACGCAAAGGTAGGGAAACCTCGTGTTAACTTCAGGGAAACAATCACCCAACGTGCTGAATTTGATTATTTGCACAAAAAGCAATCTGGTGGTCAAGGTCAGTATGGACGAGTTTGCGGGTGAGTTCATATATTACTCAATTATTAGTAGTAGTCTGCTTGCATCACTTGCTTTTGTCTTCAGTTTGCTTCAAAATGGTAATTGCTTTAGGATCTTCAAGCCTTGTTCTCTGTGGTTCTTGTTCTCTCACATACAGTAGTTGTCCTGTTAGGAACAATTCGTAAGCATTCCTTTAGCCCTCTGTCCTTGTTCTCTCCATTTTTCACGGGGAAGTAGAGAATAAGGCATAGAGGAGAGAAGATAGAGAACATATGGATGAAAAGAGACAAGGGCATCATGTTAGGTCGACTGCTGGTCCCAGGCGTGTAGAGTCTTTAGGGTTCTCCTAAACTTTGAACAAGGGCATGGTGTATGGCTGACTGCCTCTAACAGGTGAGCAGGGTCTAGGACTGCATCAAGTTCATCTTGATCTTACTTAAGCCTCAGTCCGTTACACATTCTGTCTGCTCCTTTTGTTTCTCTCCCTGTTAAGGACCTGTTTGGGACTACTACTCTCTAGTTTTACTAGCTTTGCCCTACTAACTCCACAGAGCCATTTCCATTCTAGAATTGTAGCTCCACACTATGTGTGATGGGTATGTTGGGTAATTTTTGTACAACTCCACGAGGAGGATAGAAAATCATGTTATCTTATGGAGCTCCACAAGAAACGTGGAGTTAGCCCCCAACACCACCTTTTTTCCTGGAGCTGAACATCATAGTTTTTGGAGTTGCCCTGTTTGGCTAGCGAAGTTAGGAGCGGAGCTGGAAAAGGTACCATTTGGCTAGCGAAGTTAGGAGTGGAGCTGAAAAAGGTGGAGCATTTTGGTTCCATTTGTCTCTAAAAACTCAAAGTAGGTTCTTTGCTGGTTCCATTTGGCCACAAACCCTCTTCACGTAGGCACATTAGTTATACAATTGGACTATTGATGTAGCCAGCAGAGAAATGACTTACGGGTGCTGCCGTGCTGCCTTGGTACTGTGATGGTTAAAAAAACATAGTACACATGTTACCTCACTTGTTTTCTATGGCAACTGGTCATTTGAAAACATAATGTTTTGGGCACGCTTCTGGTCAAACTTTGAAATTTTGGCCATCAATATTTTTAAATATATATGAACTGGGAACATTGTAAATCATGTCTGGATGTTTGCCTTGGAATGCACTCTCATGATGTTTTATTGGATATATCAAATAATGTTCTAACAGAAAGCTGCTGTAGTCAAAGAAAGAGCCAGTGCTGTTTTTGTAATTGTAGGAAACAATCTTTAAGTAAATAATGAACTAATTGTAATGTAATCCTTATTCCTTCCCTGTTTATTTTGTTTTGTGCGAGTGGTACTATAGAAGTGTTGGAGAATTGGTAATTTCTCAAGGTTTATAATGATTTAGATACATAATATGTTGGTCTTTATGTGCTCAGAGGGCAAGTGATACATTCTCTGAGATCTTTCATTATTTTGTCCACATAGATATGTTGCATTTTTTCAGCTTATTTGGTATCATCATAAGAAAGTAAGAAACAACAATATGCAGGTATATTGAGCCTCTTCCACCAGGTTCTGATGGTAAATTCGAATTTGATAACATGATTATTGGACAAGCAATTCCTTCAAACTTTATACCAGCAATAGAGAAGGGTTTTAGGGAAGCTTGCAATTCGTGAGTCCATTATTCCTTAGTGTTTTAAACTATTTTCTCTTTTCCCTCGCATATAACATTTATTTTCATGTACATATTGTAGGGGTTCATTGATTGGTCATCCTGTTGAAAATGTAAGAATTGTACTGACTGATGGGGCTTCACATCAAGTGGATTCCAGTGAACTTGCTTTTAAGCTAGCTTCTATCTATGCTTTTCGACAGGTGACCTATATCTTGGAGATGGGCAAAACTGTTTCTAATGAACTCTGGTTGTAACATGAATATCAAGTGTTCTACAATTTTTCTTTTTCAGTGTTATACTTCTGCCAAACCTGTGATATTAGAACCTGTGATGAAGGTGGAACTCAAATTTCCAACGGAGTTCCAGGGCACAGTAACTGGTGATATGAACAAGTAAGTGCTTTGTTCCAACAAGCTATGCTTCTACTGTAAATTATATGGCCGGAACATCATGTATTTCATGCATAGTAGTATTCCTTTTTCTGCTCAAGAAACACAGATATTTGTTTTTTCAGTTTACTTGGGGGTAATTTAGTTCTTTACCACTAAATAAATCACACTTCACTTCACTGTCATTGGCTGTCGTGGTAACAAGTTGGGCCTGGTGCATTTGATATCCTCAGCCATATATGAAGACTGTTACTGAGATCATGCCCACTTCATTTTTTGTTCTTCTAACTCATGTCTCAATTTATGCTATGTCAATTATCATTTATTTTATGTTAAAACAGGAGAAAAGGGATCATTGTTGGAAATGAGCAGGAAGGTGACGACACCATTATAGTTTGCCATGTATGTAAATGCCTGGTTTCTTCCTTCCTGAATTTCACATTTCCTTCGCTTTGAGAAATAAGTGTTTTTCCTTGCATATCATCATATCACTAATCAAATAGCACAGAATAATAGTTTTCTACTTCGCGTGCAAGAGGAAAGGAGGGATTAAGAGTGCTTGGGGTAATAAGTTGAGGTTCTTGCATGGGCTTAGTAGGCAGGTTCTTCTGTGAGTTTAGTAGGCCAGCAACTAGAACATAGAACCCATCTCATCCTCTTTTTTAAAAATCTTTCTTTCCTCCCCCCTTTCATCTTAGTGATGGATATGCATTCAGCATGGGTATTTTAATTTTTAGATACCCATATCTACATATATCAGGTGACACAATGGAAGTAAACAATGCTGCACCAGTCACTTAGCAAACAATACCATGGGTGTTTATTATGATCCTAGGTCCGGGTGAATGTGGTTTTAATGTCATTTTGATATTGTCCTGTTCTTTCAGGTTCCGCTAAACAATATGTTTGGATATGCAACAGCTATTCGATCAGTAACTCAGGTCAATATTCTTTCTCATCAAATTCTAGGCTATGTTTGCTTGTCTTCTAATGTTGAAGTTATTTTTGGTATTGCTGTGTAATTGGATGGTGTCTACTGAACTCAGCGCACACTATACTTGACAAAAGCAACGTGTAATCTGCTGTCAAGTATGATTTGCATGTTTGCTACTCAAGTGGATAATACCTATCTTCGATTAGGAATAGTATACTAAATAATTGTTCAGAACAATAGTTGTTGCCTAGGCCGGTTAGGCCAGGAAGGCCAAGCCGAATCTTGCGCGTTTGGCTCACGGATATAGTATAGCAAGATAGTGCTTATAAATATTGGAGAAAAAATGGTGTTGTTTTCCTATTTATCTGTTTTCTTGCATGTCCTGCAGGGGAAAGGTGAATTTACGATGGAGTACCTCGAGCATAATATTGTCTCGCAGGATGTGCAGATGCAATTAGTAAATTCATACAAGGCAGCCAAGGGCACAGAGTGATTCTTCTTTTTACAGAAGAACAAATTTTGTTTACAAACTTTTAGTAGCACTAGCATCGAATCGAATTCCTGGTACTCAGGACATCACAAATAGTAGGCGACAATTCTTAGTGAAAATACAAGTATGCTGCAATAATTGGCATTCCCACAGTAGAATTGTACAAACATTATCTAGCAAATGTCGGAAGTTGTTTGTAATGATTACCATGTCTTGGTATGAGAACATCTTGTGCAATTTCTCCCAAAAAAAATATAGGGCACTTTTGAATCCATACTTGTTTTGCTCTACTTTACCGAAAGGATTGTATTGCATAAATTGTAAAGTATGTGCCAGGAACGAAGGTATAATATGCTTGTGTTCAAAGAGTTCGGTTAAAGGTACTACCTCCGTTCTAAATTGTAAGTCGTTTTGATTTTTTAGTGAATGCATTTTGCAAAGGGAACAGTTATTACCGTATAACCACCTATGGCAAGCACCAAGCAGAATGTGAGCAGATGCACCTGGGGCTACAATTGCATCCAATAGATTTTTCTCAAGGCCTCTTTTGCACAGTTTGTCCGCTTTCAAAATAGCAGCCCTTTTCTTTTTCTTATCTTTACTTGAAGCGAGTTTTTCACCTTCAAAAGAAGGCGCCAGCTCTTTTTCCTTGGTCCAAATTATTGTAGAAGGTAATCTTGTCCAAATTCAGCCATCCTTTCCTGTGACCAATTTTTACCTCAACAGGGTGTGCTTCTTGTTGAACTCAATTATGTCTGATAACTGCAATCTGTACTAACGGACTCAGTTTTCGTTCTAACAACTCGTTTTTGTTGAATATAAGCATGTTTGTTGTCAAACACACAACACAGGCCCGGCCAGCTCAGATAAGTAGGAGCTGAGGGACAGCTTGAATTCAGCAAGCATAAGAGCACGCTCACCACTTTGCATTGCACCATTAATGACATCCATGCTTGGTATCTCAATGTTGTCTACTGCCAACATGGCACCCATTTTACTTTCACTTTTGTTTGAGCTGAAATAAGCTCAAACAACAGATCAAACCCACCTTAGTCTTTTTTTTTTCCTATTGCTAACTCACCTATACTCAAATAATAAATATGCTGAAGAAAAGACCAAAACGTCATGACGAGCGGCCCAATATATCAATTCTCATACGGGCTTACTAGTCCAATTCATCCATCCATATAGAAGAAGGAAAGGCTGACCCGGCCTAAGCACCAACCACGGGCCCCACGCCCCCAACGCGCTGGTGTGCTGCACCGGACCACCACCGGCCCACGTGCGTATCCGCGCCAAGCCACGCGTGAATTGCGTTGCCTTCCGTATCGAAACACTGCTCCCTACTAGTCTAGAGTCCACTCCACTGCTCGCCTTGCGGCGGCTCCTGCTACAAAATCAGTCGTCGCTTTGCTCTGCGCCTCTGCCTCGGTGCCTCTGTGCCGTGCCGTGCCCGTCCTGTGCCGTGCCGTGCCGCGCCACTTGCAGTTGGACTCGCTCTCGCTGTGGCCAGGCCGGCCTACCGCCTCCTAGGTTCGCTCCTCCGACCACTACCGCCTCGCCGCTCCCGTGCGTCCCCCTCTCCAGCTCCAATGGCCGCGCCGTCCCGCCTCCACCTCCACCTCCACATCCCGGGCTGCTCCCAAACCCTAGCCCTGCCTCTGCCCCTGCCCTCGCCGCGGGGGCGGGGCTTCTCCGCTCGGCCCGGCCTCCGCTCCCGCTCCCGCTCCCACTCCCACTCCCGACGCCTCCGCCCGGTCGCCGCCCTCGGCCCCGCCGACGCCGGGGACCTGCTCGGCCGCGTCGAGGCGTTCCTCTACACCGTCGCGGACGCCGCCGTCTCCGCCACGGAGCCCGTCGTGACGGCCGCGGACGGCGGGACCAAGGAGGCCGCCGCCGGGGACTGGCTCTCCGGCATCACCAACTCCATGGAGGCCGTGCTCAAGGTGCGTTCTAGGTCGTCGCCGCCGCCGCTTTGCGTGCGATGCGGTTCCGTGCCTCGGTTAAGCTGCAATTGGCTCGGGGGTTTATGCCGCGGTTGCGTGAGTCGCTGCTGCTTCCCCGTGCCGTGTGCGGACGCGTCTCCACTACTACTTCGTTCGTGTTTGGGATTTTGGGTAACTGTGACTGCGAGGGGACGGTGACGCCCATCCCATTTTTGCGCTCAAAATGCTATGGCACGAACACGACAGTACGAGTGTTAGCTGGAATATACTAAGATTTTTTGATAATTCGCTTACTTACATTGTGCGTTGCCTGAAGAATCTAGTACGAGTGTTTTTTTTTTCTGAACCTTCACGGGGGGGAATACTCCCCACCTGAATATATTCAAAAAGCCCCAAAACGGGTCGTTTCAGATTTACAAAAGTTGGGAAAGAATAAGAAAAAACATTACAAGACGCCCTAGCTCTCGGGCCAAAAGAGACGAATCACAAATAGACACTAGCGAGGCACACAGACTACTATACCAAGACACAATGGCTCTTCAACGATGCCTCTAGGGAGGTATACAACGTCGTAGCGTAATCATTGTCAGCCAAGCAGAAGCTTGGCGAGGCTTTCGCCCGAGCCATGTACCGAGGAGAAGCAGCTGCAAAGGTCCTTCAGTGACGCCTTCAAGAAGGAGAATCTCGCCGCTGGCTCAGACAATCTGAGCTGAGCTTTCACCCAGGACCTTTGCCAATACTCCCGAAGACCCACTTGCGATGAAGGAGAGATTGAGGTGGAAGCCGGTTGCCGCCACACCACGTGGAGCCATACGCGGACTCGCCCACGAGGATGGGAGGCGCGCACTGGCAAGCGTCTACGCCAGGACGAAGAAAGAATGGGGCGTGTCGACCGTCTCACACAATGCGCGGAGCCGTTCCCGGACTCGCCCACGACGAAGGGAGGCGCGCTCCGACAAGCGTCCTCGCCTGGGGGTTTGTCAGTCGCCGCCACATCGCGCGGAGCCGCGCTCGGACTCGCCCGCTACGTTGGGAGGCGCGCGCCGACAAGCTTCCCTCACGTGCCGGTCGCCGCCACACTACGCGGAGCCGCTCCCGGACTCCCCCGCGACAGAGGGAGGCGCGCACCAGCAAGTCTTCTCGCCCAGACTGGGGAGGTGTCGGTTGCCGCCACACCACACGGAGCCATTATCGGACTCGCCCGCGAGGTGGGAGGCACACACTTACACCGCCAACACGCTGTCACCCTAGATCTTGTCGAAGTTGAGGTCGAGGCCGACGTCGACGCTTTGACCAAACAACGTTCTGCCCTCCCGAAAATTGGCAGAGCAGGCCCTCAATAGACAGAGGGCAGCACAGATGGGAGGGCGCCCACAGACGTGCAGCTCCGCCGCCGGCAAGCCCGCGGCCAAACGACACGAACCAAGCCGCTGTCAGCCCCTGTAGACAAACGCGAAGAAGAGGCACACTGCCCCGCCGCCAGCACGCCCACGGCACCGACAAGCACGCCCACGGCCGAACTGCATGCACCGACAAGCACGTCTGCCCGCAGCAGACGATAGCATGCCAAAGGCGACGCCATAGTCCGCTGCCTCGCTGGCGACCGCCGAGCAGCGCCCTGCCGCGGCCCAGGCCGCTAACCATCGGCAGCAGCCGTAGCCGGCTAGGATCGGTCACCGCCACGGGGACGGCAGACTGGTCCCAAGGAGCACTTGACGACGATGACGGGCGTCAGGTTGCCGAGCAACCAACCCTCTGGATGGCCGGCCGGCCGCCATTCGCCACAAGCTGGCCACGCGCTCGACCGCCCCGGTGACGGCCAGCAACGCGCAAGGCCGGTGCAGGTGCCCGCAGCCACGCCGCGTCCGCGGTCGTCGCCGTGTCCGGCGGCCCAGAGGGAGCCGGATCCAGAGGGGGAAGGGGTGGATCCGGGCCCGGGGAGGCCCGATCCGTCGCGCCGGCCGCCGGAGACAGCCGGAGATGGGGGAGAGAAGCTCCAGGACGATGAGCAAGCACCCGCACGGATTGCTCGTGACCCGCTCCATGGCGAAGAGCCTCGCCGCCGCCGTCCTAGGAAGCCGCGCGGGCGTCCCGGCAGCACCCTCTGGCGGCGGCGAGGGGAGGGGAGGGGATGGGAGGGGGTGGGGGTGGGGCGGCGGCGGCTAGGGTTCTGCCCAAGTCGCCGCGCGGGTGGGCGATGCGGGCCTCCTGTTCAAAATATTGATGCTCACCATTATCCTTTTTCGTGTAGTTGTCTAGTACGAGTGTTAGCTGGAATCTACTGTTGTTGGGGGGAAGGTGCGTTAATGCTTTCTGAACGTGCTCCGCCGTATTTAAGGTGGCCTTGGTATTCTCTGGACTAACTTTCTGAACACCCACTTGAGGCACCGCAATTATTTTCCCAACACCCACTCCAGGCACTGCGATTACCAGTGCTATCATTTTTTTAATAAGAAAATAGTGGTGTTTTGGAGAGTACCAACCCTGAGGCCGCATTTGGTTGAGTTGAAGGGTTGTTGCAGGTTTAAGAACAGAGGCCGCCAACAACTCAATAGTATGCCTGCCGTGCCACTAAGCAATGTATTCATGGATGCCTAACTTAATGGTTAATTTTTTTCTTTAGCTATGAAGCCAAAATTCCAATGATTGCTCAAACTCCTACGGTCCTGCCTATATATTTTGCTATGAAGATAGATTGACATCATTATTTCAATGACTCCGATTTAGACCTGCATACAGTGTTGATACTGATATTTGTAATTGCTGCAGTCCTTGAGGGCCAACAGGGGTTTATGAGGACTAACCTGTTTGACTTTGCAAAAGAAAAAAAAAACAGCCCTGATATCCATCCCTCAAGCTCATTAGTTGAGACTAAGCTGTCAAGAATATCACTAGGCAGGAAGATCACTGAAGGATAAGGCTCAGCTGTATTTCTCAGAAAAAAAAGGAAATGACTGCATGCAACAGTTGGTGTTCAGTTAATTGCAACTGTTGCTGATTAGTGTGTTTGAAGCACACAAATAACTTATATGCTCATGCTTCTTTTGATCCTTGAGAACGGAAGTACCATGTGTTTGCTGTTCTAGTTACCAATAAAAAATCATTAGCAATAGAAGATGGAATGTACGCTTTGAACGCTAATTTCTCTTACAACATATTGTGAACTGCTATCGGTATCCGACAAAAAGTTTTTTCAAACACTAATCTATTGATGCAACAAAAGGATACCACAAAAGCTGGGTGGATAAAGTGGCGCCAAGCTTCTGGCATTCTCTGTGACAAGAGGATACCACAAAAGCTAAAAGGCAAGTTTTATAGAACAGCGATTAGACCCGCTATGCTGTACGGAGCAGAATGCTGGCCCACAAAGAGAAGACATGTTCAACAACTGAGTGTTTCAAAAATGCGTATGTTGCGTTGGATTTGTGGTCACACGAGGATGGACCGAGTGCGGAATGATGATATTCGTGATCGCCTAGGGGTAGCACCTATCGAAGAGAAGCTTGTCCAGCATCGGTTGAGGTGGTTTGGCCATGTCCAAAGGAGACCTCCAGAGGCACCAGTGCATTATGGAGTTCTAAGTCAAGATAATAATGTGAGGAGAGGCAGAGGAAGGCCAAAGTTGACATGGGAGGAGGCAATAAAAAGAGATTTGAAAGAATGGGATATACCTAGAGATCTGTGTCTGAATAGGAGTGCTTGGAAATTGGCTATCGACGTGCCTGAACCGTGACCGAGGGTGGTTTGTTGGGTCTCAAATCTAGCCTACCCCAACTTACTTGGGACTGACAGGCTTGGTTGTTGTTGTTGTTGTGTAATCTATTGATGCAACATTTGTGCACTAAATATGCATGTACTTTGACTAACTGTTAGTCAAAACTTACAAAATTGACCTTTTCAAATCCTTGTAGCTACTGTTGAGAAAGAAGATGAAGAGAGAATCAGTATTTGCGTCCCATTTTCCTTCATGTTTGTGCATATGATCATATAACTCTATAGGTGGCTCCTCTAGTAGTTATATTATGAACTTGTTTTTTTAATGAAATTATGTTATGAACTTATTGATAATTATTGTTATTATGTGCATATAGACATATGCTTCTTCTCAGTCCGCCTTACTCTTATATGTTTATAGAGTTTGTATCACACTTCCAACACATGTTCTCCATTGGCAGGTTCTGAAAGATGGTCTATCAGCTCTCCATGTTCCTTATTCATATGGCTTTGCAATCATTCTCCTCACTGTTCTTGTTAAGGCGGCTACATTTCCTCTAACAAAGAAGCAGGTGGATCTCTATGCTTCCCCCCCACCCCCAAAGGCTATATTCAAAGTTCAATAGTGATTTTTTTTCCTGGGCGGTTGCTCTTATTGGTGTATTTCTGCTCAATTGCAGCTCAGCAAAAATTTTTAGATATTTATTGATATTTGAGTACACATGTCCTGCATATTTGGCCTTGTGTCAGTATTTTCTTCTCGGTTCTGCCTACCCGATTATCTTCAAAGATATCAGAGACAATAAAATGGTGCCTTTCAAGATCTCATTTGATCAGATAGTTAATGAATGACTTCATCCTTCATATAGGTGCTTTCTGGCAGAAACTTTAATGCTGGAACTGTGGGTGAAGAAATGTGAAACACATGGTTTTTCCTTGGGAGATTAATTGTCTGCTCTCTGAGCCAGAGACAATTAATGAGACTGGGTCTTTTCGGTTAAATTCAGCATTCAAACATTACCCACTGTCCCACTGCCGATAAATGACATAAAATTAAAGCGTACATTTGCAACTTGCAAGTTCCAACCAGCTGAAATGTTCTCCTCTCAAAAACCTACCGTTTACTTGTTTTTACCATTCTGGAAACTGTGGACATACCTCCTGTCTAGGCATTAGTTACTGTAATTTTATACAAATGTTTTAGTTGACAGCAGTTACTGATGGCTTTTCTTTGAAGGAAACAAAAGAGAATCACTTTAACAAGTTCCATGTTCATTAACATTTGAGTAGGGCATTAAGCTTCTTAGTATCATCATGTCTTGCAGCACTTGTTTTGAAATGTGGACATTTTCCTGGGAAGATCTTTGCAACTGAAAATTTGCAAATCACTGGACATTGCTTAGATGTGCCCTCAAGTTTTACAGATTTGCTGCTTGCTGCTATAAGCAGTGCTTCTGCTATATATATTCAATTTGAATCCAGTATTGAAAATAGCACATTATATTGTTTTTCTTATAGGTTGAGTCTGCACTTGCAATGAGGTCACTACAACCTCAAGTGAAGGCCATTCAAGAACGATATGCTGGTGATCAGGTGATTCTATTTGACATATTGGCTATGCTCAGCTGTGATTTTTCCACAGTGTCTGCTGCTGGATTGACTATCGTCTAGCAGCTTTAGGTGCTTCTGAGTGATTGCTGCAGCTTTCTCTTTCTAGCACAGCCATTGATCTATAAAATAATATATATTGGATTGCTGCACGTTTCTTATGTCAGACCACTTCACATGTTCTTTACATTGTATCCTTCGTTCACTGTGTGGCAGTAAGGGTTTACCTTAGTCATTTTATCACCAGTGCTTGAAATAATATTTCACTGTAATTTGAGGCCCTTATTAAATGGAAGGTCCACTTTTCTCATCTTGCTCAGTCCCCCCACAACCGCCGACCGCCCCCCCCCCCCGGCCCCCGGCATGGGGTATAGCGAAGTGCGCATTTTATTCAAGCCCTATTTAAAATAGACTACTTTCAAAATCTCACCTTTCTTTGAAGGGCTCACTTAATAATTGTCGTAGAATGCAGTGGTGCATTGTAGATCACAAAAATGGATCTTGATTACAACTTTGAGTTTGTAAATCATTTATTTGCTCTACCAGGAAAGGATACAGCTTGAAACCGCTCGCTTATACAAGTTATCTGGTGTTGACCCACTTGCAGGTTAGCTCTGAATTACCATGCTTGATGTTTTTCCTATCAGTGAATGCTCCTCAATCCTCAATGGATAGCAAGTCTTAATAGAAAGTCTTGTCATTTGGGTTCAGACTTTACTGTCTTGCTACCTTTTCTGTTTTGTATATGTGAATGCATTCTTCTGTTAGTTATTCACATGTACTTCCTTTGGCATTTTGCTGCAATAGGATGCTTGCCTACCCTTGTGACAATACCGGTTTGGATTGGTCTATACAGAGCTCTCTCAAATGTAGCTAATGAGGTTGATATGCTGAAACATCTATTCTGTCGTTGTCAATTCTTCATTATTGAGCAGTCAACATTTACTCTGCCTGATGCGCATGTGTCTTCATTAAAAAGGGACTTCTGACTGAAGGCTTTTTTTGGATACCTTCTTTGGCTGGTCCTACAACAATTGCTGCTCGACAAAATGGCCAGGGAATATCCTGGCTTTTTCCTTTTACTGTAAGCACTGATCATGAATAAATTGATGTTCCATACCATAGATTTGTTACCTTGTACACAGCAGCACAGTGCAAAAGAAATATTGGAGCCCCATTGACTTACATATTCAATTTATGTATTTTTTTATGTTTGTGATACAACTAAATTATACATGCAGTTTACATTGATAAGGATCACATTGAATTTTCTGTGATGCTATGCTCAGTTATTTACCTCGTCTCTGTTCTGCAGTGAAGTTCATGACAACTAAAATTCACTGAGTCCAGTTTCAGTTTCCTACATGCACCTCTTGGCATGACGCAACATTGCATCCTCTGTTTTGAACACCATTGTGTTTCCATAAATATTGGAAGGATTTACAACGAGTTTTATTACCCTAGGATGGGCTAACTTTCATTCGCATGTGAAACTTGACTAGGGAATTAAGGTCTGATTGATTTATTCAAATTTGGTTTTATTTGCTGGTGTATAAGTTAGTAAATTATGGTTGAACATGATTTTAATGCCTGTTTGAAATCTGTAGATGTTTCAAAATGGTGAGTTTGTAAAGGATGCACATTTTAAGGTTCTGTAGTTCTGTTACACTGGAAATTTGCCTGTTAATGCTGCTTTATGTCTTATGGTGATCTGTAAAGTGTTTATTTAGAATATGATTGTTTCAGTGGTGATCAGCACTTTTTGAGAATATGAGTCTGTTTTATATTTCTGACATTTATAATTGCTGATATTGTAGGATGGCCATCCACCTCTTGGCTGGTCAGACACTTTGGCATACCTTGTGTTACCAGTTCTTCTTGTCATTTCACAATACATATCTACTCAAGTAATGCAGCCAGCACAGGTTAGTTTTAGCAACTTTTTGAACATGTTTATTCGCTGAAGGTACTATTCTACTTTATGAGCACATGCATCTCGGTCTTCAATATTTGTATGGAAGTTTTGTTTCTGATTGAATTATATCTATTTGTCATGGTTCTAAAAATTGACAATGTGTATTCCGGTCACTCACTTTTGAGTGATTCAGCATTGCAACTGTCTTGATCGTGTAATAATTACATGATAAAGAGTAGGGGCAATGTTCCTACCTGCTAATGAGTAAACATATAAGATGTATGAATTGGCTTGAAGACTTTAGTTCAATGCACACGATTGTTTAGGTAGATCAGATAGCTTTCTTTTGTCAGTTCGCTTCAAGTCTGTGAAGTGTTTGGTAGGAATGGCATGATGATTGATGGTCCAATCCTAGATCTGAATCTGACCTACGTCTTTGGTTTGAGGAGTGGAATTGGTATATCTGTCACCCACTTGCCCTGACAAGCAAATGTTTAGTGTAAACTAAGGACATGTGATACCAGCAAAATTTAAAGAATGAACCCATGATAGACAGCCCCATCCTATATTGGTTGACACCTCAAATTGAACACACTATTAATGATCTGTATTGTAATAATTTATCCAATTCTCATTATTCAAGAAAAAAAACTGGGGAATTGAGAAAGCTTAAATATGGAGGGCTTACTCTTTTTTTTATGCCTGACACAAGCATAGATCTGTAGCCCAACTTTTGCTATTTTGAAGTCCCTAACGTGCTGTTTGGAATGTTATTATTTTGTAGAACAATGATCCTAGCCAACAAGGTGCTCAGGCTGTACCAAAGTTCTTACCATTGCTTATTGGTTATTTTGCTCTTTCCGTGCCTTCTGGACTAGGTCTGTACTGGTAAGTGTGTTTTACAAGTTGAACTTGTTTATTTAAATGATCCAGAGTCCCTGTATAGCATACCCTTCTGCCTCGGCATTACTAACTGAGCTAGGTTTGCTATCCCAATTGCTTTGTATACAAACAAAACTCGGGGGAGAATATGATCCCTTGTCTTTACCTTACGAGAGGAGGAGAGCACCAATCCCTTTAGAGGGGGGTGGGGGTAACGACATGACCTCTGAGCACATGGGTCTGTGCTTCAGTGGACAGTCTCTTAACTGGAGGCTCTGCCGAGCCATTGCTTGTTTCCCAATGGTTAAAGAAAATACTACCAGTGTTTTGCTGTTGCTTTTGATTTTGTAAACTTGAGTAAATTTATGTATTGACTGCTTCCTGACTATCGATGCAGTTCAATCATTTTCAGAATCACTCTATTTATTATGATTGGTGAGCCTCCATTAATACAGTTCCTCCAAATAATCAGAATATTTATCAGTATTGCCTTTAATAAGTTGGAATATTATGGTTGACTGCTAAATATTTTGAAAACTTGCTTTAGCTCGAAGATAGATGTGGCCATTGATTGTCTTATAAACCCATGCAATTAAAAGGTTGATACACTATTTTGTCCAGAATATAGCATGCTATATAATTGAAAACAAAATCATAATTTTCCTTGTTTTAAGTGTAACTGTTCTAATTTTATATTCACTTATGTGATAACTTTTACCAAATGTCACTTGTCTTCTGTTTCGTTTTCTTGTTATTTTTATATTTGTTTATGTCTTTCATGAGTTACCGCTTCCTGCAGGCTTACAAATAATATCCTCAGTACTGCACAACAAGTGTGGCTTCAAAAGCTTGGAGGTGCAAAAAATCCTGTCAAAGAATATATTGACAAACTTTCAAGAGAAGAATCCACCAATGTTCAGAAGAATGAATCTACTACTGTTCAGAGTGAACCTCTGCCTGAACTTAGTAAACCCCAGCCCAGGGAAGAGCCGAAACCAAGTGGACCACAACGTGGTGAAAGGTAATGTTTAAAGATTGTTGAAGACACTTATAAATGCTTGTACTATTCAACACTTAAGTCATGGTCAGTTAACTATTGGATCCAGGATCTTTGCAATAACTAACACTTAGGTTAAGGCCTCGTTTAGATTGCGAAAAAAAGTGAACCCGATGAATAGTACCACTTTTGTCTTATTTGGAAAATATTGTCCGATCGTGGACCAAGTAGGCTCAAAAGATTCATCTCGTGATTTTCAACTAAACTGTGTAATTAGTTATTTTTTTTACCTATATTTAATGCTCCATGCAAGCAGCTAAAGTATTGATGTGATGGAGAGAGAGTGAAAAAATTCTAACTTTTGGGGTAAACTAAACAAGGCTTAAGTCTGATTGGAATATTACGAAATGAAAATCCATTTACTATGGACAGATGCTGAATCCGATGTTTGGTGACAATTGTGGGACCCAATGTCTGACTAAAAACATAGGGTCAAATGGAAGCTGCAACTGACATTTTGGCACTGTAGTGTCATGGGTATTTAATTTATATTCTGCGCCTTTACAATTGGCACCTATACTTTTCATTTGTACTTTAAAATAAGATCACTGTGTCTGACAGGAAGAAAAAAAAATGTAAGTTGATAAAAATTGATATTTCCAACTCTGCATTGAACTGCCAAGGCGAAATTAGCATGAAAAGAATAGGTTGGAGCAAGCTGGCCACAAGCCTAATTTGTCCTGTCCTATGAAAGTATTAATGGACAAGTTAAGTTGTGTTTATCCTGAGTCTTCAATGTTTTATTCTTCTGCATTTTGGCATTCAGATTTAGGAAACTAAAGGAGGAGGAATCAAGGAGAAAAGAGGATCTGGGGCAAGCAAAACAATCAGAACAGTCAAGTTCTGAATCTAGCGTCATAGATGGAACACAAAATTCGGATGTGTCTTCTGGAGACAAAAAGGACCCACAGGTAGTCTTTTTTTTTTTGTTACTTGGTATATGGTTAATTTCATAAGGTGAAGTCCTTTTGATTGTTTATGAATATTAAACAGGAGTCTCATGAGAATGGACCGATTGTAACTAATAGCAATGGTGGAGTTAACCATAGTAGAAGTGAAAACACTCAGAATCTATCCTCAGAAAAGGTATGATGTTATATCTGTTACCATGTCTTCCAGTATGAAAACGCAAAAAGGTTGTTCTGAGCATCCATGGAAAGACTAAAAGTCCATCCCTATTCGGTTGTTTCTGAATTTCAGGAAGCAGCTGACGATGATTCCTCAGTAAGCAAACCTGTCTCACCGGATACCCACAAATTAACGGACCAAGAGAACGGAAATGATGCAGCATAGAGAGTAGATGTTAGTGACACTGATTCTACGGCTTTGATGTTGCTCACTGAAAATCAGTGGCTCCGGCGTTTGCTTCATCGACGCACTGTTCTGAATCCACGGACCACGGTAGCGGGTACGGTATAGCCTAGCTGTGAGATAGTGAACAATAGTTCCACAAACGGCTACAGGAGACCCGAGAACACGAAGATGCAATAGGAGGCAAAATTGTTTCAACCCACGCTCTAGGTCTAGGCTCTTTATTTTTCTTCTAGAATTTGTGGCTGTGTTGCCTGTGTAGCATATAGGAGTAGATGAAAGAATTTTGAGATATCTCCCTCACGCCTATGTTATCCAGCTGGTATGGGATGGGATGCAATTATGCAAGGCGGCTGTCAGAGATGTAGATCTCCCATCCTCGCCTAATTTTGACCATGCAATTCGATATTTTACTACCTGTCGTCGTGACAATAATTTTGTAATTTATATATGATGATGCCCGTCGAAAGATTACGAAGCAACACCACCGTGCATGTCTTGCGAAGCATAAGCTCAGACTTGGTAATGTAAATAAAACTCATCAACAACTTGCATATGTTCACTGAAAAAGAGTTACACATACAATTAGACGATTAGCTGTGTGTTTACAAATATCAAATCGAAGAAAACGGCCACGTAAAACATTGCATGAAACGAAATCAATCTCCAGTCCTCAGAAGGAGGCGAAGGCTCCCACGGTGACCGCCACGGCAGCGGCGCAGACGCGCGTTGCAGCAGCCGTGAGTACGGCGGGTGCGTTGCTGGCGGCGGCGCCGCCCGCGGTAGCTTCGGCGCCGGGCGGCGCGGGGACTTCGGTGGGCTCGGTCATGGTGGCCCCGTTGGGCGCGCCGACGGGCGCGGCGTCCTCGCCGTCGTCGTCGACGGTGTCGTCGTCGGAGGCCGGCTTGTCGCCGTCGAAGGACCCCAGCGGGGTCTGCGCCACGGGGGTCAGGATGGTGGGCTTGGCGTCCTCATCGGCGGACGCGACGGCGGCCAGCGCCGCGACTAGCACGGCGGCGAGGAGGAGCAGCAGCAGCGCCCGGTGCGAGGCCATGGCGGCACGGACGGAGATCACAGCAGCTTTGTGTGGAAACGGAATGGGCCCGGGAATGGGCAGGTTATCGTCGTGGAGGACGACGAGGAGGGATGGATGGAGGAGCAATCCTTGTTTTTATTAGGTGTATATATAGAATGAAGCAGCTGCGAGAAGCGGCAACAATGGCGGAAGCGTGTTATATATCCGAGCTCGAGCAGGGGCGTCCGACTTCGGACGAGGAGAATTTGGCGGGAGACGGGGTTAGCGGGTCCGTTTGACTCCAACGGTGGCCACGCGTTGGGACACTGGCTACGCGGGTCCCACGGAGGTCGCCCATTTTGGGTGTGACCCTGGTCAAACACGTGAATTTTACGGTACCTTGTTTTAGAACTGAATTCCTACAGAGTTGCTACGGAAAATTCCTCAAAAAACTTGGGAATAGCTATTCCATTTTCACTGTTTTTGATTTATTTGTACCGACAATCGCTAAAGAGTATCTTCGGTATATATCCATCTACTATTGGTTTGTAAATAATCTGTTTTCGCTGGTCTTTTGCATTAGCATTTTCGGACGCAGCAAGTAGTAGTTCACATTCACAATGACAAAAGAGAACGATTTTGTATGATAACCGATAACAGACTTGCGCAAAGAATCTATAGATTCCAGAAAGAATTGGTGTTTCCAATCATCCGCGTACGTGCCGCTCAACTGTGCAGTGAATTGCCACCGGATGGGACGCCGCCGGTCATCTCGGGACTGAACCGCCTCGTCCTCCTCTCGTCGTCGCGGGCCCGACTGCAATGAATTGCCACGGCGAGCGCAGTTGGCGGTGCACGCGCGTGCGTGCGTGCGTGGACTGCATTGGCGCGCTGCACCTAACTTTGCGCCCACGGAATCAATGCGACCGTCGTCGTCGTGACATGCCATGCCTCCATTGCTGCACTGTCCTTGGAGACTGCAGGGCTGGAGCACGTACAGTAAACCGTATAATACTATGCTAGAATGCCTCCGTATGTCGACAGGTTCAGCAGCCAGCCATGCATTCCATTTTCTCACAGTCCGTCCCTCGTGTCCAGCTAGCTAGTATAAAGGACAAGGTACACGCGCACGCCGCATGCCCGCAAGTGCACCCTAGCTAGCTAGCTACTCAGAGTGGCAAACAGAGCTTGTCGCTAACGCGCGCCGCAGTGCGTGGTGCGTGGGCATGGCGACCATCACCGCGGCCACCCGTCGCCTCGGCCTCCTCCTCCTCCTCGCCGTCGTGGCGAGGACGACGGCAGCTCCGGCCGCGGCGGCCCCTGCAGCTGCAGCCGCCGCCACACCACCTCCATCGTCGGCGTTCCGGAGGGTGTACGCGTTCGGCGACTCGTTCACGGACACGGGGAACACGCACTCGACGACGGGGCCCTACTCGTTCGGCTACGTGTCGTTCCCCCCCCTACGGCGCCACCTTCTTCCACCGCTCCACCAACCGCTACTCCGACGGCCGCCTCGTCGTCGACTTCCTCGCCGAGACGCTGGCGCTGCCGTCCTACCTCCCGCCATACCTCGGTACTACCTCCAACAACGCCAGCAACTCCTCCAGTAGCAACGCTGCCGCCGCCGCCGCCGCCGCCGCCGCCGCCGTCGGCGTCAACTTCGCGGTGGCCGGCTCCACGGCCATCGAGCACGACTTCTTCGCCAAGAACAACCTCAGCATCGACATCACGCCGCAGTCCATCATGACGCAGCTGGACTGGTTCGACGCGCACCTCCGCGCCGCCGGCACCGGCGGCGAGAGGGTCGCCGACGCGCTCTTCTGGGTGGGCGAGATCGGCGCCAACGACTACGCCTACACCGTCATCGCCCGCGACACCATTCCACCCAAGCTCGTCCGCACCATGGCCGTCCAGAGGGTCACCACCTTCGTCGAGGTATGCACATGCACGCACTGTGCCTGTACTATACGACGTCGCCATCGTCGTCGTCTTCGTACACCTTGCTGTAGCTATCTCGATCGGCCGCCGCCATTAGTGCTAATAATCGCATGCCCTCAGAGGCTCAGAATAATAACTTACAGTAACTTAAGATATCAGGACGGTATGTAGTCGATCCGTGCACTCGACTGAGAGATCGATGTAGTAGTAGTTGAGATTTGCATGTGGTTGGTATGGACATTAACGTCTGATCCCCATCTTGCGCTTCCGCTGTCCATGGCGTGAGAACATTTGGTTGCATTGGTGCAGGGCGGGGGGTCGCCGGTGCATTAACTCAGGCCTTGTTTAGATCGGTCGATTATGGACACCCCGAATCACCGTGCCTCACCGTAGCGTATCGTAGCATTTCGTTTGTATTTGATAAAAATTATCTAAATTTTAATTAATTAGGTTTAAAATGTTCGTCTTGTAAAGTAAAACAAAATTGTACAATTAGTTTTTTATTTTATCTACATTTAGTACTTCATGCATGTGTCGATATTTTGATGTGATAGGAATCTTCTTTTTACATAGTGCAATTTGATACTCAATTCTAGGAACTAAAAAGGCCTCAGCTCAATTGTTACTCTGATCCACATCCACTGTGCCTTGCGTACTCCATGCGGTATATTAGGGTATGTTTCTAGAAGGAATATGTATGAGCAATCTCAGCACTGGGCCTATATATGCATAGTAGTTTTCTCCGTAACAGCAATTGCATATGGAGTGTAACAGCTCAGCATGGTCCTAAGATCTGATCACCTGGACTGCTGGTTGCTAGTTCAACTACAATTCAGGTGACTAAAGTTTAGACGACCTAGAGGGAGGTTAGTCTTGTGTTGTGTGAAAAGTACGTAGACTTCAGTGAGGGGCGGCTACATATGGTCTAAAAAAGTAAAAATACATATAGGTTGGATTTAAGTTTAATCCATGTTTTAGTCCACTTGTTTAGATGAGTCTAGAAAAGTTTTGTCTAATGATAGATCCAAACAAGCCGTAAGGCCCTCACACTTGCATTGATTTGCCGCTATGCTTGCTTTGTTGCTTGCACACACAGGATAAGGGGATCTTGCTTTGTCTGTAGCACAGTCGTGTCTTCCTTCTTGCACTTGCAGTACATTCTGTAATTGCCAAATTTTAGGCAGGTTTCATGAACCAAATGCAAATGGCAGGCTCTCTTCATGCTAATCCAGCTACTTAGTCCTTGCACTGATGCTAAGCATAATAGTGAGACCGAGTACTTTGAGTAGCTGAACTTCCCTTCAACAACTAGTTTTTTTTTCCCAAAAACGAGGAAAAAGGATAAAAGATTTAGTACTGCCATACTGTAGACTGTAGTAGTAACGGTACCGACGTACGGTGAATCGATTTGATGAGGCTCTGAGGTTTCTGCATCTGTCCAGCCGTCAGTACTGTGTCACCAGCCCGATTTGATGCCTGCTATTACTGCGCTGTCCCTTCCTCGTCCTCCTGCCACTGCCAGACTGCCAGTGCAGTACCTCCTCTGTGGAATCCTGAAGCAGTAGCCGGCCATGGCAGCACGGATTCACCAGTTATTACCACTCTGTCTGTGTGTCATCCCTTTGCTACGCAATGCACCGCACTGATGACGAACGAGTATGATCGCAATGCACCGCACTGATGACGAACGAGTATGATCTGCATTTCTAAACAACCGCTTGAATTGACCTGCGAATAGATCATAGATGAAAAGTATGAGTTATGAATTCTTTATGTATCTTATATATTCATGTACTCTCTCCGTTTCTATTTAATTATCGTTGTTAGTGTGCGTGCCACAAGTTTAACTCGATTTATAGAAAATATGTGTAACATTTATATATTTAAATAAATTTGTTAAAAAACTGATTTAAAAATCTTTCTAATAATATTAATTATGTAGTATAAATATTAATATTTTTAATATATAATTATCGGTAATTGTTTCTTAGAAAACGTAAGCGACAATTAAAAAGGACTGACTGAGTATATCTTTGGTTTTGAAAAAAAAATGGCAGGGGCTGCTGCAGAGAGGCGCCAAGTACGTGATCGTGCAGGGGCTGCCACTGACGGGATGCCTGCCACTGGCCATGACGCTGGCGAAAGCCGACGACCGCGACGCCGTGGGCTGCGCGGCCTCCGTGAACCAGCAGAGCTACGCGCACAACCGGCGCCTCCTGGCGAGCCTGCGCGAGCTCCGGCGGCGGCACCCGGGCGCCGTCGTTGCCTACGCCGACTACTACGCCGCGCACCTCGCCGTGATGCGTAACCCCGCCCGGTACGGTTTCGACGAGCCCTTCCGGACGTGCTGCGGCTCCGGCGGCGGCGCCTACAACTTCGACCTCTTCGCCACCTGCGGCTCGCCGCAGGTCACCACGGCCTGCGCGCGCCCGGCACAGTACGTCAACTGGGACGGGGTCCACATGACGGAGGCCATGTACAAGGTCGTCGCCGGCATGTTCTTCCGCGACGCCTACTGCCGCCCGGCGTTCAAGGACCTGCTGACCATGAAAGCCCAGGGCAAGCCGTGATGATCACCGTCAACACCCAGGACGACGAGAATGCACGTTCTAATTTAGAAGCTCATCAGATAGTTCTACGATCATCACTTTATCAGTATTGCGTGCTTTTAGCTAGGATCATCAGTAGAACTGCAATTCAATCGTGAAGAATTCATGTCATCTTCATCTTGAACCGTTGACATTTATAATTGTTGAACCATATATGATGATGAACCGAAAGCATTTGATTACTAATGATGAAGTATGCATGGTAAATGCAATGATACTATACTTGCACGTATGAATTGTACTTCACAGAAAATTGTACTTCCATTCACAACAATTTCAGACTCAAGAACAACAACATGACTCATTCTCAGAATCTAAACTAGGATTCTATCCACCAACTACCGCTAAAGCCAATAATGTCTCTGAAACAGATACCCATGGGAGGATTGCAGGTCTAGCAGGTGAAAACAATTAAATCATAGCCAACTCCTGCCAAGGCTAAATATAATGATACAGCAATCAACTCAGATCTTAGCATAAGCCGAAAGAAGCCAAGACCTGGGATCAAGAGAATGATGCTACTGTGACTAACCCAACTGGCTTCTCAGATCAGATCATTTGTCAATTTGCCCACCTTAATATACCTCGTATATACAACTCAATCCTGTACAATATTTCATGAACACCTAGAAATTTGAGAGATTCATCTGTTAGAAAACACTCTGCCCAAACTTGGAAAATGACAAAGAGAAGCGCATTTGTTTACCACATGAACGATTTTGATTTTGCTACACAGCTGAAGATTGACGGGACAAGGGTCGAGAGACGAGAACTGCTGCACTGCTTGTCGCTTTCGCTGATGCAATCTCTTCAAGGCGTTTCCATGTGGCTTCTTGCTTCGACTTAATCTCCTTCTCTTTCGCTTTCTCTTCCTCGTATTTCCGCAGACACTCGGTGAATAGTCCTGGATCATGGTCAGAGAACAGTTTTCGAACATTTAGAGTAAGGCTTTGCACAGCTTGGTTCCAGTGCCCGCTGGTATTTTTCTCCAGTGCAGGAAAAATTATAGGTAGCATAACCCTACTATTTTGTTTGATCAGACTCTCGATATGGTCGTTGTTCCACAAAAACAACGCCCGCTCGGCCACCTGAACAAGAATAGATGCTATCAGTTACTATTCATCACTTAATTATATGTTCTGCATCTGCAATATCAATAGGCCTTAAAAAAATAAGCAGTCTCTGATGTCTCATGGTCCAAAACACAACTGTGGATTTGAAAGTGTAATGAAAGATCACCCTCACAATATTTTGTTCCAAAACTCCATCGTGTTTTTGTGCATACATCAGATAAAGACGACAATTGTGGATAAATAGTTACTGTACAGAATGTAGGATAACAAATTAAAATATTTCATTCTCTTATAAACCACTGTAATGAGGGCATGTCTACTACAATTCAGGGAAGATACGTAACAGAACTGAAAATCTATACGCTTGATGGAAAAGTCATTGCTGCTCTTCAGAGATCATTAATCAACAAGATAGGACATCCCAGTACTCAGGAGTCTGAACTCTACAGTCTATTTGTAAACGACAAAAGATGAAAAAATAGCTCTAAGATACATTTCAACATTCATAATTTGTTGTAACAATCAATTAGCTGAAATGCATTTCAAGAAATGAGAAAGAAAGAAACTACATTAGATGAGACACAATGGACAGAAGATCTATGGTCCTCAAGTATTTTAGTTTAATCAGTAATAGCCCATTTTAATGCATGCAATGTTAGCAGTGGCAATTCATTGATGTCCTACATGACTTTAATGGTCATCAGGTAATTAGTGCTTGCCTACTCTAAGCTATACAAAAGGAGTCATTTTTGTTTTACTTTCCTTTGATATGGTTACCAGAAATTTTGTTTTCCAATTAAAATTTTCACTTGAGTGACTAGAAAAACTAAATCCAAACAAGGGATTCATACTTTGAACTGACTGTTCACTCAATGAAAATCATTGCCAAAGAGCTACACACTCCAAAGAAATCCTTATAAGCTATTTGGAATTCCCTTGGCATCCCAAGTCATTGGCATTGTGTTGACAATTGAGTCACCGCCAACAGCCAAAAGCTACCCAACCACTCAAACTACTGGACAAGGTGGCTTTTAAGCAGTAACTAATTGATGCAGCATTACTATTACCTACAAACTGAGTTGCTTTTCAAAAACACACAAAAGAAGAAAATGTCTCAAAGTTAAAGTAAAACATAAAGGGCACAGAAAACTATCTTGTTCCACTTAAAATACTAAGCTGTCTTATTTTAGGTCTCCTGTGGGTTCTAAAACAAGGCTTTCCTATTCCAAATCCTCTAAGGAGCAACAAAGTGCACATGTCGTATATCTACACTAACATGCGTTGAACAGAAACAGAGTAAACAAGAAGAGATCATCATTGTGCAGGTCATGCATTTTATTAATTTTGAAAAGGCATAATGAAGAAAAAAAAATACATAATAGAAGAATTGATAAATAACAGAACACAAACTAGTACACTTTTCATGAAGGAAGAACACTCTGGCGAACATTACCTGAAAGTGTGAGCTATTCAGGCACCGTGCGATCTGGCGGAAGAGAGGGACCATGCATTTCTGAAACTCTGCAGGTTGCGTAGCTTCCAATATCTCTTCCAACTCCCCCAGAAATAACACTTCCTTGGAGCTATTAGTGATGGGCCAATATTTTAAGAGGCCTCTGATAACTGTATCTGCAAGTTTGCAATCCTTTTCGACAAACTGGGTGATGCAGTAAGACAATTGCTGATGATACATCGCAATGCACTTTGGCTTGTGAAGTGGGATTAAAGCCCGAACAAGGAACAACTTATGCTCTTCCTTAAGTGGCAATGCAAACCCATTGATGATACTTCCCAAAATCTCCAATAGCTCTGCGATTCCATTGTGTTTTTCAGTTTCATAGATAAACTGATAGAAAATGTTGTTAATGGCTTTCCGAATATAGGGCCGATGAACCATGAACTTTCCATAGACACGGTGAAGTATCATCTTGAGGTACTCTCTCTCCCTAGGATCTTCTGAATCGAAGAGGTCAAGTAGCCTCAGAACAAAAGAATGATCAATGTATCGTTTAGCCAACTTGGCATCGGTCTCTTGAGATTGAATGAATCTCAAGAACAATTCATAAACAATCTGCAAGTGTGGCCATGCAGGGTCCATGACAGGCTCCTCATCATCCACATCAAAGCCATCCACTTTGTTCTCTCTGGGAGGGGTACTCAGTGTCCTGAACAGGTTTGCAGAAACCATTTTTGTGATCTCTTGCATGCTTGCCTCAGAAAATTTCACAGTGGCTGAGGCAATATAGTCAACGAGCTCCACCAAAGTTTGCCTCTTAATCTCCTTCTCCTTTATGTTCTTTGTTGGATCGGTGAAGTCAAATTGGACACAGCACAAGTTCAACTTCTTGATGAACAAGCTCTGCTTCTCTGTGTTGGGCACATCCTTAAAGCTCGGTAACGACAGAAATGCTGATGTGGCGGAATCACCGTTCACGTGTGGCCAGATGTTTGCATTGCCGACATGCATGCCACTTCCATAACTGAGCCCAGAGCTGGAGATAACCGGTGGATGGCTACTCAAGTTGGCGGCCCTGTCTCCAGCTCTCGGCCCCAATGGGTGTGACACCGAGGGGCTGGACCGGCCAATAGGATCCTTATCTCCGGATTTGGACGGCTTCTTGGGGAGCCGTCCAAGGAATTGCTTTATCATGTTATCACCCAGAATAGAAACTCCACCCAACACAAACTTCAAAGAGCTTCAGAAACAACAGTTGTCGGCTTCCTAATAGCAGAGCCAGTAGCCTACTAGTGAACAGTATACCCTAGTGCATTGCTATATTAAGGGAATTCCATTTCTGGTAAGCAAATCGAGCCGCTTCAACCTGCAAGATTCGAGCTGAGAAGTCAAAATTACATAAGAAGATTGCATCACCAAAAATGAAAGAAAAGAAATAAGCTGCTCGTAAGATCACCGCCCACAGCAACAGATCAGTCGAACCCAGAATTCTACAAAATAAACTGCTGCCGCATCTTAGTTCGATTAATCTCGCGCGCTGAAGGATAGGAACAGCCTAATCGAGTCAGCTCAGATTCACATGGCACCACGCAGCAACCCAATCCGCGAGTAACAAAATGGAGGGTGGGAAAGATTCGGATTCTACTGCCCAGAGTCAAAGCAACGAAATGGTCCCCCGGTACAAAATGAACAGCTAGAACAGAAGCATCAGAGGTTTCCTACCGATAAACGAAGAAGTCGATCCAAAGACAAATGGATCTCCACTCCACTCCCACGCCAGCGAGGAGGCGGTGACGAGGAGCCAAGCGGAAAGAGGAGGCTACGACCAGGGAGAGACGCCCTCCGGAAGCGCGCGAGAAGGATTCCGTGGAAGGGAGTGAGGGCGCCTGGCTTGGTGCGTGCCGTCGCCGGCGGCGAGGCTGCCGGTGATGTGGCGCAGGCAGCGAACGCGGCGGCCGCCGTGGAAGAAGAGAGCCCGAGCGAGAGAGAGAGGAGAGGAAAGTTCCACCTGCCTACCTCAGCAGCTTGGCGGATTGACGGTTTTGCCCCTGGATCCCGGTTGGCTAAAAGTGCAGTTGGTGGCTTTGTTGTCATAAACAATTAAACAAAGCTTGACACCTCACTTTCTTGTCAAAAAAAAAAAAAAGCTTGACACCTCACTTTATTACGCAATCACGATTGTTGGACCAAAACAAAGCTTAGAAAAAGGCATCTTCAATTTATGGCACACTTTGTTAGTGGTTTAGGTTTAGAGCAAATTTGACATGAGTAACATTACATGCAATCTGAATATATATATGCATATATAGTTCAATTGTATAGAGGGAGAATATTCAAAGCAAACTTTTTGAAAGAAGAACATATGTTTATTTTGTGTCCTGTATAATGCCTAATGCGTGTATTCACCTGAAATTTGTTATTTTCTAATAAATTTTTATATACCAAGTTTATATTTCAACCTTTTATATAGACACGCGCAATGTATATATTCATCATTTTAAAAAGTTGGAAACTTGTAGTTATATTTTCTCTGAGGTTTTTATATGATTCCATTGACAAAATGTTTTTTTCTCACTTTGTGTAGTAAGTAGATGGTTCTCTTATGTCTCTTAATGAGTTGCTAGTATATGTTTGACCAGTAGCTTTTTTGCAGAGTACTTTCTCAACCCCAAAACAATTCAAATTCATTCTTTCTAGATATCCAATAAAAGCAAAAGTTAATTTATTTTAGGACGGAAGAAGTATATGCTCCAAGTCCCTGAAATTTATGAGATTTAGCAAATATTTTTGAGTAAAAATCTATATATATATTTTGCATGTTTCCAAAATAAAAAACTCACAGGTTGTTGATGTCTATATAAATCTTTTAATGTTAGATGAAGTTAGATAAGCTACATGTTTTTTATACAATCTCAACCGATAAGCTTAGCTAGTTGGTGCCGTATATATGGTGTATTCGCTGCGACTTTATAGATAAATTGTTAGTATCACAGTAGACCTAATTAAGTATTTGTGAAACCCTTGTTTTTCGAGGAGCTAGTAGGACCGAGGATGCTAAGATTCGCAGAATCGTAGTTAGCTGTGCGGTTGTTAGCAAGCATGCATCGTAGTGGTGGTAGGTATGGCAACATTGTGTTATAAAAAAGTAAGTGTGTATATATATATATATACTCTTAATTTCTAGCTACACGACAATACAACTTCTTTATTTATTTGATTATTATCGAAATAGAGCCATCTATTTCGATTCCATTTGCTCTATCTATACTCATGTATATCCATGAGCACTGGTGTTGGGATAAAGTTGAATATGTTTTTCGATTTCTAAATTGGAAATGGTTGTCTTACTTTCTCATTTTAAATTATAAGTCGTTTGACTTTTCTGACATAATTTGACCACTTGTCTTATTAAAAAATTTACGTAAATATTTTTTTTATCATGTCTAAGTTTATTAATAAAAATTCTTCAAGAATGACTTAAATTTAACTGTTTTTACCTAAATTTTTTGAATAAAGACGAACGATCGAACTTACAAACAAAAAAAAATCAAACGACTTACGATTTAGGGTGGAGGAAGCATTTACTATTACTAAGATGGATGGTGTATTTCTCTCTCCTTTTCTTTGTTAATTAATATAAGAGCATTTCTCTTGTAAATAAAAATAAAATAAATAACTGATAAACAAAAAAGAAATTGGTCATGAAGATTGTTGATGGTGTCTATCTATTATATTATTATTATATAATTCCGCTTTTAATTTAGTTTTTGTTACTAAGAATTCCGTACTGGGGCAGTCGTTGGCTGGGTTGGTACGCGGTGCGCCAGGCTAGCTGTCGGGAGATTCTCTCGCCTGCCAGTGCTGCGTATACATCACCATCTCACGCGTTAATCTACCTGTTAAACACGGATCATTGCTCCAAAACGTCGAGGCCGCTTCGTCGTCTAGCTCTGGCTTCGATTTCTCTGCATTCTACCAGATAATAATGAGTTGTTTTGGCAGGCCTGTGTGATTGCTGGCTGTGGACGTCAGCGACTTGCATTGCGGTTGCGGTGGCATGGAAATACCACTTCAGCCAGCCTGCTGCTGCTTTTTTTTTTTTTTTTTTTTTTGCTATTATCGAAATTCGGAAACACAGAAGTAGAACCAATGTTGAGCGGGCCAAAATTTACATATGGGCCAAAAGAGAAGCCCACACATGGCCTATCATTCAAGCCGATGATGAGCTCCACGTTTTCCTTCCCGGCCTGGCTAAGGCAGTCTCACATTTTCCACAGCCCACGGCCCACGCGAGCACGCCTCGCTCACGCCGCTGGGCTTGTTGTACGGGGAATCTGCATATACTCGTACAAGGGAGGAAATGTTGCAGACCAACCTTAGCTGTTGGGCTGGAATAGAAATTGACGTATGCAGAGACTTGTCAGATATTTCACTCTTCGACAACCAAACCGATGTGTTATAGAGAGATATCGCGATCTTGCTTCTAGATTACATACAGGAAGATCCAATCGAGTGCCTAACCTAGGGTGCTCCGATCTGGTTCATGAGAAAGAAAAACTGCCTTCTTTTGGTTCAATATCGGGGCAACTATGGGTGGAGATGGAGGATGTGGAGCTTAGCCTCGAGTTGTCACTCGGCGGTCTGTTCGCGATCTATCATCCGTGGTGGCCATGCTGACAACGCCGGTGGAGGTGCCAGGAGCGCCCGCCCTTCCGCGGACGAGCTCACTGCCCGTCCAGGCGAAGGTGTCAGAAGTTGGGATGCTTCCTCCCGACTTTCGTCGCTCCGCCTGGACCGGTAGAGAGCTCGTCGCCCTTCCTATTGATCGCGAACAGGCTGCCAAGCGATAGCCGAGGCTGAGCTCCATCCACTCACGTCCCAGCCTCTGCTTGTGTTCCTGTCCGATCCTGCACAGCAAGCCCAGCGGCAGGGAGTTTGAGGAATGAGCGACGCCAGTGCGCGTGGGGTGTGGATACGCAGGACCGCGACCACACATATTTATCGGCGCATAGGGTCATTGTTTACCGGTGCCAAAAGATTATGAGGTGGCATTGAAGTCATTGGAGATGTATTTTTTTAACTCTTGGAGATATACTCTAATAGTACTGCTGTCTTTCACTAATTGAATTCACATCAACCATCTTTTCCTTACTTTCTACAAACAGAAACATGCGTCGAGAGAGGAGGCCATGAGTCAACAGCTTTGCGTGCAAATTGCCTCAAAACTCAAAGTGACTTTCTCTCTCTGCAACCGACCACCATTAGGTATACCCGTATTCGTTGTATCCGATCCTACACAAAAGTGCAGATGAATCCTCAACTTTTTTTTTTTGTCACTACTAGTGTGTGTAATCTTTACAAGCAATGTAAGGCACCACTCACAGAAAAAGGTAGAGCCAAAACAGGAAACCGAACACAGGCTATCTGCGCTCGTCGTCCAACCCATTTTTCGTTCTCCACGCCAAGAGCTACGTACGTGGTTTTCTTTGTTGGATTTGATGAGTCATGCGTGAGTCATATTAAGAACAACAAAAATTACTAACTGCCTAGCTAGGAGTTTATGTCATCATTATTATTCATGCACGGCATGCATGTATGTGCCATCCCTCGAGAAAACCATGACGTACATGTCCATGTCTTCTATATTACTATATGACCTACTTGCAATTTGATGTGGATCGTATATGCAAATCTCAAACGAGCTTATTATGCATAGTGGCTTCACATTATGATTTTTCTATTTTTCACGAAGCATAAAATGTTAACAAAAATCATCCCAAAAAAATTCACGAAAAATGGTGCCTTGCAAAGGATGTCAATAACATGTGAAGTTATCATGTTTCACTAGGCTATAATATAGACATGTAACAAATACATAATTAGCAAAGAATATCCATTTATGTGAGCACAATTATATATTATATATAGTATTCAAGTAAAGGCTTTCTATCTTTATCTATCCATTATTTATTTATTTATTTATTTATTTATAGCCAATGCACTTGGATGGAACATGTGAGCAATGTTGTAGCACTACACATGCTTGGAGTTATAGTTGGGTTTAGAAAACAACCATAGTTGTCTTCCCCACCTCATCTCCTACGTCTATAGCTATCACAATCCTTTCTTCACTCGCCTGTGTCTTCCTCCACCTCCAATGGCTCCTTTTGATCTACCTAAGGCTATAGATTCTTGTATTAAGCATGGGCGCCAACTTTACTATCGCTTAGTGTTTCTCCTTGGAATGAATCCTTCTCTTTCCATAGAAGTAATTGCCTTTTGGTTGTTGGTTGAAGGAAATGGCGAAACTGGTTTCCTTCGACACATCAATTCCTTTCATGGCAATATGTTTTTAGACATCGTATATATAGGGAAACAGTTTATTGATGCCATGCTGGAGAAATCTAGATCCATATCAAAGTTTCATGAAGAAGTTATTTCTGGAATTTGTTTCTTCCTCAATAATGTCTGCTATAAAGTCTTGGCCGATCTTAGGCAAAAGGCTGAGCAACATATGACAATAGATTATGTGGAAGAATACTCAAGTTCAAGCTATCATGTTCATCATCAATACATGAATAAGTACCGGCCTCACATGATCATTGTAAGCACAAATATAGTATGTCTCACAATCTATTTTGTGAAAATTTCCGCAACTGACTGCATTTAAAATATTATGACTATTATATAGGTGGCACTAATAAAATTTTCCTTACTTACCTTGTGCAATGAGCTTTTATTTGATTTTACATCTTCCCTTTTCCATATAGAGCTCTCATCAACATGAAGGAGATGGTTTAATTTCTAGAAGTATACATAGGGATATTAATTCCCTTCAAGATATGATAAAAAATAAGGGATGAAATTTTAGCAATTCATGGCATGCACGAATCTCCTAGTTCAAACCGTCGTGTTCACCATCAATACATGAAGTATCAGCTGCACTTAAAGCATTTTAAGAACAAATTTGATATATACCACAACTTATTTTTGTGGAACTTTCGTACATTTAAAACCATTTGACACTTATATGGATGACACTACTATTTTTTTCCATTTGACTTCTGTAATAAACTTTATTTCATTTACATTTGCTCTTTTTCATATAGAGCTCTCATCAATATCAAGGAGACAACCCAATTTCTAAAGGTGTACATAGAGATATTAAATCCTTTCAAGTTCTGGTAAAAACAAGGGATGGAATTCTAGCAATTCATGATATGGAAGAATATCCTAATTCAAGCTATCATGTTCATGATCAATATATGAAGGATCAGCCCCACAAAAGCATTGTAAGCACAAATATAGCATATCTCGCAACTTATTTTATGGTACTTTCTAGATCCATATGGCACCTATATCGATGACACTGGTTAACAATTTCTCCATCTACCTTCAGCAATGAAGGTTTATTTGATCCTACATTTACTCTTTCCATTACAGAGCCGCCATCAATTTGAAGGAGACAATTCAACTTCTAGAACTGTGCATTGGGCTATTGAATTCCACCAAGATATGGTAAAAACGAGGGATGGAACTCAATTAATGAATTCTTTTTTGATGGATTCAGGAAATATGATTCCCTGGCAACAAAGAAACACCATACTAAACATACATTCAAGACCAAGCCCTATGCGTATCACTAGTCAAAGCCTTCAAGGTATAGTAAATAGGAGGTATGGAGCCCAATCAATGAATGATTTCTCAATAGATCCAGATATTATTAATCCTCGGCAACAAATAGCCATTGGAGTTACTCCTTCTGGATCAAATGTTGATGATTTAAAATTTTTATTCGAGTGATGTATGATTTCTCCTCAATTCCCATCAGTGTAGGGTACATTTTCCCAGAGTTTTACAACAAAGATGAACAATCATTTTCTTTCACATATACAACATCATTCCCTTGTTCCACGAGATGATAGAACATTATTTGTCACTTTCTCCAATGGGCATCCATTAACTAGAGATGAAGTATAAAATTTTTTATGAGGTAACATTTTTGTCTTTATTCTTGCCTATTTACATCCATGTATCATGATTTTTTAATTACTTATATATAATAATTTAGAAACAAAATATCAAAAATGAATCTTTAATAGTTAGATTAAATAATCATTTTTCTATTTGATTCATTGTATTTTTTTCCATATATCTTCTCTAATTACTTAGATATATGCCACTATGCAATACCTACTAGGAAAAATGTTACCGCAAATTGTCTTCTTGCTAACAATAAAAAAAGAAGAAAAATCTTAGAGTGATGAAATTCTTGCACCTACCTTGTAGTATAGTAGGTAAACTGCACCTCATATTCCTTATTATTCATGACTTGCTTTTCAAAAAGCTACTTGAGCATAGTGTAATGAAAATATCTTACTCCCTAGTTGTTAACAGACATAAGGTTAAAACACATGATGTAGATGGTGGTGGTGGTGCCTGGTGTCTCACTGCATCTAGATATAGATTTAGTGACCGGTGAGGTGCCAAAAATCAATAGTACATAAACTATTAATTAAAATTGATATGAAAAAATATATATTCATGACAAGTGGTAAAAAGGTTACTGAATGTATTTTAAACAAATATAGTGCAATATGAACCAAAGTGTTTTTTTTATGTCAACAAGAGTGTAGAGCTAAACCTAAGATCATTATCAAAACTCAAGGAGTTAGGTGAATAGGATACTTGCCATATATGGACAAGGAGACCAAAGGGGGAAGAAGAAGGGGAAAGGGGAACACAAGGTTGAGGAGACGAAAATAACCTGAAGGAGAAGAAAGGGCGTGGTTGATGCCATCCATACATAGATCCTAGCTCTTTTCCTAGTTGCTTCCCTACACACTCTTTGGTCCTCTGGTGTCCTTTGCTATCGCCTATGCCGTCTCTCGTCGTCATTGCAGAGAAGAGGTGGAGGAGGAGAAAGAAGAAGATAAACCCTCTTCCACACCCACCCCAGCCGCCAGTGACGGACCTAGGATTTTTGCATAGGGTATGCAAAAATCCACATGTCCATTCGATTCGTGCACGATCAGAGGCAACTTGTATTGATTGTACAAGTAAAATGCGCTTGCACAGGAGGTGGCAATTCATTTGTGTTCTTCTTTTGCATATACATACATATATATACTTCTATACTACTATGCATAGCTCGATCGCAGGGTATGCAGTGGCATATACAACATATATACCCTATAGGTCCGTCCATGTCAGCCGCTTGTTCTTATTCGCCACATTAAGCGATGATAAGGCGAGTTCTACTTGATGTGTAAATGATAATAAATAACACAAAAATAGCATGACCTTTATAGAAAGCGTAGTGTAAAGGTCAAAATAACATGAGGATTGGCATCCGGTGGTACCAAAGGTCATGCTAAGTTTTTATTCCAAATATGTTTTTATAACAAAGGAAACAATTCAAATTCTAAATAGCAACATTAGATAATTAAGTGTAATAATAAAATATGTACATCACGGTGGATACTCCAATTCAACGCAAATGGTATGTCCGTGTGGACAATTATAATGAGATAAAGGCAAAATACATAGAATAGGGTGTATTACTAGTCAAGCACTTGACTTGTCTCGTTGTCATTCCCTCCTCTTGCCTTAAATAAACTACTAAGCCCTTGATGGGTTCGCAAATGTTTTGGTGGTCACCATTTGGCACGGTATACCATAAGGTATGGATCTAAACAAGTCTTTTCTCATTGTTTGCAAAGCTACTTTTTTCTCTAGGCATTTTAGTAGTCATTTTTGCATATATATAAATTTTTAGACTGATGCACATTTATTTCGAATCCTGTATTGCTATCCATCCATGTTCTTATTGTTTGGTCTTCTATATATTGCAGTATTTTCGGTGACGTGGAAAGCCTAGTCATAGAGGACCCAGTTGAGCCTAGAGCACCTCATTATGCACTCGTCACATTTGGCTCGGTGGAGACCGTACTATTCATACTTGATGGGAAAGAGAAGGTCAAATTTGTGGCTAGGGTGTGGGCTCGAAGATATGTGTCGAGGAACCCTGAGAAGGGGCAAAACGAAGCCTGGATATGACTCAAGAACATGAAAATCAAGTGGTTTAAAAAATCAGCCGATTGAACTAAATAATTTGCAACTCCATGTGGTTTGCTTGCATGTTAAGACCCTGCTGTAATAATGCGGCCGTCGACTCTAAGGCTCGAAACTACCTGCGTTTTCTTAATTTGGATCATTTCCGTGTATCCCATTTATGTTTGGAGATGTGCCGAAATGAGTAATGCGTGTTTATTGACTTCTAGTATTATTTTTCTTACAGTACTGTGTTCAAATGATCTGATTCTATCGGTGTTTTATAGATTTTGCTAGGAGTTTGTTTGCGTTTTGTGCTTCTTTCCGAACTGTTTTGCAGATTGGATCCATCTCTCCGTATACCTTTATTTTTTTTTGATACAGATAGAAAAATTCTTACTTTCAGGGGGAAGTTAGGATGCCGTATGTTAAGAATTTTCAAGTTCGAGGAGTTATAACATGTTGTGGCCTATGGGTAGGGCTCAGGCGCGTCTTCCCGTTTGCCTACTAATTTAGCGTGTTTTTCAATCGTGTTACGATGTATTTCTCTCGCAACAAAAACAGCATGAGACGTAGGCGTAATAAGTCCTCCTGAACAGAGCCTACCTTTCTTTTCTTCAAATTCAAGTGAAGCCATATATATGATATATAGTACAATAGTATATATTTCTTGAATGAAGATATAAGAGAGAGGGAGAGAGAGTAATCAGAGATCGATAGATTGCAGATTGTCACTTATTAGCACAAGTAATACTAGTAGGAAACAATAAATAAATAAGAAAAGGGTAAATCTTTGGGAGAGAAAAGAGAAAAAGAGGAAGACTTTATTTACCTGAGAGTTGAAGATAAATTGATCTTTTGGGGAGTACGAGTAGTACTGTAGTAGTAGTGATGAAGAAGAAGAAAGCTCAGCTGCCGCTGCCTTGACGCCTGACTAGACAGCGGGTCGGTGGGAGCTAGCCGGACGGATCGGCCGGGTCGAGGTCGACCGTCCTTACTCCGGCCGCCTCTGTCGAGTTCCCATTGGCCGGCCGCGAGACTTTACAGGCCCGCGCGCGCCACCCTGCGGCCGTACGCGCCCAGGACGTCGACACGCCACGAGACCCGGTGGCCACAAGCGCAGCTGAGCGAGACCTGACGAGCGACGGAGGACGATTGATCCAATCCAAGTCGACTCATTGATTGGCCGCGTAACCGCGCAGCCCTTTAATCAGCGGTACCATCTGCCGGGTGATATATGGTGATCACCGAGAGAGACCTGATGAGCGACGGACGATTGATCCAAGTCGAGGGGCCTGCTAACCAGGCACCATTAATATGCTTTGCTTCCTTGCATTGCAGGGCGATCGAAGAGTTGCTCAGCTTAAAAGCTCCTCCGCCACCTCGTCTCGCCTCCCGGTAGATCTCGAGTTCTCCTCAACTGCTGGCCGTGACGTGGGTTCCTTTGGGTAGCCGACAGCGTTGAGGCAGCAGCGATTGACAAGCTCTTGTGCTCGTTTCACTTCCCTTGCATTGGGTGAGTACGCCTGTGCTGTGGTGTCTGTATCCTCAAGATCCTTCCTTCCCTCCTCCTTGTAATTTCCCCCTCTTGCAAAAGTTGCATGAAACAACAGTGCGTTGTCAGCACTATATTTGATGATGGATGGATTCCTCATTTTTTGTACTCATCCTGCAACCAGCACCCTCCACGGCCGGCCGGAACTCGACTTCTCGACCCATCGAGCAAATAAACGTCAGCGTCCTGGTATAATGCACGGTCTATGTAAATCAACCCTCACACAAGCCCTTTTCCGTATCATGGATATCCTACCGCTGGCCAGATAATGAAAGACGGCATCGACATTTACATCATCATGCTGCATGATCTGGGATCCAGACTGAGCATCATTCTGTTTGAGAGAATTGTGAGGAGTAACCAATTAACCTTGATCCTCTTGGGGATTATATAGACAGTCAAATATGTGAGGTATTTTCACCTTTCATATTCTCACGTGGTAGTTTTAGCTGGTTTTCCAATGTCAATCTGTTAATTTTGATTTTAGTCCTTGGATTGATGTTAACTAGTTGATGAGGTTAGGAACAAGGAACGGAAACTTTACTCGCCAGATCACATATCTATACATTGGCATATCTATATCAGACCCGGCGAGTCAAGTTTGTGAAGTAAATGAAGCAGTAGTATTTGTGAAGTAAATGACTTATTCAACATATAGATATCAGACCTCGCGAGTCAAGTTTCTGCTCCTTGTCCTAACGTCATCCCCTAGCTGACAGCAATCCAAGGCCTGGAATCAAGATTAATAGACTTGCATTAAAAAACCAACTAAAACTGCCACGTGAGAATATAAAATGTGAAAGTACCTTCCAGATTTGACTGTCTGTGTAGTCCCTAAGAGTATCGAGGTGTTTCCTCAAGCATCGTTGGTTCCTGTGGAATGATGCTCAGTCTCATATCCTAGACCATGCAACCGGATGGTGCACATGTCTATGTCGTCTATCATTATCTGGCCGACGGTGATACAGAACAAGGGCTTGTATGACGGTTGATTTACCACTTCCTGTAGCCCGTGCTTTATACCAGGATGCTGACATTTATTTGCTTGATATCCATTCAGTGCACTTGACGCTCAGTCGCTCATACAGGATCCCCACCTTTTGAAGGTACGTACATGAGTTTATTCATTTTTTGTGAATATCTAGTACAACACGTTTGAGAACAGGCTACCAATAGGTTGTGTTTCTAGTAGTGCAAGTTTAATTCGCTACATCGTTATTCTAATTTGCAGGAATGCTTGCTTGGTTCTTTGGCTTTGAAAAAAATGAAAACAGTAATTTATGTTACTCAATCATTAGATTGGAAAATTCACAGGGTTAATTGGTGCTTACAAGGATGCTCTTATAACACTGGATGTGACCGATGTGCCAATGAAGACAAAGAGGCTGGCCATTATCATCCTCTCTTTCTTTCTTCTCACCTCATGTTATTCACCTCAACATCAGCTGAGAAGAAAGAAGGAGAGGATGATAATAGGATTTTGGAGGCTAGGAAAACGGAGCCTCGCATGAGAGGAAACAACACCACTAAGGAAGTCTTTTTCCCATCTCTTGTGCTCTTCATTGTCTATTCCAAGGATCTCCTTTGAGCTATAAAAAGGAGGTAGGGCTGAACTCATATAGTTCACCAATGCGACAGTCTTCTACAACTCATATAGAGACTTGAACTCTCTCGGTTCTCTCTCGTTATTGTTTGTAACCTCTCCTTTGCAAATCTAACAAAAAGCGGGCAACATATCAGTACCATGACAGGACATAGAGACATTTTGTCTGAACCAGTATAATCCTTATGCCCACCATCTGAAACATAAACTCACATCACACAAATTAACTTGTCACCGGTGATAGCCAAGGCTGAGCTCCACCCTCCATCTCCACCAATGGCTGTTCCGATCTCCCGATCTCTGCTCATTTTCCTTGCTAATTAATCCTTCACAGCAAACCCAACAGCGAGGAGTTCGAGGAAGGAGCGAGGTGGGCGCGCGTGGAGCATGGATATGCACAACTGCGACCACACATATTTATTGACGTGTGGGGTCATTTTTTTTACCGGTGCCAAAAGATTATAAGGTGGCATTAAAGTTCTTGGAGATGTATTTTTTAATCTTGCTAAAAAAAAGAAGAGTATTTTAAAACTTTTGGAGATACTCTAATTGGGTTGGATGTTAAACACAATGAAAACCTTTTGGAACTCTTGGTGCGTTGAGAGAGGAAGCCATGTGTCAACAGCTTTGCGTGCAAATCGCCTCAAAACTCAAAGTGACTCTATCTGCCTTTTTTTTTGCAACCCACACCATTTTAGGCAGGAATACGGTGTTGTCTCATAACTTGTCTTATACAGTGTCACGTAATTTAAAACGGCTTAATAGACTATATGTATGATGGCTGTTATTTTAAGTTGTGTCATAGCAATTTATAATTCTTTAATTTATGAAGAGAGATAAAATATGATCGTGAGTTACATGACAACAACAACTCATATAATGATAAAATAGTTATTTCATGATTCTAAATTTTACCTTATAAGCTAGTTATCTGACGAAGCAACCTCATTCCCTCTCTCTTTCCTCCGAATCAGCAAAAATCATACACAAAAGTGTTCGTCTTCTTTTGGCACTACTAGCTAGTGTGTGTAATATTTACAAGTGATGAACAATTGAACGTACAATGGTTTTGTTTGTGATGGATATATACATGGTAAACAAATCTACACAGTTTTTGTACAAAAGGGGTGGTGCATCCTTTGTGATCTTGAGAAACGACTAAGAAAGGCAAAGAATTAGAGAGATTGAGGAGGGAACCGATCAGTGATGTATCAGACTATCAGCTGGCCGATAACTAAGCAGTCTGGGGCTTTAAGTGGATCTAGTGCTGTGTTTAAATGATCTGATTTTAGCACTGTGTTTTAGATTTTGCTAGGAGTTTGTTTGCGTTTCGTGCCTCTTTCCGAACTATTTTGCAGATTGGATCCATCTCTCTGCATACTTTTTTTTTGCACAGATAGAAAAATTCTTACTTTCAAGGGGAACCTTAGGTTGCCATGTTAAGCATTTTCAAGTTCAGATGCCCCGATGATCTTCGCTAAAATCGTCAAATGTCTGCGTCGAATCCCAGTGGACCTCGTCGCCGCTCCCCGCCGGTGTCGCCGACGGCAGCCTTGCCCTCCCACCTCGCCATTGCCGCCAAGCAGTCGTCAACCTGACGCGGTAACCGTGTGGATTCCACTCGGGTGGGGGTGGCGGCCCAAAGCCCAAACCGCACGGGCTCGCGGCCGACCCGGACCCAGACCCACTCTCTCCTCCGCCTCCGCCTCCGCCGCAATGGAGGAGGAGCCGCCGGCCTTGGGCCTGGCGGCGCGCGGCGACCTGCGCTCGGCGCTGCCCTTCCTGCCCGTCGTCCTCCGCGGCGGCGCGCTGTTCTGGCCGCCCGCGGCGCAGGAGTCGCTGCGGGCGCTGGCGCTCGGCCCCGACGTCAGCCGCGTCGCCTCGGGGGACGTCCTCGCCGACGCGCTCACCGACCTCCGCCTCGCGCTCGCCCTGCCCGCGCTGCCCATGCGCGCTGCCGATGGCCTGGCGCTCTTCTTCGACGACCTCCTCTCCCGGGCCCAGGCGCGGGGCTGGTTCGCCGAGGTCGTCCCCAACCTCGCATGCCTCCTCCTCCGCCTCCCCGCCCTGCTCGAGGACCACTACGCCAAGGCCGGCCACGGCGCCTCCGGGCTCCGGATCCTGGCGTCGCAGGACGCGGGCGTTGTGCTGCTCAGCCAGGAGCTCGTCGCCGCGCTCCTCACCTGCGCGCTCTTCTGCCTCTTCCCCACGGCCGGTAGGGTCCAGGCATGCCTCCCCATCATCAATTTCGATAGCCTGTTCACGTATGTCCTCTTTGCATTCTGTGTTGTTTCGCTTATAATTGGGGAAAAACAACTAGATTGGAGTAACTATGTTCTGTTCACCGATTGCAGGGCGCTGATTCACCGATCCCAAAGCCAGGAGCAGAAAGTGAGGTGCCTTGTTCACTATTTCGAGAGGGTGACTGATTCTACACCTACTGGTTTTGTTTCGTTTGAGCGCAAAGTTCTTTCCCGCCGAGCTCTCTCTGATGGCATTCCATATCCTGACATCCATGCTTGGTTGGCATCTAGTGCACCCCTCTGCCAATTCCGGGTAAGAGACCACTTGTATACTGAATTATCTAGATTTTGGAGCTGAGGCACAATTTGAGAAATAGTTTACTTCCTGGTGTTGCTATCGTCACCAAACTATAAATGGAAAATGCTCTAGTATCCACTAGTAACACCGAAAAGCTATATGATGATAAAAGGGGGAAATGCATCTAGGGGGGATCTGTTTGTATTGTAATGGTTATAAAATTGCCTTCAAGTTTGTTATTAAATTTTCTGATTATTTGATTCCTTTTCATTAGTAGGTATTTTCCTCAGGTTTTATAGAAGACGAGGAACAAGAAACCCTTCAAGTTGACTTTGCAAATAAATATTTGGGAGGAGGTGCCCTTTCCAGGGGTTGTGTGCAGGTACCTTTCTTTTGAGTGGAAAATTTTTATTTTATTTACTCAATGTTCAATTTTGTAGCAACTACTTTCGTTAGAGCTTGCGTGATCATGTGATGCTGTCATTTCTTAGTGGTTTTAAGATGAATTTGTGCATCTGCGGAGTATGAATCGCAATTTCTCCACCATTCTATTTGTGCTTAAATGGGTCCTCTACATTCTGTTGTGATTTGAAATGACTTTTCAAATAGATTATCATATGTTACAATGCTCTTGTGGTTTTGTGTAACCACTCTGTTTTTCCTTTATGGTACAGGAAGAGATCCGCTTTATGATAAGCCCCGAATTGATTGTGGGTATGCTATTCATGGCTTCCATGGAAGATAATGAGGCTATAGAAATTTTTGGTGCTGAACGGTTCTCACAGTATATGGGGTTAGTGAAAACCCTATCGCTTAATTTAGTTCATAGATTCGATGAAGTGACTGATATGATCCATGTATGCTTTTCCTTACGTGATGCTATGAATCCAGTACCTGTTTCTGCTTGCAGTTATGCTTCCTCTTTTCGCTTTGTCGGTGACTATTTAGATACCAAACCCTTTGATTCGATGGGTAGACGGAGAACTAGGATAGTGGCAATTGATGCTTTGGACTGTCCAGCTAGGTTGCACTATGAGTCTGATTGTCTCCTAAGGTGAGTCAAGTTACCTTTTTTGAATGTCACTGGTGATATCCTTTATAAGCAAATAATATTTATGGTTTTACTGTTTCTAATTACCCTTTGTTCAGGGAAGTGAACAAGGCTTTTTGTGGATTTTTCGATCAATCAAAACGTCAGCTTTATGTGAAGCTTTTCCAGGTTGAACTAATCACTCCATTGAGTTTCACTCAATAGCACTCTCCTATTTTCCCATCCAATATGGCCTTAGTCAACAGTGCAACCTGTAGCTAGTTTCTTGTGTTCTGCCAATGACGTAACTAAATGCAGATGAAAAAACGGCACTCTGGGGCATGGGTATATAATCTCAAGAAATGCTCAAACATTAAGCCTGTATATGCATAGCATCAGAAGTATGACAGATATATCATTTATCTGCTGATTATATTTTTATTTTTAAAAATACTGTTCAGGATTCACACAACAAGGATAATTTTCCAAGTATCAATTCCAATGAGTACATAGGAGTTTCAACAGGAAATTGGGGTTGTGGTGCTTTTGGTGGAAACCCTGAAATCAAGAGCATGATTCAGTGGATTGCTGCATCACAGGTACAGGAGAAATGAAATATAATGTGGCTGATTGACAGATATGGATAATATAAATGTGTATGCTTCTTTTCTTTTGGTAGTGAAATCTGTATGTTCTTAATCATGCAGGCTCTCCGCCCTTTTGTTAATTACTACACCTTTGAGGATGCATCTCTGGAAAGATTAGAGGAGGTACTATACATCCCTTCCACAAATTATGTTACGCCACATGATTAGAAAGTTAAACTCTAGCCGTACAACTTTTAAAGTTGGTGTATCCTTGAAAGAGAGTGAGGATGCTCACTTGGCACAGTCCAATGGAGCCCCTTCTAGAGATAACTACCAGTTGGACTTGGACCTGGTGCATTAACTTGTGCAATGCGCAACAAAAAATATTTTGAATCGATTGGCGCGAGACTTGCCAGTTTCTATTGATAAAAAGAAGAGTTACAACTTTGCTAACCCTGGGAGGTTAGAAACAAGTGGATGCAAACAAAAAAAGAAAGAAAGAAAATTACAAATAATATTTTTCTCACCCTATGAGAGGATGCACAGCAAAATTTGGTGTGCCAGTTAAATTCTGAAAGTGTTAATCAGAATTATGTGCTGTTAGGCTTCTTTGTTATTATACATATATATGTTCCCTTATCTTTTTCCCTTGTATCATCTTGCTGTGACAGGTGATCCAGTGGATACTACGTCATGGCTGGACGGTTGGTGAGTTGTGGCATATGCTCATCGAGTACTCATCCCAGAGGCTGAAAGGAGAAACGTACAAGGGATTTTTCGCTTGGCTGCTTCCCATCAATAGGCCCAACAATGAAGTGCATTACATGTCTGAATAGCCCTAGTTTTGTGAGGTCAGAATCTGTGAGGTGCGGAGCTCTCTAGGAGCACCGTCTGTTGAGTGTGTGTAGTTGTGTGGGCGCGGACAGAAGGGGAGAATACTAATCTATTGAATCCTGGCCGTTTAGTGCTCTGGATGCTGTGTAACAAGCAGTGACTACATGGGTGATCAGTTTCAGCACTTGCACAGAACTTTACTCCATAGCTGAATCACAATGACTGGTTAGGCCAATCTCAATGCATTTGATTCATGGTTGAAATACCTTCTACAATGCATAGTTTCATTTTTTTTGTGTTTATATTTGCATTTAATTCTATGACACATTCAGAATTGGAAAAGTTTCATCTCACCTATATGATACTCTCATTTCATCTCTATTGTTTAATTCTTTGCCATGTCACCAAGTTTGCTTAGTTGGCACCCTATTAGTTGAGAATACAACTAACATCGAGAATTGCATTACACACAGAATGACAGAAAGGGCTCTCTCTTTATTAATGGGAGCAACAATATTCGAACAATATTACTAATATAGGTTCATTTCCTTTTGTTCTATATCAATCCATTTCTCAACAACAGACTTAACTGTAAGGTGAGAGCCTTGTCTGTCTCCGGACCCTTGCTGCCTCACAAACAGGATTAAGATCAAATCATTGCAATCATATAACTCCAATACCGTATTAAGATCGAATAAAAAAAACTGGCTGTACACAATAAAGTAAAACTTACTGTTCTTAAGGAAACAAGAGTTAATTAAGATCACAGATAAGAGTCATCCCATGTTTGTTTGATTGTTTCCACTTAGAGCTACTGCACTATGGGGATTTTTTTATGAGTTTCCGGTTATGCTATTCAAAGTTCTAAAGCGGTGGTTAGAAGAATAAGAAATAATCAAAGCGTTTGGTAGAATTCTACATTTTTCACCAAGAGTTTGATTATATAAGCGGAAACGAACAGGCAGTGCCTACTAGTACTATCCCAGGGCCAACACAGTCTCAGAGTACATGCGAAGCAAAAATTGGAACTATCAGCTGTCCCTGTAATCAACTTGTTTGATCATCGGCTAGTTTTTATTCCTCATCAACAAGCAACATTTCTCTGGGGAGGTAAAGGTTAGCAATTTTACTTTGGCATACACTATGTGCCACTGTACATGTAAAGTCTGCAAGTGATATGTTCATCTTTGGCATCTAAATCTGCATATGAACATCTAACTCTGTATCTCGCATTACATCAACGAGCTCTGCAAGCATCTGATAGATGGATGCAGACTCTGGATGAGACATGTCTCTTGCAACAAAGGTGCTGACCCCGTTCTTGACCTCGATCCAGCTCCAACCGGCACCCTTCTTCACCCCAATTTCATCCATCCTCCGACGCACCCTCTCGGCACCCTGCCATTCTTCGTGCATCGCGTAGAGGTTTGAAATCAGCACATAGCTCGCTGAGTCTCTTTCTGAAAGCTCCATCAGCTTGTCTGCTGCGAGCTTTCCAATGTCAAGATTCCTGTGCAGCCTGCACGATGCTAATAGTGTCTTCCAGACCAAAACATCAGGCTCAAATGGCATATTCTCGATCATGCTGAGCGCCTCATCGAATCTGTCATTTCGACCCAGCATGTCGATCATGTTGGCCTAAAAAAAGGCGACATATCCAGCAATTGAGTGTAGCAGAGATGCGTATGTTACGATGGTGTTGTGGACACACAAGGAGGGATAAAGTCCAGAACGACGATATTCGGGATAGGGTTGGGGTGGCACCAATTGAGGAAAAATTAACTCAACACCGGTTGAGATGGTTTGGCCATGTCCAACGAAGGCCTCCTGAGGCACCGGTGCGTAGTGGGGTTCTAAAGCGGGTCGATAATGTAAAGAGAGGTAGAGGTCGACCTAAACTGGCTGGGAACGAGTCGGTTAAGAGAGACCTTAAGAAGTAGAATATCCCTAAGGATTTAGCTATGGATAGGAACGTTTGGAGACTAGCAATTAACGTACCTAAACCGTAATCTTTTTTCTTATATCTTTTACGTGTTCTAAGTTTTTCCATGTCTCTTTTAACTATGTTGTTGTTGTCGTCTTATGTCGATCATGCATGCGTAGTGAGAAGGGGTCGGTGTGAGACCATATCGATCAGTCATTAGTCTGAAGAATGTCTCCCCTTCCTTTACCAGACCTGCATGATTGCACCCTACCAAGACTGCCAGAAATGTTGAATCGTCTGGCTGCCAACCACTTGAACACATCTCACTGAATGCCTCCAGTACCGAGTTTGCATCTCCATGCTGTGCGAGACCATGAATCAGTGAGTTCCAAGACATGACATCATGAAGATTCATGACATCAAATGCAAGCCTTGCAGATCCAATTTGACCACACTTGGAGTACATGTTGATTAGTGCATTCCCAGTATAAACTTTGAAGTCACACCCCAGTTTCAGTGCCAGGCAATGAAGCTGCCTTCCTTGATCCAGCAATGCCAGGTCTGCACAAGAACTCAGACCACTAGAGAAGGCATAGTCATTCGGTGTAAAACCTTCTGAATGCATCTGAAGAAGCAATGCTATGGCCTTCTCACTGAAACCATTCTGGAAGTTTGCAGAAATGACAGCTGTCCAGCTAACAAGATCAGGATTTTCAATCTTGCCAAGCACAGTCTCGACTTCTGAAACAAATCCACTCCTGCCATACATAGAGAGTAGAGCATTTGACACTCGGATGTCAGTCATTAAGTTGCGCTTGATGGCTGAGCAGTGAATTTGACGCCCCAGATGAACAGACCCACAAGCCCCGAGAGCAATTGAAAATGCAAACTCATTTGGCTCGATGCCCTCTGAGATCATCTCTCTGAACACTCGCAATGCATCTTCCAACCTTTCATCCCTAACACACAGCTGCATCATGGAGCACCACGACACCACGTTCTTGGAGTCAAAATTTTCAAATACCGCCTCCGCCATGTCAAAGTCGCCGTGCCTCGAATAGAAGTCGATCAGCGCAGTGGATGCATAGACGCTCTGCGAACCCATTACCTTGAGCATATATCCATGTATCTGCTCACCAATCACGCAAGGGCACTCCGCCAAAATGCTCGTCATCGTGTGCTCGTTCGGCTGCAACCCCTGCCTCATCATCTGACAGAGCAACTCCACCGCCCGTCCGAGCTCTCCGTTCCTGCAGAGCGCCGAGACGAGCGAGGTGTACCCGATGACGTCCGGCGCCTCCATCCGGCGAAAGACCTCCTCGGCCTCCCGCAGAGAGCCGCACCTGGAGTAGAGCTCGATGAGGCAGCTCCCGATCCATGCGTCGGCGGCGAATCCCGCCCGCACGGCGAGCGAGTGCACCTGCTCGCCGAGGCCGAGCGCGCCCGCGGCCGCGCACGCCGCCAGCGCCGCGTTGCTCGCTAAGTCGTTGGGCGCGACGCCGGACGCCAGCATGTCCGCGAACATGGCCGCGCCCGCGTCCGGCCGCCCGTTCCGCGTGCACCCGGAGATGGCACGCGACGACGTTCCTGCGAGGCATACGGTCGAACAGGTCCAGCGCGTCCCCGAGCCTCCCGGACTTCATCAGCGCGTCCAACCGTTTGCAGTCCAGGACGACGAGACGAGGCGTCGTGGGTTGCTTGGCGTGGAGCTGGAGCGCGACCATTTCCCCGCGGCTGCGGCAGAGCCCGACTGAAGGAAAGGGAATTTTTTTATTTTTAATTTTTTTAAAAAAAAGTTTACAAAATTAATTTTTCGTTTCGAAATATGACAGAACTAGTCGTCTACTGTGTGGGCGTTTTTTAAAAAACGCCCACTGTGTGGGCGTTTTTTGTGACGTGGCACACAGCCGTCCGCCGGCGGTGCCGGCTCTTGCAGGTGGCCCACTTGCGGCCAAAAAACGCCCACTGTGTGGGAGTTTTTTTGTTGCCGAGGGGGCCGTCTGTAAAAGTGCGCGCTGTTTTGCGGGCGGGCAACGGAGCAGTAAAAAAACGCCCACTGTGTGGGCGTTTTTTGCGCTGCGGGGGGCCACCTGCAAAACAGCGCGCACTTTTGCAGGCGGCCCCCTGGCGCGCAAAAAACGCCCACACAATGGGCGTTTTTTGGGGTCCCCCTATATATACCCAGCCCCCTCTTCAGATTTTCATTATATTCACTAAATTTTCTAGAAAAAAAGAAAGAGGAGAGGAAGGAGGAGAAGGAAGTAAACGGCGAAGCCCTGTCAGTTTGAGACCTCGGCTTTTAGATAAGTTTCTCATACATTACAAGTCTGTTGCTATGCATTAGTAAAATATAATGTGCACTAGAGTTGTTTAGTTTTTAGTTGACTCTGGATAGATCCGTGAGTAGTAAGTATATTAGATCTATAAATAATGATGTTAGAGCATTGCAGTTCATGTTAGAAATAATGATGTTTCTTCTATGCTTTAAACAATGGATTGCATGATTTGAAATATGACGAATATCGTATTTTCTCTGAATAGATATATTAAGGGTTTAGGAACAATGATGTTTATGCTATGCTTTAAACAATGGATTGCATGATTTGAAATATGACGAATATCGTATTTTCTCTGAATAGATATGCAAAACTTGTGGCGGACAGAGTTTTGGAAAAAACGAGGTCGCCCTAGAGAATTGTATCCCGACGTGTCTAGTAAGGATGCTCCTTTTCCTCCTGCAGTCCCTGTCTCAAATTGTGACTGTGGAGAACCGGCTGATATTGGCCAATCTCGCCATGAGGACACAGCTGCCCGTTGCTACTACACATACGGTGGATTCAATGTAAGTAATTGCACCTCTGTCACTGCGCCTTTATTCATTGCTAGTAATTGCAGCTCTTGCATCTCTAACAATGTCGTTAGCAATCATGTTTTGTAGGCCCATGAGCGGTGCTTTTTCTTTCGGTAGATTGACGGTCCAGACAAATTCGACCCAAGGTATCTCTAGTTTGACGAATGGTGGAAAGGGAAGCATAATCCACCCGATCAATTCGAGCGGCGGGTGGCACCTCCCCCTGACCCCCCCAATGACAGACGAGGAGAAGAAAATAGCCCAATTGAGACGGTTTGAATCTCTGCCTCGTTGCAAATACGGAGATTATTCTGTAATAAGTTCAGATAGGCCTAACGAGTTCGAATGTCCTAACCCCGCCGGAGTAAGTGCAAATTGTATGCGATCATGGCTTTCTTAGTATTTGTGCATGTACTAACATTTTACATTGTAGGGTGGGTATACCTTGTTGCGGAAGTGTAACTTCAGGGAGTGGCTGTGGGGTCCAAAGAACAAATGGCCGGAGCCGAAGGTGGACAAGAAGAGAAAAGTGGTTACCCCCAAGCCTCCTGTGTTGTGCAAATATGGTGTCGAAGCGCAGTATGGTCTACTACCATCGGAGCTTGGAATAGGCTATTGGTGCGGCCATATGGTTGATTACGATGAGGTCCTTTTGTTCCACTTGTTGCTCACTTGATATCCAAACTTTTTGTATTTGCTGACTTTAAATTGTTCCGTTCGATCACAGAGCCTTAGGAAATGCAAGTGGGAGGTTTTTGCCCATGTTAAAGACTGCAGGGAATACATGGATACACTGAAGCAAAAGCAACTAATGGACCTGAAGTTCAGGTCTGGTACTCAGCTTGTGGACAGCTACATTAAGATGCGGAAGCGAGCGCAGGTTGACTATGCCCGACGATTGTGTGTCCAAACCCCAAGTGCTGCTCGGTGGAAGAAAGACTGTGATGCATGGAAAAAGAAGAGAGAATAGGAAGCATCCTTGCATGCGAGGGAGAAGATAGAGGAGGCCAAAAAGAGGAGTACTGATGCGAAGATGAAGCAGAAGATGGTGGAGGCGAAGATGCTGATGAACGACGAGGACGAGGAGTATGATGAAGCGTTCACCCAAGCCCTCGATGACTTGGAGGCCGCTTACTACAAAAAAAGGAAGAAGAGGAGTATGATGAAGCGTTCACCCAAGCCCTTGATGACTTGAAGGCCGCTTACTAAAAAAAAAGGAAGAAAATGCCAACGCAGCTGAGCGTAGCCGTACCAATGAGTTTGTGGGAGAGGATAGTGGTTCTGAAGATGAAGACTTGCTTTCCGGTTATGTTTTGGATTATTAGGGCCGTTTTGTTAGATGAATTCGGATTAGTAGCTCATCGTCCTAGTAGACCTATAATTTTATTGTAATAAACTGTTTCCATGACTTTTAACTGTGCTGTAATGGACTATTATAACGGATGTAATGCAAGCATGTAAGGGTTTAGGGTTTAGGGTATAGGGTTTAGGATATAGGGTTTAGGGTTTAGGGTTTTTAGGGTTTAGGGATTAGGGTTTAGGGTTTAGGGTTTAGGGATTAGGGATTAGGGTTTAGGGTTTAAGGTTTTTTGGGTTTAGGGTTTTTAGGGTTTAGGGTTTAGGGTTTAGGGTAAATTTTGACAAAAGGATAGTGCGTATCATACATAAAGACAGTAATTACATCGTACAGGGTACTACTGTCCCCGAGCCTATCCCTGCCCCTGCCCCCTACCCCTCTTCGGCCTCCTCGGTCGCACGTGCCCCGACGAGTAGGTATGGCGATCCGGTGGAACACCTCGAGTCGCGCGGACGTGCTGCACTGGAGTCATCTGTGATAACTCCTGCGTGTAGGGCGGAGGTGCTCCTGCAAGCTGTGAAGGGCCGATCTCGACCTCCTCGTCGCTAATCGATGCGTCAGTGGGGGGTCATTAGGTAGTCGGTAGGTCTACGACGAGGTGCCGGCTCCCTGGCCCGACGTCGAAGCTGCTCCCTGCGCGGAGGTACCCACTCCATGGGGCGAAGGGCAGACTCCCCAGACTGCTCCCTGAGAGGAGGTACCCACTCCATGTGGCGAAGGCCAGGCTCCCCAGGCTGCTCCCTGAGCGGAGGAACCCTCACCATGGGCCGACACGCTGGGTGAAGCATGAGTGAAGTGCCTGGATGCCTCTGCTCCGTGCACCGAGGACCCCGCTCCGGAGGAACGAAGGTACGGCGTAGTGAACGCTGTGAAAGGTGTCGTCGTAAGTCACACAGTCATCCAGATTAGAAAAACATAGGTAGACGAGGTGGGGTACACGGAGTTACCTCTGTTCTGGGGTGCAGGAGGACGTGTTGCGGGTGCCGGTGCAGGAATTTGAGACACTGCGTCGGAGGTCCAACAAGTGAGAGCCCTCATCACGGATCTAAGCGTCGTACGCATCCGCGTGTATGAGGTGCGCTGCTCGTCGACTGTCAACGCCAAGCCACCCTCCAAGCGGCGACACACGGAGTCAACCTCCGTGTAAAGTAGTTGCGTACCATTGACCTAATTTCAGTTTTAAGTTAGATGAAAGATATACGTAATGAACTACTGATATATATGAGAGATTCAAGTACTCACGGCGTGAAAATAATCCTGATCACGGTGCGCAGGGTAAGCGTCACCCACGGCGACGACGTGTGGCTGCTGCTCTGGAAGAACGAAGGTGACACGTGTGCGGGTACGAGGCTGGTACCACCGGAGGTACATCATGTACGAGTCCTCGGTGTGGGGGCGGTACTCATCAACGACGTCCTCTGTGGCAAGCAACCAATCGTCCACGTATGGCTGCAGACGTGGAACCCATAAGTTGCCGCCGACCTGTCCCCTCCGAGTCAGCCTGAACACAAATTTGAGTAAGACATGTCTACTGCGATTAATTTTTCAAAGTCAGTTGTTAGTAGTACTTACCTATGAGCATCTGCAGGGACGGTACGGATGATAGGGACGGGGGACGGCTGCATGAGACCAAACTGGCGCAAAACACGCCCTGGGCAGTGCGGTTCGATGAATATGTCGAACACCATCGGTCGGAGCGTCAGCCAGAAGGCCTGGTCACGTGTGCACAACGTGGACAGCCCAAGGGGAGCTC